>OZ004711.1:7483458-7855935 GCA_963924515.1 Vespertilio murinus
TAGATCCGCAAATAAGTGTCTTATTTCATTAAACATAAACCCTTTAGGTCCACCTAGGTTGTCACAAATGGTAAGATTTCATTCTTTTTTTATGGTTAAGCAATATTCTGCAGTATAAGATGCAGTACACATCTTCTTTAGCCAGTCATCTATCTATGGACACTTACAACGTGCTCATGGATAGGAAGAATAAATTATTGTTAATATTTTAAATGTTAAAATATTGTTAAATTGTCCCTACTACAGATTCAATGCAATCCCTATCAAAATACCAGTAGCATTTTTCATAGAACTAGAGCAAATAATCTTAAAATGTACTCCGAATAGCCTCAGCCGTCTTGAGAAAGCAGAAAAAAGTTGGAGGAATCACACCACCCGTGTTAAACTATACTATAACACTCTGGTAATCCAAACAGCAGGGCCGGCATCAGCACGGACCCAAAGCAATGGAACAGAACAGAGAGCACAGAAACAAACTCTCGCCTCTACGGCCCATCATGTACAATACAGGACGCAAACATCCACACCAGGGCAAAGACAGTTCAGTAAGCGGTGCTGGAAAAAACTGGACGTGCAAAACATGAAAATGGGCCACTTTCTCATACCACATACAAAAATAAACTCAAAATGTATAAAAGATCTAAATGTAAGACCGGAAACCATAAACTCCTAGAAGAGAATATACCCATAAACTTTAGTGGTGTTTTGGGGATCTGTCTCTTCAGGCAAGGGAAACCAAAGAGGAAACCCAGGGACTCCGGGTGAGATTTGACCTCACGCATCTTGGCAGCGGGCTGCACTGGCAAGCTTCGGGGACACGTGGCTGTGCCCCATTCAGGGCTCGGTGACCCCTCGGGTCAGAGCATGCTCAGCAGGACGCCGGGGAGGGTGGCCTTCCGCCGCACTGCCCTGAGGAGCCTCCTTCCTAAAGGAGAAGCGCAGGCAGGAGAGCATCCCATCCCTGGCGGCCGCCGTGGGGTGGGGGGGAGACCCGCGGCCCCAGGATCACCCCCACTTTGCCCAGGACACTGCCCTGATGTTTCCCCGCCTTCTTCCAGTTCGCCACATATGGTTTGTCTCATCTGCAGCTGTATGTTCTTTTAGATATACTATCTGAATGAATCACAGCGTCTCAAAGCTGGGGCTGGGGAAGAATTACGTTTCCTAAACAATTACTACGGGCAGGTAGCATTTTCTCGTGTCTGGACAAAGGAATTGTGTTGCAGAAAGAGCCACAGCTTTGGAGGCAGACAGAGTTCGGATGGAGTACTAGCAAGCCTCACCCCACTTTCCTCATCTGTAAAATGGGAATAATAGCCCCACATAGATTTGGTCTGAAGTCTAGCGATCACAGATGGAAAGAGCCTGGAATAGCAAAGATATGATAAACATTGGTTCTTATTTTTTTAAGCTTCTGTGCTCTTCAATGCACAAGTAATTCACGCCTCATTTAACAAGTTTGTTAGAGATCACCCCACGTCAGAATGAACAGATCCGACTCACTTTTAGCTGCCGCTGGACTGTGTAGATTGTCTTCAGTTTTTTGTTATTAACAATGCCAGAAGGGACCTTTCTGCACCTGCCTCCTTCGGACCCAGGTGTGTGGTACGTGCGGCCAAACGCCCTGCGTCCACTCCCACCGCTCCCGGCCTCCGGCAGACACGCGCTGACTGTTCAGTCTTTGCAATCGGATGTACGTTCCCCGAGGACTAAGAGTTGGAGATTTTTCCTTATGTTTAAATTACTTTTGTAATTCCCCCTCTATTCATCGACTACGCATACATCTTATCCAGTTGTCAAACACGGGACGTTCTCTCCCTTTGTTTCGCCAAGGCCGGTTCTTCAGCTGTGTCACACGTGGGGGAAGGATGCCACCGCCCAGCCTGTCACTGGGCCGACGGCATCTTTTTCAAAGAAAAATTTACACGTTTCCTGATGCCTGCGATCCGCTTTGAGATGCATCAAAACCAGACGAGGCAGAGGCTGCCGACAACCTCTGTCAAGTAGTTTGAATTTTTCATAATAAGAGGGCCAGAGGAGAGGATGCGGGGCGCGGCGGTCCGGGGCAGGCAGCTCTTCCCGGAGGCTTTCACGTCGGGCTGGCGCCAGGCTCCCCACGGCGGCCCGCGTGCGTGCCGGGTGAACGCGTCCCCTTCCCCAAGTTGGGTTTTTAAAAATTCAGTTCTTGAATCTACTTTCAACTTACGTTTGCCCAGAGATGAGGCGTGGATTTAATTTTCTGTTCCTATAACCCACTGTCTTTATGGTGCCCACTGAGCTGTCCACCTTCCCTGCCGATGTGAACCACCGTCCGGCTGCACACCAGCCCCCCGCTGGGCCCTCTCTGGGCCCCGCACTCCGCCCCGGCTCTGCTGTCACCGCCTCGGCTTTAGCATACGGTGCAGTCCTGGCGAGGCAGACCTCCCGTCCCACCACCGTCCTCGCCTACAAACGGTCCTGGCTCTTTCAGGTTTTGTCTTCCGAGTACATTTTGTCCTCAGCTTGGCGAATTCATTAGGATACTTACAGAAGCGGGGTGGTAGCTGATGGCACACACTGACAGGGGACAGCACACCGCTGCAGGGCGGGCGGTGTGAGGAACAGAGGAGAGGAGGTGCCCGCGACGGCCTGGGCTACCCCAGGGTCCACACACGGGGACAGCTGTCAGCACTGCCCACGCTGCTACGAGCGGGACATGCTGCATCTATCCCATCGCTTCTAGTCCAGAAAATGCTCTCATAGAAACCCCTTGTCCGCAGGCCCACACCCACGTCTCCACCAAAGAACTTTGCTCCTTCAGCTCCTTCCCTCCCCCCCCCAACCCCCCCCCCCCCCGCCCAGGGCCTGGCTCCCCCGCCAAGGCACCTGCCTGACTCATTCCTCCTGCTCCCCTGGAGAGGTGGTCCCCTTCTCCTGGCTCCTAGGACCCCCCTGGGTCTGCCAGGGCCTGCGGGCAGGCGACCCGGCGCGTCGGCCTCCACTGCTCACACCCGTGTGCTGACAGGCGCTGTGTGCTGTCCCCAGGGCCCAGCGTAGGAGGGCAGCCTGCGTGCACTTAGCCACCATGTTAGACACAGGCACCTCCCTGCAGCCACTTACCCAGCTCGGACCCCAGGCCACTGCCAAATCTCCAACACCTGCCACCGCGGTGCCACCTCCCACCTCATGGAGGACAGGAACCAGAGCAGAGCTTAAGGCTGAAAGTGGGGAAGTTAGTGCCCACACCCGGCACTGCCTGCCACTGCTGTGCCTGGATAGTCACCTCCAGGCCCGCCTTCCTGCCCGGCTCCCAGCCCCGGCTCCCAGCATCGCCGCTCCCTCTTCGCAGGAACGGCAGCTGCCACCGTGCACAGCTGTTGACAAACTAGTCAGCTGCTGCCGGGCGTCTTTGGGAGCCGCCGCGCCCTCCTGGGCAGAGACACCTCATTAGTGCGCTGTACTTCGGCCCCGAGAAAACAATGCAGCCGAGAGACATAAACAAGTACAAATGCTACAGGTCACAGATGATCGATGCCCCTGCAGATGTTCAATGTGGGCGCTCACAGACAGGAGCGAGGCAGCCGCTCGCACATCCGTCTTTGCCCAAACGCTGACGCAGGGAGAAGTCAGCAAGCCGCGCGCACACACTTCAGGGGGGTGGGTACACACACACACACACACACACACACACACTTCAGGGGGGTGGGCACACACACACACCACACACACACCACACACACCACACACACACACACATACACACACACACACACACGCCCGGGACCGGAGTCCCTGCCCACCAGGAGCCTTTCTCCGGCCGGAGCTGTGCTGTGTCTGATGACTTGCGGTGTTTCCAAACGCTCACTGTCCCATTTTGGCGGCTGGCTCTTAGGGTTATGATCATAACATTTCTTTTTCCTTGCTACAGGCCCAGGATGGAAAAATAAAGTTTTGAAACACCCAGCCAAGTTTTGAAAAGAGCTGGCCAGCCAGTCGAGAAATAGGGCCAAAGTCAAGGCAAACCGCGGCTCTTGCCCAGACCCACCCCACGGAGCCCTCACGCACCAGATGGGCGGCTCGGGGAAGGAGGCGGGTGCCGTGCAGTCACAGCTGGGCCGGGAGCCTCGGAGTGAGGACAGCCGGAGCTGGTGCTCCCCCGGTGGTCACGGCTGCAGCCAATGGGCCCCCCGAGCTGAGGGTCAATGGCTCCCTCCCGGAGCAGCCTCGACACAGTGGTCAGTGTGACCTGGACAAACGCAGGGGCTCCACCCCGCAGTGCCTGTGAGCAGGCTCAGAAAGGGCCACACACTGCACACCCGCGAGCGAGGCTGCACGTGGGCCACTGGCCCTGGAGGGGCACTAGGGCCCGCCTCCGGCAGGAAGGTCAAAAACACGCTGTAGGCCTTAAAAAGGAGGCGGTGTGCTGTCTGGGTTCCCTGAGAGAGGTCCCAGCACCCTTTTGTGGGATCCAGACCGAGCTCTGCAACCTCAGAGGCTGCCTGTCTTTTCACTGCTGTTCTCGGCCGGCGTCCCGGGGCCTCGGAGTTCCGCGGAGCAGCTCTGACGAGGGAGGCCTCGGAAGCTGCCCTCTGTCGGTCGGGGCAGGCGCAGGGGCCAGAGTGCCCGTCCCCTAAATTTTTTGCTTAAAAAATATTTTTAAAGAATTAATTATTTTCTTGAACACGCAGTAGGTTTACTACTATTACTTTTAAATGAGTTTAAAATATATTTTAAATTTCCCAATTACAAATTCTAAAATGGTAAATAGGTCAAAACATAAAACGCCCCCCCAAACATGAGGTCTCAAGAAGTGCCACGCACGGGAAGGAGCCCCTGCCACTAGAAGGGCTGAGCGCTGCAGCTGCAGAGCCTCCAGGCTGAGGCCGGAGGGGCCGGGGGAGAGGTTACCGGGGAGCAGACAGTGACCTCACTTTTGTAAAACAGGAGATGTGTGTGTGGCAGAGAGAGGCGGGGGAGGGGGGGAAGAGTCGGCAGTGTGCTGAGCGCTTCGGGGATGCGGCTTATTTAATCCCATGGTACCTGAGGATTGTCAGCCTCATTTTACCGGAGAGACACTGAAGGCTGCAGGTCAGGGCAAGGCTGAGCACTTGTCCACGGCCATGCGAGCGGGAGGTGCCACAGAGCCAGGGCTGCCACCTGGACTGCCGGTCACCGACGCCTGTGTCCCTGGGCGCTAACCCGCGGCCTTCCTGCAGGCCTGGGTCTGGGGAGCGGCTGTGTACCAAGGCCTCTGCCCTCCCCTCCCTGGCACTGACCACACACGGCCCCCTGCTCTGCCGTGTGGACACCGTCTCAGCCCTGGAGGATCAGAACCCAGCCCTCTTATATGCATCCGGCATCCCGTGTCCACCCCTGGGCTGGCAGGGGACTGATGACAGACCCTCAGTGGGGCCCAGACGCCAACCCGCTCTCAGGCTCGCGCCCAATCAGAAGCCAAGCCGGCCCGTGGCCAGCACCTTGGACATGAGGTCGTGGCTGAGGAGCCACGCTGGGCACAGATCTCCAGCCTCAGCTCCTGGACCACAATGTGGGCGTGGAACAGATCGTGGGGGACGGGGTGTCACAGCCTGTGGCCACACAGCTGCCGCCACCTCCAGCCTGAGGAGCCCGGCCACCAGCCGCCCTCCGCTGACCGCCGGCACAAGGACAAAGTCTGTGCTCCCGTCCTGCCCGCGCAGGCAGCTTCCCATCCCTTCTGCCCGTGGCACGGTGCGATGCCGTGGCCAGACCCTGCGTGTCCCCCGTGCATGCCCTGGGAAGGGCTGGAACTCAGCTGACTCGTGGATGGGTTGGTGCGCTTGCTGTGGGAGTCGAGAAACATAATAATAAATGGGCCCAGCTCCGTGTGCAGCACCTAATTTGCAATAATATTGAAGTCTCCAACAATAACTCATTTACTCTTATAATATATAAAAAAAGACAAATTGCTACATTGAACATGCATTTTCTTCACTGCAAGTAGCTGCTACCCCAGGGGAAAAGCCCTGTGCTGCTAACTAATAGTAAATCCTTTGGAAAATCATGTGTCATAATGATGGACAACCAGGGAAGGGGTATTAAATAGATTTAGAGGTTAGCTGCTCTAACAAGAACAAAAGACGTCCCTGGCCAACCCGCACCTCTAGGAGCACGGTCGGGGTGATTAGCGCTCACCTCCTGACAGCCAGGTGCACAGGAGGGAAAGTTTCCGTCCGGGTGGGTGTCCGCGGAGAGGCAGCAGGGCGAGGGACCGCGGGGCGACCGCGGGGCGCGTGCGGGCTCGCCCGGCCCGGACTCTGCTCGGATCCCAGAGGTAAAGTAGCCCGTAGCCAAGGAGCCACCCACTCCCAGTGCATCCCGGAGCAAACACGCAGGACACACCCACCACGCCCTGCCCAGGGCAGGGCACTCTGTCTCTGAGAGGAAAGCCACGACCCCAGGAGAGACCTCGGGATGAGGAACTCCGAGGGGCGCTGGGAGCACGGCTGCCGAGGTGGAGGTAAGCCCGGGGCCTGGGGGAGGCCGGCTGAGGCAGGACTGCCTGTCCCCCCGCTAGTCCGAGACCCCCACAGCCAGGCCTCGCTTTCCCAGCCACGCCTCCAGTCCCAGGCTTGGCTCCTCAGCCTGGGAGCCATGGCCTCACGGACAGGGGCTGACAACTGTGTCCAAACCCCAGGCAGCCCCTGCCTTCCCATCCACCTCTGTCGGACTTGGGTTCCCAGCGGCCCCGGCTGCTCACTGACCTGAGAGGTGGTCGTGGGTGGAGCCACTGCCCCCTGCCTGTGCCCACCAGACTCCGCAGCAGGGGACGCAGAGGAGGAAGATGAGGTCAAGGCAGCTGCATGGCCCGTGGGCAACCACACGCCTGCGATGGCAGGGACAGTACTCGTACCCTCGCCCCGAGGGCAGGCACTGGGCTCCTCCCGGGACCTGGGGCTGCTCTCCAGCAGGATCTGGACTTGGAGCTGGCATTGGAGCTGGCATGTGGCACAGCCACTTGTTGGAATCAAGGGTCGGTGGGTCAGCTCAGCAGCTGAGCTGCTGGAGGGGCAGAGGCACCCGCACACGCTTGCCACAGGTATCAAAGCTGTCGGCCCTCCCCCGGCCCTCCAATGACGACTGAGCTGGCACAGGTGGGGGTCGACACCACCTGTGAAGTCCAAGTTTTGGTGTCGTCACTGCCAATCACTTTCACCAGTTCCCTTTGAAGTCCGGGCCAAATCGCCGCCCTCACAGGACCCACCACGCACAGTCCCTGGAGTTTCCCTCCATCCAGGCAGTTGGTGATACAAGCAATCCACGGCCACGACACCTCTCAATGGGACAGAGGCAATTCCGTGAAAGCAGCGCCGAAACCCGGCTCTTCCCCACGGTGTTGGCCTCTCCAGCACCCACACTGCGGCGGCCGTGCCCGCCAAGCCCAGCTCGGACAGATTCCACTTACACTGCCCACAGACTTTGCTCTAAAACTCATACTACACGTTGTAGCCAAACATGCTTACATGCCTTAGGATCTGGGAAATTACCCAAAACTGTCCAGAAAGAGAAGACAATGCTAAAGTGCGCAGAGAGAGCTGTGCGCCCCGCGGTGTGGAGGAGAGAGGGGCCCCTGGAGCACTGAGATCGGCTTGTGTCTCCTTCCTTCCTTAGCCACTCGTCCCTGACTGCCAACACCGCACACAGATCGGATTCCAGGGTGCCTTCTGCCTTCCGATGGCCACGCTGCTCCTCTGGGGCTCCTGGCACCCCCCTTCTAGAAACCTCTCCTTGGGGCGAGCAGCACTGCTGGTGATGGATGACCATTTCGCAACTGCTATCAGTTTACTGTTTTAGCCAGTCTGCCATAAATCAGGAAGAGGAATGCCGGGCCCCACCGGAGAGTGTAGCTTTCGCTCATTACTTGTGAGGATTATAGCCATTTCATAAAACCCATTATCTAGGGAAGGAGCCTATTGGCGGGGGCCAGGGAAATTCATTTCATGCTTCGGAAGTTTGTGATGGTGCCGGCTAGAAGAAAGAACTAAATTGTTTGGAAGGTGGGGATTATGATCTGTTAAAAAAACACAAATGGCCAAGATTGAGCTGTGTCCATTATGCCAAATGGCACTCTGTACTCAAACGCTGGGCCCCGCCATCCAAACCCCCACAGTTGGGATCTCCCCGGCTGCCCCCACTCCGGCCAGGCCACTCTCACCCCTGCCAGTCTGTGGCCGTCGGCTCTCATCCCTCCGGTCCCGTCCCAGCAGGGCAACTAGAGGGATGTCCCCACACAGCCAGCGGGCGGGCCCCGTCCTTCCCGCTGCTCCGAGGATCACAGCCTCCCTCCCACACCAGGCAGGCTCCTGTCACCGGGCTCTCGTCCCAGGGGCCGAGGATTCCCTTAAGCACACGAGCTTCTTCCCTGGGGGATGCGGCCGCGCTGGCCCCGCGGGGATGCCTGCCTGTCACCCGGAAGGCTCTCTCCTGCTACAGCCACAGCTTCCCTGGAGGTTCCTGGCCCCTCCTCCCGGGCACGGCCACGCTGATTGGATGCCGCTGCTGTCACCGTTTCCCGAAGGCAGCCGCAGAAGACCTCACCTGCGTCCCTAACTTTGTTTCCAACCCACAAAGGGGAACATACACACACACATCCCAGGGGGCAGCCCGAACACGCCAGGGGCTGCCTGTGCGTCCTGAGGGGGGGGGGGGTCCTCAGTGACAGGGAGCAGGTGGCAGGTCTTGGGGCAGCAACCCGCACCCCCGACTGGAACAAGTCCCCCCACCGTTAGGACCCCTGGGGTGCTCCTTCCCAGGTGCTTTTAGTAAGCCCGAAGGAGGGACAACCAAAAGGAAAAGGAAGATAACGCCGGCCGGCGAGGCTGTGGATGAACCCGGAGGTCACGGCCCGATTCCCGGCCGGGCACAGCCCGGGCTGCAGGCTCGAACCCCAGGGTGGGGCGCGCAGGAGGCAGCTCATCAATGGTTCTCTCATCATTGATGTTTCTGTCTCTGTCTTTTCCTCTCCCTCCCTCCATCTGAAATCAATAAAAATATTTTTTTTAAAAAAAAAGGAATGATGAAAGTGTCTTCTAGATTTTGCTGAGCCTCTAGAACATTCTTTTTGAATACGACTTTGTTTCCTTCTCTCCTAACCTCAACTTTCCCCAAATTTATTCCTCATGCGAAAACAGCTTCTTCCCCAGGGAAGCTCAGTGTCACACACGCGGTTTTCTAAGCAGCTCAGAGCTGCTCCGCTCAGCAGACAATAAAGATTCCCGTCTGGAGGCCCGGCTGCTGGACCGCCGGGAATCGGGGGGAAGACGGAGCCTCAGAAGCTCAGCTTGGCCGGATCTCAGAAGACACTCCGGTTCAAAGTTCCGGCTGCACTCGGGGTTTGAGGGGCTGGGGAGGGGGGCGCAGGAGAGAAATCCTAGGCTTGAGGATGTTAATTTTCCTCCCGTCCCCTGCCTGGCAGCCTCGCCCACCCCCATTGTGCAGCTGGAGTCTCTGAACTTCCTTTTCACCATTTTCCCTCTTCAGGCCTCCGCTGCCGCCCCCACTCCCTCTCTCCTCCCCTCCTGTCCTCAGTGGCCCAGCTCTGCTCCCTCCCACGCCTCCTCCCCACCCCTGCTTTGTGCTACTTCTTCTCCAGGCTCCAAGCTGGCCACAGACTCGCAGGGAAGGGGAAGAAAGCACAGACTAGGCCCGTGTGGGCAGGCGCAGCCTCCTGGTTGCAGAAAAGCTGCCCTTCTTCTCCTTTAACTTACCCCAGCGGCCAGGAGGGAGGAGGGATGCCGGCTGGAGGGGCACGGGGCTGGAGGGCACTGCCTCGCCCAGAGGCCTCAGCCGGAGCCCCGGGACGGAGCGGCAGGAGGGAGCACCCAGTGGCCGCTGGAGGGTGGGGGCTGCAGGGATGATCTGTGGAGGGGGAGGCTCAGGAGCACAGGCTGGCTTGACCTGAGGGACCTGGTGCTGCTGTGTGTGCTCTGGTGGGCGGGTGCCCTGGGTTCCCAGGCTGGGAGCCCCGCGAGCCCTTCCTGCTGGCCGAGGCCCCGGGCTTGTCCCCCAAGGTCAGGGCTGTGCAGGGAAGGCCCGAGCTTGGGTGGCCTGCTGCCTCGAGCTCAGGGCTCTGCAACCCCAAGAGAGGGAGAGCGAGCTGGGTGGGACCTTAGGGGCCTTCTGAACCAGAGGCTTGCTGGGCAAGGAGGGGAAACTGAGGCCCAGTGGGAGGGTGACTGGCCTCCAGGCCCCTGCCCCCTCCTCTGGAAGGCCCTCTGGCCCTCTGCCGCTCCTCGGGAACATTCGGAGCCACCCCAGCCCGCTGAAACCTCACTGAGAGCTTCAGATTTTTAAATGTGGGGTCCTTTTCAGGCGTGGGAGAACCACAGCCTTCCACGGGGAGGGAGACAGGCAAGTCCTGGGGCACGGAGTTCCCTCAGACGGAGGCTGGAACCTTCCGTTTGTGGCTTGTGGGTCTTCCAGGCGAGGTCTGCCCGCCTGCTGACCCCGTGCAGCCCCCTCCCGCCCCCACGTGCCATGTGCGGAGCACACAGCGGCCCCACACCCGAAAGGGACCACCTGAGCGGCCCCGGCACCGCCCAGCTCTGCAGCCCCGGCCAGCCCTACCCAGCCTGCCACTGCCACCGCCCTCCCCGCAGGGCCCTGCAGAGTCAAGGCCACTTCCTGGGCCGGGAGGGAGGAGATGGCTAAACCAGACGCGCTCACGGAGCTGCAAAGGGTCAGCGGGTTGTCTCGGTCAATTACACGGAGCTCATCCCCAAACCTCCTGGTCAGCAAAAAGGAAACGCAGGCCCCTCCTGGGTGGTACTGCTCAGATGGCACCGCAAAGCCCACAGAAAGCAAACAAAGGAAGCGGCCCCCACTTTGCCTTGGCTTCGGGGGATGCAAAGCCAGGGAGGCTGGTGGAACAGCGCCTCCTTCCCTGTCCTGCAGGAACGCCTCCCAGAATGGACACCGCGAGGATGCCATGGAGCTCCTGCAGGTCAGAATCCGGATCCTTCTGGCAGGGGTGTGTGTGTGCAGGGGCGGAGGGGGGAGGCGGGAGGGGCGGTGGGGTGCTGCTAACCTGTGCAGTTAAGAGCTGGCCTCCCAGCTGGTTGCCTGCTGGGAGCTCAGCTAGTGAGATTTTTCTCAGCTCAGGGCATGTGGCCATTCTGGGACCTTCAGGGCACCACAACCTCACTTTCAAGCATTCTAGGAGCTCAAGCTGCCTTCTTCCAACCTTCCCCACCGCCCAACCCCATGTCACACGGCTCCCTCACAGCAGCGAGGTGGCGGTCCGATGTCGTCACCCTCCCTTGCCCCCGGCCTCCTCACAGAACGCATGGCCCAGGAGGCTGCGCTGAGGTGGAGGAGCCTGCCCCTGCCAACCCCAACGCTGGCCGCCGCGCAGAACCAGCTGGGCCCACAGCCGCCTCCAGAGACAGCCGCTCCCACCGACGCCATCAGGCCCTCCACAGGCGGCCATGGTGTAGGGGCTTTAGAGAAACTCCCTCCGTGACGTACACGTGACCCAGAGGAAGCAAGCGCCATGCTAGTCTAACGGCCTTCTCGGCTGGACAGGTGAAGACCGCCAGGGAGCCCGCCCCCAGCTCTCACATTCAGACACACCGGGTGGCACAGGGCAGCACCCACAGGCCCAAATGACCGCTTCGAGCTGCGCTGGCCCAGGCCCACCTGCGCCAGAGGGAGCGGTGAAAACAGACAGCCTGGCAACAAAAGCACGGTGGCAGCCCCTCTCCCCGCCCACCAGGGCCGTGCCCACCCCAGAAGCAGCTCCGGGATAGAAGGACCCTGGCAGCCCACGAGGGTGTCCAACTGGCCTCCTGTGCCCACTCCCCTCGCACAGAGCCCCTCCGATGGGCTCTTATGCGACACCAGGTCTCCACACCCTACAGTCCTGGCTTCTCCATGGCCCCGTAGATGGCATCCCAATCCAGTGACCACCCTTGGACACCTGTCTACTTCTCTAGTCACCCCCAGACTGGCCTTTCCACTGCCCTGCTGTGCCTGCAGGCCTGGCACGCACCCTCTCTCCTGCCTGGCCCTCCGGGTCCTCCTAATGCCAGGCCCTATGAGCGTGGCCTCCCTGGCTTCTGTGTGCCTCCAAGGGACGTATCGCGGCAGACCCTGTATTTTATTCTGAATGCAGGCTGTTCCCACTTACAAATGAGCCCTGTTCTTAAAGTACAGCGTTTTGCAAATCAGTGATTTAGAACTCGAGCACACCTTTCCCATGCAGAACCGGGCAGGTTTCCAGGTAAGCCCGCAACGGCCCAGGTAGCCCACAATGTGGCTAAGCTGGTGCATATTTGCAGTGAAAGCTTTTATCTTAAAAATACAATGCTAGTAATTACGCAGACGAAAGCCATTGAGCATTTGATAGAAACAGACAGAGACGGTGCACTCCTGAAGCAAATCAGAAGCTCATAAAAGCAGAGACGGCTTTGCACGACCAGGGCTGTGCAGTCTCAGGGTGAGGGGAGGGCCCTGGGCCGGGGTCAGTGTGGGAGCTGGTGGGAGCCGCGGCCGGCTGGGCGGTGCAGGAGAATGACCTGTGACAGCAAACGCACCTTGTGCTCCCAGGGTCTCACACCGCCCCTCTCAACCCGCCACGGGCACCAGTCTTCTCCCGTGGCCTGCTGGCCGAGACAGGAAGAGCTCCTCCTCTGTAACAAGGTCGAAGGCCCTCGGGTGGGACTCCCATCGCCTTATCACCCGAGGGGCAGACACTGTTAACACCCCTGAGCACCGAGGCTCACTGGCGAACAGCTAGAAGGGGCACAGGCGGACGGGGAGCCGCTCGGCTGCCTCGGGGCGCTCCCCCACAGTTCACACCACAGGCGACGGAGGGCCAGGCATCCTCTGGCCTCTGGGGAGGAGAGGGGAGACATAGGCTGCAACTTCATGCCTCCAAAGAGCACGAACCATCTACCACGTGCCCCGGAGCCCCGGCGGGGCCTGCAGCTGCCAACCTCTCTGAGGCAGGGCCAGCCTCACACTTCATCTGGGTTGTTAAACACCCCACACTCATCCAGAATCGTGGGGTGACTGCTCAGCACAGGCTCAGTGAAGCCACGACGAATGAGACAGTGTGCAGCTCCTGAGAGATCTGGGAACACAAGAGCTGGGCCCACCTGCCCGGCGAGGGGCCCGTGGCTGGTGTGCCCGCACAGGACGTGCTCGAGGTGGGCCCAGCTCAGCCGCAAAGGGCATCTGGGTCCCGCAGCTCTTGCCAAGTCACCCCACGGGGGAGGCAGATGGGCAGACACCCTGCACGAGGCCCAGCAGCCACTGGCAGAGGGGCAGTAAACCATGCCCTCCTGCCAGGAGGAATCACTATGTGGGCCTGTGTTCACTCCACAGACACTCAGTAAATGCCTTTGGGGCCAGAGCTCCCCCGAAGTTCATTCCAGGTCACCTCGGAGGCCTCCTGCACAGGCCACTCTGTGACTTCCCTTCACCTGGAGTCCCAGACTCGGGGGCCTGGCTTCCCCCTGCTCCCTCCCCAAGGCACAGGGGCGAGCACGAGGCTGCGCAGGGAACAGGAGGGGCAGCCACAGCCGACGCCCAGGCGCTGCAGTGTGGGGCTGAGAGCATCCGGCCGCCGGGCGCCTCCCCTGTGCCACCTCCCGCCGCTCACTAGAGACGGGCACCTCTCCTTCCTTGTTTACTCCAAGGAGAACGAGGAAGAAAAGACGTGCGCGTGGGGCCACAGCACGCCTTCTGCGGCGGACACACGTCTCCGCATCCTGCTCCCCGGCTGGGTGGCTCACCCCTCAGATGTATAATGAATCAGCACTCGCACATTAATAAAAAATGACAAGCGATCATCGCATTGAAATCCTCTGAGCTGCTGGGCTGCAGACACAGAGGTCCTTCTGCGGTTTCTCTGTGTGCCGTGGCGATCAGTCTGTGGGGCCGACAGGCCCGTGAGCGACATCTTGGCTCTTCCCGGCAAGCAGGAAAGTTACCTTTGCAGGGTGGGCAACGCAGGGCCCGTGGGTTATGCCCTTTTCATCTCCATTAAGAAAGGGGCCGAGCTCAGCTGGTCCAGTCCCCCCAGGTCAGTGGGGCAGCAGAGTGTGGCGGGGTGAGGGCCAGTCCTGCCCCGGCATTGGAAAGCCACCGTGTCCGCGTCCCCACGGGCCGAGATCTGGCCAGACGTGGGAACTTAACCACTCCGCTGCCTTTTTGTCTTAAAAAGCATATATAGGTGAGCGAAGGGACTGGACAGGACCTGGGTGGCTACAGGGTGGGCCGCAGCCCGTGGGCCTGGCACTGGGGGCCCCCTCAGCTCCTCTCACCTAGAGCTGAATCGCAAGGCAACCAGGACCAGGAGAAAGCCCCAGAGGCACCCCGGGAAGGCACCCCTGCTTCTGCGGCTGGCCGTCCACTCTGTGTTATACACTCACGTTGGCCTCTGCTACATGCAAGCCTTACGCCCACTGTGGTGCCTTACAGGATGGCAGCCGGATGGCATCCAGGCGCGCCCCTCACAGGCTGTGGGCGGCGAGGCCATCAGCAGCCTCAGGCTCCGCTTCTGCACCACCGTGACAAAGCCCCCGGGCACAGAAGATGAATTCTGAGCTTTAACTCATCGCCCGTCACGCTATCGTGGCTCAATGAATGGCAGCTGTCATTACTGGAGCCTTGGTCTTGGTGGCCCATGACTTAAAGAGCCCAGAAATCCAGCACGAAACCTTGGTCACTGTCATTTCCATCAGTGTCATCCCAGCACATCACCGGACACTCCGCCTGTGGACACTGCCTTGGCGCCATAATGAATCCGGGTGGGTTTTCACAACAGTCCTGCAGGCAGGGACGCTAACCCTACAGGCCCGGAAGAGGAGCAGTTCATCTGGGGCCTCAGGAACTGAGTGATGGAGCCTACTGCCTTTCTCATCCCCACGTCTGCACCGGTACCGCCCTCCCCTGCTCCAGAGCCCTCGCCAGCGCCCTAGTAACAGAGGAGCAGGCCACTTCCCACCATGAGCCCTGCCTGGGTCCGCCCCTTGCGCAGGACTCTCCCCTAAGGCAAGCCAGTTCCGCAGGCTCTCACACGCCCTTGACCACCAGGATAGCTGCCGAAATGCCCATCCTGGGTTTCGCCACATTCATCCCTGACCATTCCCCCTGCATGCTGGGCACTTCTCCAGAGCGCCTCCTGGCCGCTCCAGGTCATGTGGCCGCTGCTGAGTTCCGCCCTCAGAGGCCTGACAGCGGGCCTGGCCCGAGGGAGACTCCGAGCCTCTCTAAAGGATACTGAGGCGGGCAGCTCAGGGCCTGGGCCAGCGCTCAAGAGTGAATCGCAGGGGCCACATGAAGGCGGAGCGAAGACGACCACCTGCTGTGCGGTAACAGGACCCAGGCCACGCATGGGGGACATGAAGTGCCAACGTACACACGGGACCAAAGCCATGCCCTCAGCCGCACTCTCAGCTCTGGATCAGATGAGTCTGGACACGGCCTTGGTCCTTTACCACTGCCTGCTGCCTGGAGGACCCCAGCAACACTGACCACACTTCCCTGGTCCCCCGTCAGCCCTCCGCACGGCAGCTGGGGGAGCACGCGTGCCTACCTGGCCTCTGCAATGACCGCTGGGAGCAGACGGGCCGGGTGGGGGGGGGGGGAAGCTGCATTTCTGTATGTGCTTCAGTACTGTTTGCACATGTTCTGAAAAGTATGTACGACTTTTTAGTAACAAGAAAGGGGGATAATCTATGGGGTTGTTGTGAGGCTTAGCTGCCTCACTCATCACTCACTCATTCATGCAGCAGCGCCCCGGCTCCGGTTGCAGGAAGTAGCCCTTCCTGCCGGAGTGGAAAGGCCGTTTTTAGGTGCCAACGGCATTCCAAGACAAAGGAAGGATGGAGTAAGACAGAGTGCTCTCAGGCGGGCGGCCTGGGCTTCTGCTTTCATAGCCAACTCAATGTCTGACCTCAGGGTGACCCTGACGCCTCGAGGCCTGAGTGGCCTCACCTATAAAAAGGACAAAGGCTCCTCCCACCTCTGGAGCTGCCAGATGTTTGGTTCCAGAAAATACCTAGTAACTTGGGAGGCCCAGCCTGCAGCAATCCCCTTCAGAAGACTGACAAGAACATCCTGTAATGAAGCCATTAGCCAGGACATCCCGAGGCGCGGGGCGTCGGCGCCCCGCTCGCTGTGCCTCGGCAGAGCCTGGCTCACGCCTGAGCCCGGTGAGCGGCGCAGCCGGGCAAGCACGCTCCAGTCCTGCCCGAGCCCGGAACACACAGGAGACAGCCCATTGCAAAACCTGCGCCTCGGGGTGGAGCCTGCCCTACATTAAGAAACACTTTCCAAATGAGATAATTATTTAATAGGTAATAAACCGAGTGGGGAGGGGCAGAGGGAATTCAGATGATTAAGTGCCTGTGCCCCTGGCACTGTGTGCCTTCCCCAGAGCTGAGCCGCCCGCCCTCACCTTTCAGTGCCTTCTCACTCCCAGCTCACCTCCGCCCCTTCCCAGGGATCGTGACCCAACCCGCTGGCCACTGGCTGCTCAGAGGGCCTGAGTCTAAGAGCCCACACAGCAAGGCACCAGCTGACTCAGAGCACCGGGCCTGGCCTCCAGCAGCTCTGCAGTTTCTCTGCCCGTCCCGCCTGGGGGGGGTGGTGGTGCGGGGCGGAGGGAGGGTGGTGGGGTGGGTGGTTACAAGGCCCAAGAGCGAACGTGGAGGGAGGTGACCAGACAAGGGTGGAGCCTGGAGTGCAGTGGGCAGAAATCAGAGGGTACCACCGATGTCTACTGCTCGATCCTGGCCCAGGAGTTGTGTCCTCGGGACTGCCCATTCCAACTCCACAGGGTGCAGAACGGGGCTGGCACAGGAGGCCTCGAGCAGTCTCTGAATCTGGGGACATGGTGTGGGGAGGAGGCAGCACCCACCAATCAGGTGCCGGGACCACGGGCAGTGCCTGCATGCACATGCAACAGCACAGATTTGTTTATATCTTGTTTCTTGACAAGTAAGGACCCTGGACCTCAGGAGGTGAAGTGACTTATCCAAGGTCATCAGTCCCAAGACTCGATCTCACCCTTGCCTGGCTCCAATACATGGGCTCTTTCTACAGCACCAAACTCTGTACGGACGGACGCCCACTTCCTCCCTACCCACCGGGCTCTTGGCAGGTGCTCACCAGTGAGAACTCCCTCCCCCCCAACCATTCTAGACAGAGGCCAGTCAATCCCAACCTCAACCCACCAAAGGTGATTCAAGCAACTCCTCAAAGAGAGCTCTAAGAGTTGCAAGTGATGAGAAGCAACATGACCGAGTGAAGGGCCTAACAATCTGAGTGGGTCACAGACACAAGTAGAAGTATCAGCAAATGGTAAGGAGGGTTTGCAAGGGCCAAGGGTCATGATCAGGCTGTGAGTGCAAAAAGAAATCATAAAATAGTGAGGGGATGGTTGGCCTACTGGGGGCTACACACTTAGAAAGTGGGACCTGGATGGAAATGGCTAGAACATAGTAGTGGTCAATGACAGATGTGTGGGTGGGGGACAGATGGGTGAATAGGTGAAGTGATGGATGGGTGAATGAATGGGAGGCTGGGTTGAACGGTGGTTGGGTGGATGACTGGATGGATGGATGGGTGTATAGATGGGTAGGGGAATGGGGGTGTGGATGTGGATGGAGGGCTGGTTAGGGGAGTTGGTGTGTGGGTGGATGGATGGATGGGGGGACGGGAGGATGAAAGGTCTATAGTCAGGGCATTTCCTCTTCTCTCTTATCTCCACTGCTCATCCCTGCCTCGTTCTTCTCTTTCCTCTCCTCCACAGCCATTCGGCTCAGAACTCCCAGGTCTTCTGTAGGTGCCACGAGGACCCTCAATGGCTTCGAGGACTAGATTCACAGCCCTGCATAGGCTGGAGTATCTCATGAAGCCGTGCTCCGGTCTGCGGACCAGCACAGCCAGAGGCACGGCGGGATGAGCTTCTCCTCCAGCCTTCCCCATCCCGTCTTCGCAGGCCCCCAGCTCACGCCTTCATTATCTCTGCCTGCCCAGGCAGCTTCCACCTCAATATAAATCAAAGGGCCCCTGGCCTCAGTTCAACTCAAAAACAGCTCATTCCTTCGGGGTCTGAAAATGAGCCAAGTCCACCAACGGTCCAAGTTGCCCATTCTGGGCCTGTCTGGCTTTTTATCCCCATTCCAGCCGCACAGGCTTCTTCTGATGCCCCTGAGAAACGCAGAGACAAACGACAGAAGCACCTGGGAAAACGCTGGTCTGCACAGTCACAGGGAGCAGGGGACAGGAGGGACAATGACACAGGGCTCAGGACCGCCGTAGCCCGAAGCTCGGGGGGATCTGGGGGACACCCCATGGGGAGCTGGGCCAGTCCCCTCACACAGTGGCCGGTCTCAGGGTGGGAGAAACACGGGGAAGGAGGGAGGTCCATTTCAGAATGACGTCCCTGATCTTCCAAATCTCTCCCCGGCCCACCTTACTCCCCGAGGGCCATCCTGCCCTGGGCCCAGGAACAGCCTTCTAACCCCGGCCTGGCGTGGCTGCCCGGTCCTCACCGCAGCCCAGCGGGCAGTTGAGTCCACCTGAGACTGAGGCAGGCACCCCATGCCTTCAAGCACCCGTGGCCGACACAAGGAGAGGAGCTCCAGGGAACAGGAAGGGGAGGAGGGCGTTCTTGGAGCGGCTCAGCCCCAAGTGGCAGGAAACAAGCTGGCGGGGTGGCGGGGAGCTCAGGCGGGAGTGGAGTCGGCAGCCAGGGCTGCATCCAGTGGCAGCGCTTTGTAAGTACCCCGCACCCCGCGCCTCCGCTTCCCCTCTGTAAAATAGAGACAAGCACAGCGCCTCGGCATCATCCAGAGGACCTGAGATGATGCAGCTCAGTGAGCGTTGCATGAATGGAGGCTGGTCTCGTGAGTAATGGGCCTGGCTTTCTTACCGATCTCAGCAGAAGCTACGCTCGCCTTAACGGGAGAGGCGGCCGAGCGCGGGGAGGGCGGAGGTCTGGGCTCGCACAGCCGGCGTGGGAAGCCTGCGCCACCTTACTGCTGTGGGACCCCAGGCCGGTCACACACCCGCTGGTCTCCCTTTCTTCAACTGTCTAAGGAGGACCACGAGGCCATTTCCAGGCTGCGGAGGATCATATAAGCAGACGCATGTAAAGGGAGCAGTGCCTGGAACCAGAGGGGCGTCGGCTCAGGTGCGTGCGTCGTCATGTCAGGCTCCTGGGAGGCCCCAGCCCGTCTCAGGTGCTGCCTTTGGGAAAAACCCTCTGGGAACCCCATATTTTGGGGACTGGTTCCAAACCCTAAGACTATCCTTAGAGATGAGAAGAGGGTGCTTTGAGGGTGTCTTTCAGCCCAACCCCGCCCCTCCTGTAAACGTGGGAGCACTGAGCCACGGGCCTCACCTGGACGTGTGCTGACGATGACCCGGCCGCACAGACCATTTGTAACGAGTGTGACCGTGGCCGGTCCCACGGCTCTGAAGGGAAGGCTGAGGGCAGAACCACCTCGCGGAGCAGGCTGGGAGCCGCGCCAGGGCAGTTGGAGCCGAGGGCCCGGGCACCCGCCCCCTCACAGGAACGGTGTGCACCCTCGCTCCTGGGGGCCTCCCCAGTGCTGTGAACTGTCTGTCTACGAGCTTGTGTGTCTGCTGGACTTCACATCTTCCTCTCCTGATGTGCTATGTCCTTAAAGCCCGGCCTCCGTAAGCCTCCTCATGTGAGGCAGTCCGGTTCACCCCCCGACGGCCAGAGGAGAGCTAGCCCCAGGCGGGCCCTGGGCCTTGCCCCTCCCAGCCCCAGAGCTCCCGAGTGCCTGGCACCGGGCTGAGCCGGGAGTGTCCACGGTGGTCCCAGGCTCACCACGTCAGCATCATCTGGGCTTCTCAGACGTTTAGCTCACTGCAGGCCCCGCCCGCCCGCCCACCAGCCACACAGCATTCACTGGGAAAGGCAACGCGGCACCGGCCTCCCTCCCAGCCTCTCCTCACCCTCAGGTGCATCCCAGCGTTAAAGATGGAAAAACTCAGAACACACACAGTGGAGACCAAGAAGAGGGGTGACATGAACCGACCCAGCGCCGCTGCAGCCCGCAGGATCCCCAGGGCCACCCGGGCGGGTCACGGGCTGTGGGGAGGGGACATCTCGCGCTCACCGATGACTGTGACTGAGAACACAGCCCTGGGACCCCCCCCCCCCGAAGGGGCCTCCATCCCTCAGAGAAGGCCCGGGGGGAGCGGGCAGGCAGGTCTCCCTGGAGATGGGGCCCAAGGGGGCTGGAAAAATGAGAATCCTGCAGGGGCGCTGGCCCGTGCCTGCACCCTCACACCTGCTGCCCTCTGTGCCTTCCACGCTTTGGCAAACTCCTTTTTAACTGAGGCTCTGCTGGGGACCCACCTCCTCCAGGAAGGCTTCCTTCCTCCAGGCTCTGCCCACCCCGGCTGCTCCTTGGCTGTCTGCGCTCTCCCTTTCCAGCATCGTAACTGTCTGCACACCTGCCTGGTTTGCTTCTATCGGACCGAGCAATCTGAGGGCATGATCTGTCTTATTCCCCACTGCACACAACGGGCACTCAATAAATGCTGGTTGAATGAAGGAGTAGCGGGTGTGTGCACAGGAACAGCCAGGGCCCACCAAGCCAGGGCCCACCAAGGACTGTGAGTGCCCGTGTGTCTTCCCTGTCATGGCAGAGCTGCCCGCCCACCACCATGCAGCTGCCCCCAGCCCCCAGCCCCCAGGCCCAGCCGTGCCGGCCACATCTGTGACCATCAGGCCCTCAGCCCTCACAGAGGCCGGCAGGGGAGGAGGACAGCACGTGGCCCAGGAGGGGACCCCGAGCATGGGGGCCGTGTGGAAAGGGGCTCAGCACACGTGTGCAGAGAAATGCTTCTCTCCCTCCTGATTTCAGTCGCGTGGAGGAGCAAAGGGAAACGTGGCTGGAGAATGCAGAAGAACATGACCGTGCCACCTTAAGGTTTCCCTGGCTTTTCTTTTCCTTGAGAGACAAAGGCCTCTGACGCAATGCACTTGGACAAACAAAAGCCCAGTGAGGATCACGAGGCCATTGAGGATCAGCCGCGGAGAGTGGGCGCTGCGGGTCCGTGCTGGCCTCCCGCCTCCTGCCCAGGCCCCGGGCCAGGCTGCAGGGGGGTTTCTACCAGACCCGAGGGGGGCGGCGGAGCCACAGAACCTCTCCTCCATCTTCCCAGAACTCCTCACACCTCATACCTTCCGTTCCCCTCCCCAGGGTCTGAACGCAGAGCTCTGGTCCTGAACAAATGCCCTGCTCTCGGCAGCCCCAGCCGCCTCGCCTGTGCCTTCTTTGTCCCCCTGAGTCACTTGGCCACCCTGCAGCCCTGGCTTCGCCCCCCCCCCCCCCCTGGAAAGCCACAGCCCTGCAGATCACCACAGCACTGAGCCCCACGGCCTGCTCGGAGCTGGCTCCCCAACCCCCTTGCCATCCGGCCCCTCTTGAGGGATGACAAGAGGGTCAGGCCCTTGCCGTTTCCCAGGGACACAGCGCGAGGGGACCGGTGTGCCCACACACAGGCACAGTGAGCGCTGGCTGGCTCTGCCGCCCTGCCGAGGTGCATGGGCTGCTCCGTGCGTGAGCTCCCAGGGCACCCCTCGACCTCCGTGGGCCATCTGCATTCCAGGCCAAAGGAGCGAGCCTGTAACAGTGGGATGCCAGGCTTCAGCCGGGTGGGCTGGGAGGCAGGAGAGCTGTCTGCAGGCCGAGAAGCTGCCCCCGCTTACCGGCAGCCCTGCCTCTGGCACCAGCACCAGCTCCCAGGGCCGCCCCTCGGGCCCGTGCTGACTTCACTGGTCCTCAGGGTTGTGTCCCCTGACATGGGGTGCCAGCAGGAGCCCTGGCTCCCACTGCACGGAGAGTGGAGCCCTGGGCGGTAGGCAGGATGGGCTCTAGCACCTTCGCTGGCCTGAAGTGGCCCAGCGAGGCCCAGCACAGAGCCTGGGGGTGCTCCCTCACAGGGAAGGGGTGCACCAGTCTCTGCTCCCCATCTGTCTGGGTGAGCAGGGACAACCGCACACTCCGCCCTGTCCTCCTCCTGTCAGATCCCCTGCAGGAATGCAAGCGTGGGGATTGCCACTGAGAGCCCCCACGCGGGGAGCCCCCACGCAGGACGATGCTGTCCTGGATCCTGGGAGATGGGGCTCAAATCTCAGAGCTGCCAAGATCCCTCAGGGCCCCCCCTCCGCCCCAGGCCTGGGGCTTCTTCCCCTCAGCGTGGCGCTCGGGGCCCGGGGCCCACGGCCGCCTCCCAGCCTTAGCTGCTCTCGAACCGACCAGTGTGTCCTGTATGTGCTGTGATGCCCCGGCCCCGACGAGCCTGCCCCGGACATCCCCAGAGGCCTCTGCTCAGCTCTGCCCATGCCCACCGGGGTCCTTGGCAAACGCTCTTCCTGAGGCTCACTCCAGCTCAGCCCTCTGCCCTCAGCGCCACCTCTGAGCGGCTTCCCTGACTTCCATGGGGGAGGCTCCTGTCACCCCACCCCGGCCCGTGTGCGTCCGCCCAGCAGCCTCGCTGACACTGACACTGACACTGCTGGTGTACGTGTCCCAGGCAGCAAGGACTGCTGCCCATGCCCGCCCCGCCCCTGCTCGGGACTGCTGGAGGACATCACATGGGGCTCTCCCTCCGCCTCCCCTACGCTTAGCTCAGTACAGACAGGCCCCGGGCAGGGAGCCGCCAGGCCCATGCGTCCCCCGGGGCTGTCTCAGGCCCCGGCCTCCCCGGCCCGGGCGGGGCTGCGTCCCGGGGCCGGCCCAGGAGCCACCGTGACAGCCTAGCCAGGCTCTCCCTGTGCAGGGGCCGCTGTGCCCTCGGCTCTGAGCTCACTGGAGCCCACGGCCTGCATTTTTGCATTTTTATTTTCCAAAAAAGCCAATTGAAACAGAGCACTGAACACGCCTCCTGGGGAGGCCCCGCAGCCCAGCCCACCCGGCCCTCCGTACACGCTCCTCGGCGGGTCCCCTGCCCTGGGCTCCCGGCTCCATCCCGGCGGTTCCCCTGGCAAACTGCAACGCTCACATTGTTTCATTTTAATTTCCATGGCTCTTCTTTGGCTTTTGGGTGGGAAATGTAAGCAATTCTGCACATGATTAAAAAAAAATTGCACAGAAGAGCTTATAATGAAAAACAACAGTCCCTCCCCCTCCCCCCATGCTCTGGAGGCACCTACTTTTAACTTTTTAAAACTCCTACTTTCAGTTCCTCTGACGGCTCTGAGCTATATAAGGAATATATTAAAACGACATGGTTGGAGCCTTTGATCTCCCTTCATCCACCCCCTTACTTTGTATCAGAGGACCCTGAGGAAACTAAGACAGACGGAGGGAGGTAAGAGTTCCGAATCCCCCTGCCTGACTGGAAAAGTCCCTCCCGGGTGGGGGTCAGGCCCCGTCTGCTAACCTCCCCCCTCCTGTCTCCTCACAGGGTGCTCACAAGAGGGGCACAGGGTAGCCCCCAACCTTTGTAGACCACCTGGGTTTTTGTTTCCTATTCTCTGGAAATTTCTAGAAGTGTCCCTTTATTTTTTGTTATCTGAAATTTCACAAACACAACTAAATGTTGTTTTGTTTTGTTTTGTTTTTTTAAAGTGCTAGGCTCATTGAGGATTATTTTAATGAGAGGATTTTGTCCTAATATGGGCAATTTTCTTGTATTAAGTTTTAAATATTTTTCTCTTATATGTTTTCACTTTCAGTTTCTGGAACTCCCATTAATTACATAATTACCTGCATTAATATTCTAGCTTTCTCACTCTCCTCTCATATTTCTCTTTGCCTTTTTATTCTCCCCCCCCCCCCATGGTTTCCAAAATTACCTTCCATTCTAAAAAAACAAAACAAAACAAAAAAAACCTATTCATTTCCACCATCATAATTTTCACCTAAAGCTGGTTTTTATTTCCTGAGTGCTCTGACTTCGCAGCAGCCTGTTCTTGTTTTATGGACGCAGTGCGCGCTCGATCTTTCTGAGGCACCAAGAGGGCCATTTTCCGCTTACACTGCATCTCTCCTTGAATCCCGTTTCTGCCGGGACTATACTTCACCCCGGCTACACCGACACGCTCTTCCACGCAGCCGGCTGCACGCAGATGCCAGTTAGGCCTGGGAATCCGTTCACGTGTAGAGACACGCCTGCAGACCTGGCTGGGGGCTCTGCAGGGAGAGGGGCCGGCCCAGGGGCGGCGTCCGCTTCTCCCGGGTCCATAAAGGCCCGCGGGCGTGCGGCTCCCTCTGGGCCCAGCACACACGCTCCGCCCCGGTGACCCGAGTCACTTTGGCTTCTCTGCGGAACAATCCAATGATCGCCATCAACACTGTTGTCCGAAACAGTGTTTCCCAAAGTGTGGTACACGTCCCCCCAGGGGTATGGGAAGAGTTTGGTGGGGGTACGCGTTGCACCGGAGTTTGGTGGGGATATGCACTGCACCGTGCTTAGCTGCGCCTAATTCTACGTTGTTCTCATGTCAAGTCAAGACAGTCTTGTGAGGTGTGAGATGGTATTTATAACTTTTATTTATATTTTATTATGAATAATTTTATTTTTTGTTTATTATTATTTTGTGTATGTACAAAAATATAAAAAATAAAGATATTTTGATTGTTATTAAAATACATCCTTTTTTTTGACAAGGGGTACTCAGCGTTACAAAAATTATAGAAGGGGTACACATATATCAAAAGTTTGGGAAACCCTGGCCTAAGAGATAAACAGCTGATGCCGGTCACTCTCCACAGAGGCGGCAGGAGGAAGAGAGGTCACAGCCATTGAGTCTCCTGCACGCCGCTGCAGACACACATGCCGTGGCGCCGAGCGGCCAGCCACGTGTCAGTGCACGGCTCAGGAAGGACAAGTACACGCAGGGTGGTGCTGGGATCGCCACCCGTTCTCTAGGGCTGCTCCCTCTTCCTGCCCTGCACCCCGCCCCCCACCTCCAACAGTGACACCCCGCCCCGCAGCCCGCAGCCACTCCCTCCTTGTAGCCTATGGACCTGACTGTGCTGGGCAGCCCGCTGAGGTGGACTCAGCGGCATGTCTCTGTGACAGCTGATGGCACCTCTGAGCACCCAAGTGCATGCGTGAGCAGAACCCCCATCCTCCCTACGGCTGAGTGACATTCCATTCCGGTGTGCGGACGGATACACGCGGTGTCACCGTTTCCTCATTTCTGCTCGCCGGGCACGGCCTGGGCTGGCCCGGGAGCAGGGCGCCTCTGAGTGGAGCCCGTTTGCTCTGAAAGTGGAGGAGGGTGGCCCTGCCCCAGCGCCCAGAGGAAGGCGTGCTGCCCGGTCACCGGACAGGCCTCGCCCCTCCCAGCGCCGTCCCCTCACGGGCAGCATGCCCACTGTGGGCATCCAGACCGCCACGGGCCCGGCCCGCGGCCACGTCTCCTTTCCCGGAGCCTGGCCAGCATCCCTGGGGCTGACAGAGGCAGCCCCGCTGAGAGGAAGCCCAGAGCTGCCGCCGTGCTCAGCAGAGAAGGCGAAGGAGCCACAGGGACTCCCCCTCAGCTCCTCCCGCCCACGCCCGTCCGGCCAGATTCCTCTGCAGGGACAGCCCAGAAGGGATGGACAATGAAATGCAGACCTAGCTCTCTTCTCGGTCCTGAACAATCTGCCTCCACCCACATCAAATGGAGGGCGGGAGAGAGGGAAAATCAGGCCAGGGTCGGGACAGCCACCTTGCTGTGGCCGGCTGAGGGTCACTGACCTGGACGCCACCTCCGGTCCGATGAGGCGGGCGAGGCTGCGTAACTCCGGACGGCACGGCTTTCTTACGTCGGAGCCCCGTGCTGCTGGTGCCGCCGTGCCACGGCCAGGCCGGCCTCTCCTCCTGTCCCACGGCAGCTCCGGGGGGCCGGGCCGGAGGAGCTTCCCCCCAAGTCCGAGGACGGGAGCACTGACGCCGGCTCAGGTGTGGCCTGTGAGTCCGCAGACAGACAGGCGGTACCAGCATGCAGCCTGGGCTGTTCGCCCCTCCCCCACCTCCCGGGGAGGCCGGCAGCTCCTTAGGGCCGCCCTAAAAGATAGACCGGGGCGCGGTGTGGGGCAGCGACATCTGCCGCACCCTCCTCCACCGCTCCCCTCTCTGGGCTTCAGACACATGTGGGGAGGGAGGGGCGCTGGTGGGGACCCAGATGCCTCTGAGCCTCCGAGCCGGGCCCTGGCTCAGCTGGATCAAATCAACTCCCTGGCTCCGAGCAGGAACCCCCACCCCGCCCCCCACGCAGCCGGGACCGGAGCGTCTGAGGACCGGCACCTCCCGGCCCGCTGGGAAGGGCTCGGCCGTTCTCCACAAGGACGTGCCTGCTCCCACCTCCCGGTGCCCCACCCGCCACCAGTTCCTAAAGCTGGAGGTTGAGCAGGCCAGAAACACACCGCCACCTCCTCGCCACCGCGGGCCCCTCTCGGGGGGCTGCCGGGTGCCGGCGGCCATGGCCCCTCTCCTCGCCACCTGGCCCCCTGCAGGCTCTTTCTCCATAAAATAGTCACGTTTCTATTTTACAAATGTCTTGGTGCAGGGATGAATACAATCCCGGCTTCTCATTAAAACAAGCACACAAAACTAACACATTCCTGTGGGCCCGGACAGCATTGTGAGCCTTTAGCACCGCCTCCCCGGGGCCACGGGAAGCCAGCGCTGGCCAGGCCGGCCTGTCCCAGGTAGTCAGCTCATCCAGTGTGCCAGCACTGTCCAAAGCGTGCCTCAATCCTGGGCAAACCAGGACTTCGGTCACCCTGCCTGCCCCAGGCTCCCCGGGAGCAGGGACAAGCAGTGCGGTGGAACCACCCCTAAACCGGAGACCCCGCAGACGCGGCTGGGCCCGCGCCGCAGGCCAGGACCCTGCGGGGAGCTGCAGACCCAGCTGGGCCGCTCTGCTCCAAGGCGCTCGGCTCAGGGTCTGCAGGGAACGGACCCTCTGGAGCACTGGCTCCGAGCAAGGTCTGGGCGGAGGGCGGTCCCTGCCTCCCCCGGGCCACGCACTCCGCCTGCACCGCGCCTCGGACATGCAGCTGTGGCCGTGGGTTTTCTGCGTAAGGAGAGCGTGGCTCGGAGAGGTGAAGTAACGCGCCCAGGCTCACCGGCTTTGGGGGGAGGCCGAGGCCCCCGCCCTGGACTGCCTGGACTGGCCCCATCGAGCGGCTTTCAGGACGGAGGAGGGAGGCCAGCCACAGCACGACAGAGGACCGCTCCTGGAATGGCAGCCCCGGGCAGGCTCGTCCGGGCCTGGCCCCCACCAAGGACATCCCGCGGCTGGCCTGGGGGAGGCAGTCACCCCCTGACACCCGGCTCTGTCTCTAACCAGCTGGGTGGCCTTCCATAGCAGTGCTGAGCCTTGCTTTTCCTGTCTGCGGATCAAATGAGTTCAGCTGTGTGATGAGCAGCCTGCCGCTGGGCAATCAGGAAGGCTCAGTAACACTGTGTCTCACACCGCTCGTCCTACGCCCCGTACGTGCCGGGAGTCTGATGAGTCACGCATCTGTCCTCCCCGCCAGAAGCCCGGCATCACCTCCGCTGAGGAATCACCTCGCTGCTTCCATTCCGAGGCTGACGCTCCCAGGGCCAATCGCGGCCCGAGTTCCCCGGTGGGGTGGGTGGGGGGGGGGGGGCCCGTCTGCACAGAAGCCACTGGAGCTCCCACCACCCTGTTTCCTTCCCCTCCCAGGGAGTGCTCCACCCGCCCTGCCCTGTCCCGTCCCATCCGGGCCACCCAGGGCTGGGTGTGGTGTCTGAGGACCAGACAGGCAGCCGCTGGGCCAACTGGCAGCGGCAGTGGGCGAGCCCGGAGGGCCAGCCGTGTGGGCGCCCGGGGCCCCAGCTGAGCGAGACGCGTGGCGTGTGTGCACCCGTCTTCCTTGGCTTCCGGGGGAAGCGGTGGCTGCCAGGGCAGCAGACCCAGGACAACGGAAGGCGGGCGGCGGGAGCAGAGGGCCTTGGCCCTCCCCGGGTGTCCTCACTGTCCCCCGGGCCAGGCCGTGCGGAGGGCGCTGCCTCGGAGACCAGGAGAGGGGCTGGCGTCCTCCGCACGGGGCCACCCAGGAACATGCGGGTGAAGGTGGCCTCCATGACACGGTGTGGGCCAAGGAAGTGCCACGCGATGTGGCCAAGGAAGATGCCCCGGAAGGTTTAGGGGTACGCTCAGATGGGGTACCCCAGAGGGTATCTGCCTCCCAGAGCACCGGATACAGCATAACATTATCTTAACCATTTTGTCTTGGTGGCCAAAAACACAATCTCAGACTGCAACGTCCAGGGAAGAGGATTTCATCTCCTTTCTAACTAAACTGAGAACATTCTGGAGCTCGGAGGAAACTCTGAGAAATCACCATCAACTTTCCCATTTTACAGATAGGGAAAGTGAGGCTCCGTGCAACATAGCCGATTAGAGGTGGGTCTGCCTCCCCAGCCAGCTGCCCCCACCCCCACTGCTCTCGGCAGGACAGGGACTGGGCAGAGGGTGGGCAAGGTTGTATCCGAGCAGGGCGGGAGCCACCAGTTTTGTGGATTCAGGTTAATGTCCTTTGCCAGTTAGAGCAGGGCAGCAAGCCGCAACCTGGGGGCCGATGCCCCTGGCACCTGCTTTAAGGCACACAGCCCTGCCGGTCACCCTCCGTCCGCGCTCTCATGCCTCAGCAGAGGTGAGTGTCGGGAGAGAGGCCGTGTGCACAAGCTGAACAGAGGTCCTGACTCAGAACTGCCGGAGTGGCTCGGCTCTTCTTTGAGACCAGGCAGGACCCCAGCCCCAGGCACGGAGGGGGAAGGACCCCAGCCCCAGGCTCGGAGGGGGAAGGACCCCAGCCCCAGGCACGGAGGGGGAAGGACCCCAGCCCCAGGCTCGGAGGGGGAAGGACCCCAGCCCCAGGCTCGGAGGGGGAAGGACCCCAGCCCCAGGCGCGGAGGGGGAAGCAGCCCCCAGCCCCAGGCTCGGAGGGGGAAGCAGGCCCAGCCGGAAGTCACACCGCAGTCTCCCCCAGAGCCAGGCTGCCCCTCTCCCGGCTCCGAAGCCCCTGGACACCCTCGGGCCGAGAAGGAGCGCCAGCAGCGGAGCTGTCCTGCCAGGTCACTGTGCTGAGCCTCACCGGGGTGGGTGTTTGTTTTCCTTTTCAAAATGTTCTCCCAGAAGACACAGGGAGGCTGGTGTCCTTAAACAAAATCTCTGGTGCCCTGTGTGGAATTATTTTTATTGACAGCAAGACATGGACTGGGCATGGCTGTGACTGAGACAGATCCCAGGCTTCCCCTGCCACCTGGCATCTCCGGTCGTCCGGGCGCCAGGGTTCCGAGTGTGCCAGGAAGGCATGGCTCCGGGCTCTGAGCACCAGAGCCGGGAGCCTGCGTGTGGATCCCAGCGCGGGTCCCGGGAACGGGCATCGCCACCTGAGCCCGGGTGTCTGTCTATAAAGTAGAGGTGATGACAGGGCTGTTGGGAGCATCCCAGGAAAGTGCAGAGAAGATGAGGCTGGTCCAGAACATACGCTCAGTGAACGCTGCCGCTCAAGTCACCACACCCTGAAACGGAGAACAGGAGCCGGGCTCCTATCTACTAGCAAAGGTTTGCACCAGTGCAGGCAACGCAGCTCCCCACAGAACGCCTTACGTCAGGTCAGAGGGGAACTTCCCACCAGATGTGAGCTCACATCATGCCTGTGCCTTCATGCGTAACGTGGAGAGCCAGGGGTACCGCCTGCGGTGACTCCGGGACCAGACGCCCGGCGGCCCGGCGGCCTCGCTGGGAAGCCCTCTTGCCGGGGGCCATGGGAACGGCACTCAGCAGAGCCCACTTGGGGTTCACTCGCAGTTCATCTCTAAACTTACAAAACCATTTCTGTGCCGTCTACTAAGTAACTTCTCTCAGTGGTGAGGGTCTTCATTCCCTCGTTCAGAACCATCTGAGAAAAATCCCCCTAAGTGCAGGGTCAGCCCCAGGCCAGGCGGCCTCGGCCTCAGCGCCGGCTCTAAGGTCCGAAGGCAGGACCCCCGTGAGCTGCGCTCTGTACCCCACCAGCGCCTCACGGTGAGCAGGAACAGGCGCAAGTTGAGATCTTGCAGCAGAAGACTGGAAATCTAAATATCTATCGGAGCGGCTCGTTAGATGAATTACAGTTCGTCCATATAATGGAATATCAAGCAGCCATAAAAACAGATGAAGAAGAGCTCCAAGCCTCATATGGACCAATTTCCAAGATACATTGTCAAACCAAAATAGCAAGATGCCAGCGATTGCATTAAAAAACATATATATGTATGTGTGTGTGTAAATTTATAGGCAGGCCCACATTTATAAATATTCACAAATATATGTATTATTTACATGAATACATCTAGAATATCTTGCAAACGCCACGAGAGACATCAGGCGCCTCTAGGGAATGGAACCAGGTGGCTCTCTGGAAAACAGGGTTGAGAGGTGGGTTTTTGTTTTTCTTATTTGTTTGTTTTTACTTTTGTAACTAGTGAATTTTGAATCATGAGAGTCACGCTACTTAAAGTAGTAAAATAAATAAAAATCTAGCGAAAAGCCAAATACCTCCAACTTCCTGATACAAAGGTGAACTGGAACAAGGGAGAGGGGGATCCATTTATCTTTCCCAGGTCCCCCCAGCAGGGGTACCCGTTCCCCGACACACACACACACACACACACACACACACACACACACGAGTGGGAGCTACTTCCCCACCGAGGGCTGAGACCCCGCTGCAGGCTCCCGGCTCCAGGCTCTGGAAGTGGCCCTGCACCCACACCCCCAGGACAGCCAGGAGGCTAGTCATGCTTCTCTGGCTTCCCAGCACCTGGCAAACCAAGGTAACGAAGACGCGTTGTAATCCGTGCCCAGAATGGCCCTGCACACAGCGGACACCATAAACACTGTTTGAATAAATAAAGACACAGGGAATCCTGGAAGTGACAATCACTAAGGTCACTGTGAGCCCTGAACTCAGTGCGGGAAGTCTCTCACTGGTTACAGAGAAGATGCGCTCCCAGAATGCCATCTGACCTGCAAATTTGACTCAGCAAGACGGGACTGAGCTGAGACTGAATGAGCTTCCCCCTCTGCACCAGGCCCCCGCCCAAACCCAAGCTCTGGGCCTGGATGCAGAGCGTCGGAGCCTTCCAAGACAACTTGTGACCTGGCCAGTGGATTTGGGAATAAGACAGATGCCAAGGCTTTCCTCCCTGGACCCGGACCACCTCCCGGGTCTTTTCCTGGAGTGGATAATAATTACAGCTCTTTCCCAAGCGATGGGTTTCTTCCCCATCACGCTCCTCTTCTGCCTTCAATTTGCGTATGAAAAACAACAGCACAGGGACTCGCTGAGGCGGGCGAAGACCTCTCCCGCTCAGCAAGTACAGTGACTGCCTGTTTAGAGGCACATGGGCGCGGGAAGGGAAAGAAAGGCACCCTGGAGACCGGGAGACCAAAGCAGCTCAGGTGAGCGGATGCCGGGAGACCAGAGGTGGGTCTCTCTGTGCCCTCTGACCCCGGCTCAGTGACCATGCAAGGAGAGGAGGGGGACCTATGAGAAGTGGGCACTGGCAGCCCCGTGAGTGGTCAAGACTCCTGGCGGGTCACAGCCGCACAGCCCTCCAGCCCCTGCAGGGATGCGACAAGACCCTGGTGCTTATGCTTCTGGAAGGGAAATGAGTGGGGGGTTTAGAAGTCTGCTTTGAGCGTCTGTAACCACCTGCCTGCCTTCTCGCTGGGTGCCAGTTCACATTTACAGCCCCAGGGGGTCCAGTTGATCCCACACACGTGCTACTCCCAAGGACCTGGCAGAGTCATGGACAACCACGTTGGAGGGAGAGCCGCAGCTCAGGCCCACAGATTTCCTACAGATAAGTCCCCATTCACAACCCCAAACTACACACTGCGTGCACACATGCACACACACTCATGGCAGGGCCAAGGGCCCGTGGATACCACAGAGCGCACGGCCACGTCCGCCTAAGGCACTGTGTGAGTGTGTAACGGAAAGATAAAGAGGGTGGATAATACACAGCATGAAAAAGAGCTATCAAGACAAAGGGGAGAGAATGAGAAAGTTCCAGAAGGAGAGAATGGGAAAAATAGGGGGAAAGTTATAATTTGAAGAGATAATAAACAAAAACGTTACAAAACTGAGGAAAAGGTAAGATTTTAAAACCAATGAAATGCCTAGACGTCAGGACCCGTGCGGGGTAAGTGAGCAGGACTGGGCAATAGCGTTGCTGGGGAGGGGAGAGAGGACTGGGGTGAAATCAGTGGCCAGTGCCCAAGTCAAGGAATTAGGGCCTAACCGGGGGCCAAGCCAAAGAAGGAAGAATGGGGTGTGGGGTGTGAGAAGCAAAAGGAATCAAGGAACAAACCTTTAAGACCAAATCCCCGAGGAAACACAAACGTCATAGGAACTAAGAGAGACTTAACTATATAAACACTGCGGACAAGTGTGATAATGGGACAGACAGACTCTTCTAGAGAGAGATGGACTGACAGATTTACTGAGATGACGCAAAAAGAAACAGAAAGTTGGAATTGCCTCTAACCATGAAGCACAAACACACAGGGCTCTAACAAACAAAACCAGGCTGTGGCTTTGCAGTCTGGGTTTTGAATCCGTGGAGTAATGGGTAATCCTTAACATGTACAAATATTTGAAGACAATCCCTAACATATAGTTGACACATGAAAATGTGAACACATACAAATATGTACAAATACGTTTACATATACAAATATTTTAGGGTAATCCTTCACATATTCAAATATTTGAATACTGAGAGTGGAGTATTCCTTACTATACGTTATGTGGCTAATCTGGTGGATACTTCAACTAAATAAGAATAGAAAGAACAAATTTATAGGTGAATCTCATTGCTAAAGAAGAATCAATGGTGTGACAATAATAGAAATGTATTAATATAAACATCATAACAATAAGAGGATATAGAAGTCTTATGACTGTCTCAGTATTTATAGAAAAGCATTGATATAATCCAACATTCATTCACAACCAGGGAGCCTTAGCAAAACAGGAATAAAAAGGAAATTTTAAATGAATTACAGGAAACCATTAAACAGTAGTCTTATGCTAACTCTTCAGAAATATTCCCAAATCAGGAACAAGAGAAGGATGCCCACTCACCAGGCTCTAAATATTATTATTTTTAAAATATATTTTATTGATTTTTCACAGAGAGGGACAGAGAGCCAGAAACATCGATGAGAGAGAAACATCGACCGGCTGCCTTCTGCACACCCCCCACTGGGGATGTGCCTGCAACCAAGATACATGCCCTTGACCGGAATCGAACCTGGGACCTTTCAGTCCGCAGACCGATGCTCTATCCACTGAGCCAAACCGGTTTTGGCCAGGATCTACGTAAATATTATTAAAATTAAGTCCACCTATATCTTTTTACTTTTTAAAATGTGGACCTCAACATTTCTTAACTTGAGCATGTTGGTCACAGGACATGGCACATGTGCCTCTGGACAGTTCTACTCTAGACGGAATGAAAGAGGCAAAATGGAGATAAAAATCTAAGTTAGAAAAGAAAAAAACTTCCATAATTTATAAATGACATGACTAAATAAAATGTCAATGAAAATATATGGATACATGTAATAAGACAGTAAGTTCCTGCTGGAAACAGGATCAACATATAAAATGCAACCGCATTCCTGGACACTAGCAATAAAGAATAAGGCCCCTCACAACCCCAAATATAAATTTAAAATTGGCACTTTAAAATTAAGAAATGAAGTAACTGCTAGGAGAACAATGAATTATCCCACAGATAAAACAACTTGATCCCTACAACATGTCAATTCAAGCTAGATTCAAAACAATTTGAGCTAGATTTAAAAACTACATATAGCCTAGCTGGTTTGGCTCAGTGGATAGAGCATCGGCCTTTGGACTGAAGGGTCCTGGGTTTAGTACCGGCCAAGGACACATGCCCGGGTTGTAGGCTCGCTCCCCGGGTGGGGGTGTGCGGGAGTAGCCAATCAATGATTCTCTTTCATCATTGATGTTTCTATCTCTCTCTCCCTTCCTCTCTGAAATCAATAAAGATCTATTTTTAAAAACTATATGTAAAAGTACAATTGTATGACTTTTAGAAAAAATATAGGAAAACATCTTCATGGCCTCATCTTCATGGCCTCAAGGTAGGAAAGGACCCTCTGAAACAAGATATAAGAAAGGGAATGACACACCTGTTTATGTTAAAACGTACAACTCCGGTCCCAATAAACCATGTCATAGACAACGTTAATGGCCAACCAAAGACTGGGAGGCAGTATTTATAACACATCTAAATAATAAATGATTAGTATCTCTTTAAAAAAAAAAAAAAAAAACAAGGAGGAGGAAGGAAACACCTATCAGAACAGGCCAATTAGGAGAGGAAACCAGAATGTCCAGTTCGAAAACGAGGGGGCACAAATTAAAGCAAGGTCATCCCCACTTACTAGAATCTAGATGGCCAGAAAAGGCAGTCTAATAAGACAAATCATTGTCTGAAAAGTGTAGGAGGTAGATTTGTTCAGCCACATGGGAGAGCGATTCGGCAGTAGTAACCAATACAGCTGAACACGTAGGTGCTCTGAGTACAGGATTCCTGCTCATGCAGATAAATCAGGGCTTTCAATGGCCTGTGTGACGCAGAGAAATACATTTTACATCACCTTGCCGTCACACGCGCATGAGCGTACACACCAAGGAACAACCTTACCTTCCCTCGTGGTATTTCCTGCTTCACCTTTTCAAATGCTGTTTGTTACCCACAACACCGACTTCAAACCCCCTCCGGAAGAACTCCTTGCACACGTACACAAGGAGACATGTTTCATGCATAGCAGCAATGTTGGCAATCATAAAAAGTTGCAAACCACCTGAATAACACCAGCAGGAAGGTAGAGAAATGGATTGTGGAATAAGCATCATTGAACACCCAGAGTGTTCCATGAGACTTCAAGTAGGGGATGGATGTATCTCAAAACCATAATATAATGAGCAAGAAAAACTATACACACTATAAGAACATGAGCATACGCCTGCGGAAAATAAACACGAGATTCTCCGGACCGAGGTCAGCCAGGGGGAAGGAGCAGGGGCAGGTGATGGAGTCCGGGGCAGGTAAGAGTCTGCATGGTGGTGAGATGGCCCCGCCCATCCCAGCAGGATGCTCTGTCCCTGACTGCTTACAAGTGCCAGGACATGGTCACAGAAAAAAGGAGACCGATTTACAGGCAATTTATGTATTTACTTTTTAAATATATTTCATTGATTCTTTACAGAGAGGAAGGGAGGATATAGAGTTAGAAACATTGATGAGAGAGAGACATTGATCAGCTGCATCCTGCACACTCCCCTCTGGGGATGTGCCCACAACCAAGATACATGCCCTTGACTGGAATCGAACCCGGAACCCTTGAGTCCATAGGCTGACACTCTGTCTACTGAGCCAACTCAGTTAGGGCTACAGGCGATTTATGTTTGTTTCTGAATTCTCTACCCTGAGAATTCCCTACTGTCTGCACTCAGAGCAGACAAGCCCTCATCTTGGTTTGCCATCCGTTGAAAGCAAGGCAGAAAATAGCAGGCTGCATGCAGGTATGTGCATTGCAACATTTGTGTGTGTGCTTAACATATTTGTGTGTGTGTGTGTGTGTGTGTGTGTGTGTCTGTCTGTCTACCTGTCTGTCTGTCTGTCTGTCTATCTTTCCTAAAGGACCAGACAAGCCATCCGGAGGTACTTTCAGAGCCCCACTGCCCGGAAGGTCAAACAGCCTGGAGCCTGTCCAGCCGAGGCTCCTGGTGTCACCGCACAGGCAGGACCACCTAAAATAATCGTCTCAGAATCGCAGCAACTCCAAGTCAGTCTTTCTCTCAGCAGACATCTGACCAGCCCCACCAACGCCTCCTGTAGTGGGGACCAGCTCCTGGTGGCTCTGGGAGGGCTGCCTCAGCTTCCCTTTCCTGCCTCAACTTGATAAATGGTAGAGTCTTCCCATCTCAACAGCACGGAGCAGATCATCTGGACAGCACGTGAAAGGGAGAGAGTGACGGCATGGAGCAGCCAACTCATGTCTGCTGGTGGCCCGTGAGGCCTCCGGCCTGCCCAGAGGAGGGTGTGTCTGCTCTGGGACATGCCAACAACTACCGAGGGGCCCCTGGGTCCTGGCCTCCTCCGACCTTACAGCTACCCTGCTGCGGTGTCATTGTCTGATCGCAGGCGGGGAAACATGCACACTCACTCCTGTCCCAGCCGCCCCGCAGCCCGCCCCCACGCCGGCTCAGGCAGCCTCACCCCTCCATCCCAGACCCGCCCCACCGTGTGCTGATCCCCTCGCCTGCTTCAGAGAGACGTGCTTGTCGTTGCTGTGGCATGTCCATCAGGGACCAGTCACGCTATCGAAGTTACCATGCTTGCCCCAAACAGTCTGCCCGGAGCCAACTGCACCCAGCAGCTGGGGGAAAAGCAGCTGAGAACCTGTGTGGGTTTAACTAAGAAAACCTGGGGCTCACGGCAGAGAGGCCCACATGAGGACGCACAGCAGAGTCCTTCCCACACGGCCTCACGGCCCCGGAGCCAGGACGCCGTGTGCATAATCCCGGTGATGTGCGCGAAACCAGCGATGACTTGCACAACTGGAGGCAGCGACTGAGTGGCAAGGGGCAGGGCTCCCGCAAAGGAGGCCGGGGAAAGGCCTGTGCACACAGGGGTGCAGGGGCCCGAGCCCCTCGCACCCTCCCGGTTAGTTCTGTTGTTTTCTGTGTTCGTCCTCTCCGAACATCATCTGGGGCTCACTTACTGGGGAGAGGCTGCCCCTCCCACGGTGAGTCAGCCCACACTCGCAGGAGAGTGCCTTCCACATGCAAACCAACCGATCCAAAGCCCACACTCCAAACCACCTCCTCGCGCTGCCTCTCAGACTACCGGAGGCCACATTCCCTACCCTGGCCACTCCAGGGCCAGGTAGGGTCAGCTAGAGAGCCCGTGCCCCAACGCCGCTGGAACTGCTCGCACTAGCCAGGCCTGGGCTGGCTTAGCGTGCCTGCCCACTCCTCACCACAGATCCACAGCCAAGGCCCCGGGCACCCACGCTTTCCCCCCTTCCCCCCCCCCCCCCCCCCGCTCTCCATCTGCTCCGCGGCCTGGCCCTCCCCGCGTGGCCCCGCACCGCCTGGGAACTGTGAGGAACAAGCATCTCTCCAGCGCCAGCTGCCTCCTGAGGGCTGGCCTCACCGCCCTGTGATAATGTACCTACTTTTGAAAACATTGCACCTCAGGCAGGGGATTCGGGGTGCGGTGCTGTGGGGGCGTGAGCGCCCAACACTGAGCAGAGACGTTCACCGATGACCCCTTGGAGAGCCGAGTAAGAGCCAGGCCAGCCCCTTACGTACAAGCTGAGACTCTAAGAACTGCACCGAGGTGACTTTGGGAGACCTGAGGGTTGGTGGTGTCCAACTGAATTTTAAACCTTGAGTTGTGGATTCTGCTCAAAGAGAATCTAAATTCAAATTCAGAGACCCTAGGTGGCCTGCACCTTTCCTGCCTGTCATGATGGAGCTCGGGGGGCTGAAGGACCTCCTCGCCCGGGGGCCCCGGCAGGTGTCAGCTCCCCGCTGGTGACCAGAGGGGCAGAGGGAGGTGACCTCCAGGGAGAGAGGTGGCGCTGTGACATCTGAGCACAGTGTCCACGGAGAGAAGAGCCTCAGGGAGGCAGCACCCGGAGGGGCTGCTGCCCACACCGCGGGGAGGACTCCCCAGCCCGCAAGGGCCCTGCAGGGGCCAGATTCTCTGGGCTCTGCACGTGGGGTACGGGCCTCCCAGGGGTGTGGTGACCGCCCAAGGTCACACAGCCAGGAAACGCAAGCCCAGGCTCCTGGCCCAACGCCTCTCCTGGGACCAGGTTCTGAGCTCCACCACCCCATCACCACCCCTCCCGGCGGTCCCCGTCCTAGGTGGCTGGACAGGAAAGCTGCAGCCTGCCTGGTCGCTGTCCCGCGGGGACTCTCCTCCTGGGCCCGCCGCTCCCTAACAGCCATGTCTCCTCCCCAGGACTCAGCAGCCTGGGGCTCAGGAAGTCCTGCCCGGGTCACCAGCCAGGAGTCACCACCCAGAAGGGCAGCTCCCTTCAAAACAGAAAGTCACTTACTTCCCATCTGGCCACGCACACCCCATGGCCGTTTCGGCCAGGACCCCCCGGGCAGGACGGAGCCGGGCGAGATCACGCAGGCCCGGTTAGAACTGGAGGTGGGCACACTGTCGCCTTCCAGGGCGGACACAAATGCCAGCCCCAAGCAGCAGCCGGGTTTCCGGGTTGAACAGACTGTCTGCCCAGCGCCCTGGAGTGAAGGCCGGGGCGCCTGGGGCGGGCTCACAGAGCTGGCTGCCTCTTTGCTAAGGCCCTGCCACCAGGCGCAGGGGGCCTGGGAGCCCTGCCTGTGCCACCCGCAGGCCCCGCCGGACCAGGTGGACGTGCACTGGGGCCTCCATCCGCCCACACGGCGCTCCTGGCAGTGTATGGGAGTCGAAGGAACCAACTGAAGGACTCACTGTGGAGTCTGTGTGGGGAGCAGGCTTTCCCAGAGCCCGCAATGCAGCCCCGGCCACCTCGGCCACTCCACGGGCCGAGACCTTGGGCAATGGTACTGAGAGGACTTCCCAACCCAGCAGCGCCCAGGAAATCCCTACCACATGGGGTGCTGGGTAGGCCCAGCCTCGTCTGACCCCCACACAGCCCCGTGAGGCGGGGATCACCACGAACCCCCTCTACAAAGGGAGGGCGGGGCCTGCGACACTTACTGAGACTTAGTAAGTGTCCCCACGAGATTAAATCTGCACTAGTGGCCCGGAGCGTGCACCAGCCCCTTCCTGACCACTCACCGTCCTCACGGCCCTCGCTACCTCTCGCTGCCCCTCTCGCTGCCCCTCGCGGCTGAGACGAAGCTCTTTCCCAGGTGCTGGCGCAGGGAGGGAACTCTCAGACCGGAAACTTATTTTGCTGAACACCTCCCATCAAGAAAAAGGAATAAAAATACTCGGAGCCAAACTTTTCCTTCCCGGGTACGAGCCCGTCTGGCTTGTGAGTACCTAAGGTGACCAGACGTCCCGCTTTTGGCGGGACAGTACGATTTTTAACAATTCGTCCCGCGTCCCGCGGGGTTTTAACAAAGCCCCGATAATTGTTAGAAATCGGGACGTCCGGTCACCTTAGTGTACACGGCCTTTCTCTCCAGAAAAGCTGGTGCTTTCCAGTCTGAGGCCACCCTGGTGCCAGTCCCCCCACGACAGGGCAGGGCCCCGATGGCTTTCCTGGGAGGACCTCGCTGACCGCCCAGTCAGAGCAATGCCCAGGGGCCCGATGGAGTGTCCGCAAGGAACCCGTCTGCTCCCGGGCGCAGCAGAGGGCGGCCAGGCACAGGGCAGAGCCAGGATGAGCCCGTGTCCACCTGCAGAGCCAGAAGGACACCGGAGAGAGGCCGGCGACAAACAGGGAGGACAGCGGAGAACCGGAGACTGAACAGAAGAAAGGGAGGCAGAGACGATGCAGAGGCAGAGGGTGAGCCAGCGGCGTGTGCAGGCGTGGAGCCACGTGGCCCAGGGACGGGATGGGAGAACCAGGCGGCAGAGGGAGGGGTACACGGACTAGCAAACAGGCCGAAGGACAGCGAGGAGAGCAGGAGAGACAGAGACAGCCGCCGGATCCAGACAGACAGTGGTCTGAGCAGACAGGCAGGGAGAGGCCGCCTCACACGCTGGCCTGGCCAGGAAGGCTCTGGATCAATACCTCACCCACCGCCACGCCCGCCCTCCCATGGCCACCAAAGGACACGGCCCGGCCTGGCCGCAGCCCCCCAGGTAACACGCCACCGTCCCGTCTCCCCGAGCTCCGTCACCTCGCCCGGGCGAAGCGGCCTGCACTGTTGCCTGGTGGGACACACGTCTCCACAGCGGAAGCCCTCTCCATAGACGGGGTGGGCCTGGCACCATGGATGACAGTGCGTGTCCGAGTATGTGCAGGCTGCGAGCCCACACTCACACGCGCACCGGCTCAGCAAACCCACTCCCCGCTAGCCAGCTCCACGCCGCTCATGCAGTGCCCTGGAGTCGAGGGCTGTGGGGGCCTGGGCGTGGCACAGGGGCAGAGGGCACTGCGCCTCCGCAGGCAGAAGGGTCTGAGCCACTGAAACACACAGGACGACATGGAGGGGCCCCACACTGCCTGACGGCGCTGCACGGTCTCCGTGGCTGCACCAGAAGCCCACCCCGGCAGGCGCTCAGAAAGGCCCGCCCACCCCACCAGACTCCCACCGGGCAACAGCGCACGATGACACCCGAACCGTCCACCACTGTCACCCACAGCTCTTCCGCTCAAAAGCCGCCTTGTAGGCACCACGTGGGCTCACGGGCACTCACACAGGCACTCCCCGCCGAGCCCCCTTCCTTCCCAACAAGCAGCACAGCGCTGACTCAGTGGGGCCACGCTCACAGGAATTTGGCCCCCATCTGCCTCTGGACACCCAGAGCCCGGGAAGGAGTCCCCAAAAGGAAAGGGTCCTGGTGAGCGTGCAGGATCTCCAGCCTACAGCCCTCCTGCCGCCCCCCAGCCCGGCCCACAGCCCGGGCCGGCCGGACACCTGGGGAGGGCGGGCACCCAGCACTGTGGGCCTGTGATATCAGCCTACAGGGACAAGGACCTCCTGGGAAACAGTCACTGCACACAGTCTGGTTGATTCCTCATAAGCATCCTAGGAGGTCAACACTCACGGGAACAGGCGGGGGCTCATTCCACACGCTGAGCGCCACAGCTGGGAAGTGGCCGGGCGGGACTCAGCCCCGGCAGTGTCCAGCTCCAGGATCCGAGGCCTTAGTCACGAAACTACCTTTGCGCAAAGCGTCCTCATAAAAACATGAGCTCTGGTCAGACATACGAGCAGGTGAGCAGGTTCCCACCACGGGCCACTCTGTAAAACACATGGAGATCGTTTACTGACTCGGTGTCTGTGTTTCACGTACACACTATGTGTGTGACGTAAGTGTGTGAGGGGTGTGCATGTATGTGATGCTGTGTGTGGCGAGAGCTGTTTATCACTGTCAGAGTGTGCATGCATGTGTAAGTATGTGTGTCTGTGAGCGTGTTGATAAGGGTGTGCACACTTGTGTGTAAGTGTGGGGGAGTGTGCGTGCAGAGCATGCACTGTGTGGCTCAGCCGGTGGGGCCAGGAGACCTCTGGGAAAGCTAGGAGGAACAGTGAGCGTGGACAATGATTTTTTTTGGAAGCTGGAAGTCACGGTCTCAGCAGAGAATCCATTTTAGTAACAAGAGAAGTGGAATAACGTGGCAAATTATATGTCTGACCAAATAAATTATTCCTTTCATTTTACCGTTTTGTTTGGAGGGGAGCTTTAAACCTCATCTCCAAGCACATTCAGCAAGTGCTTACTGAGCGGATTTGGCTGTAATTAATATGAATTTAACTTTCTTTTCTTTCCCAAGGCGGGGGCCGGGGGACACAGGCAGGACAGATTGCTCGGGCTGTGGCGGGTGCGCAGGCTGCGAGGGCAGAGGGAGGGGAGCCTACGACCTTCACTGCTGCTTCCAATACCATCCGTCCGCCTGTAACAAGCTTACGCTGGGATTTCATTCTTCTAGCAGAGAGGAAAGAAGTCCGATTTACATTTCTCAACCCCACATCGCTCCCCCAAATCCCACCCGCAGCGTCTGTCTGGGGCTGAGAGCTCAGGTCCTGGAAGTCTGGCCGGGCTCAGGCGCCAGGCGGCCTCTCGGTCGGCCTCTCAGGGAACAGCAGCCTCAGGTCCGATCAGCCCTTCCCCAGGACGCCGGCCCTGCCCACCCTGGCGGGCACCTGCCCCTGTGCAGCCGGCGGAGTCACACCGCCCAGGCTCCCGGCAGCTTCGCCAGCCCTGGCCTTTGGATCTGAAATTAACAACGGTGGTAACATATGCATCACACACCACTTAGCACTTGGACTATCAGAAGTGTACCGTCCAGTGGCATTAACCCACTCACATTGTTGTACAGTCAGCCCACCAACCACCTCCAGAACTTCCGTCCATTCCCAAATGGAAACTCTGCTCCCATAAAACACCAACCCCTCACTCCCCCACCCCAGCCCCCGGCAGCCACCACCCACTGCCTGTCTCCAGGAAGGTGCCGGCGCTGGTGCCTCCTGGAAGCAGTCACACCGTGCTCGTCCTTCGTGGCTGCCTCTTTCACGTGGCACGTGTCCTCGGGCTCACCCCATTGCAGCCTGTGGCAGAGCCCCTTCTTCTCTAGGGTGACACTATCCCACTGCACGTCCGCGCCACGGGCCGCACGCGCGTCCGTCTGCTGATGGACACCTGGGTGCCTTTCACCTCGGGCTGCTGTGGGCGACGGTGCTGTGAACAGGTGTGCATACATCTGTTCAAGACCCTGCTCCCAATTCCGTTGTGCGGATGCCCAGAAGTGGAACTGCTGGACCGTATGGGAATTGTAGGTTTACTTTTTTGAGGAAATTCCATACGATTTTTCCATAGTGTCAACACCATTTTATACCCCCTCCACCATAGGGGCTCCAATGTCTCCAAATCCTCACCAATACTTGTTATTATTCTGTTGTTTTGATATTGGCCATTGCCGCGGGTGTGAACGGCACTGACGCCCCTGCTCCCACGCAGAGGCCCTGGCTCCTGGGCTGGGCTCACTCCTCGGCAACAAGTGTCAGCAGAAGCGTGCACTCGGACCAGCCCCCGCGGAGGAAGGAGAGGGCAGTGGGCAGGACCACGGGGCTGCAGTTAGCATCCCTGGAGCACACACTTATCGACACGGCGCCAGGCTGTGCTAGGAGCCGGGGCACAGCGGTCGGTCCCTCGTGGACTCGGGATGAGAGAGCGAGGTGGTGGGATCCCTACTCCATCTGGGAGCCCCAGTGGTGCATGTGGGTGGGAGGCACAATGCGCAGGAATGTGCCAAGCGTCTGAAGGAGGACAGAGAGGGCGAACGTGCCCGCCACAATCTGAAATGGGCTCCGAAGGTGACCCTGGGACAGTCATCACGGGGAGACTTAGCTGCCTGGTTCTCAAATTGCTCTCTGGGACCTGAAGTGGAGAGGCCACCGGCTTTGAAATCCCCGGCTGGGGTGCAGACGCACTTCTCCCACCTGTGTGGCCCGGAGCACCCGCTCTGTCTCAGTCTCAGGTCCCAACTCTAAAACGGCACACGGGGTCCTCGCCGACTGTAGGGATTGAGGCTAACGTGCGTACAGGAGACAAAAGCCTCCCTGAACCCACAGCGCCCCTGCACACACAGGAGGCCCCACCGGACGTGGCCCCGCTGCCCCGCAGGTCCAGCTCGGGGGTCCTGTGTGTGGAGACTCAGGCTGCCCCCACCCAAGCGGCAGCCGAGGGGCTGGTGCAGAGGCCATGCATGGAACCCCGGAGCAAAAAAGCCAGAAGCACAGACTCCAGCGCAGGAGCTCATGGTGTACGAGGCAGGAGTGAGCGTGCCCGGATGCAGCCAGCGGTGCTTGCTCCCACCCTCACTCCGATCCGCTCCAGCACCCTCAGTGGAAAACTGGGCAAGGGCACCGTTCAAAAGCGCGCGCTCCTCTCCCTCCGCGGCGGTCTGCGCCTCTCACGTGCGCGGATTTGCTAAGTAGGGGGCACGCAGGTGCACGCCAGCCCCGTTCCCTCCCGCCCGCCCCACCGGCTGGCTGCAAGCACGCAGCTGTCTCTGGGCAGAGCCTGGCCGAGGCCCAGCGCTCTGCTCTGTCACAACAAAGGCAGCCGTCCCCCAGCCGCCGCCCAGAGTGCCCGGCAGCGAGGGCCTGTGGGGTTCTCCCCGGCATCCTGTCCCTCACAGGGGTGCTGCTGGGCCACAGCTGGAGTACAAAGCTCTGAGCCACCGAGGCTCGTGCGGGGACATCTGTGAACCAGCAGACACAGGAAGGAGGCGTCCCTGTGATCTTCCGCCTGGTTATCCAAACATTTCCTGGCAGGCGGGCCCGGGCCCTGCCGACAGAGCACGGCGCAGGCTCCGCCCGGGAAGCACAGACGAGTGGCGAGGAGAAGCCCTGGTGTGGGCAGAGGGGCAAGACGGGGTTCTCCGCCAGAGAGAGAGTGAGGGGCACTGGCCAGAGGCGAGTATCTGGAGGCCACTCTGGAGCCAGTTCCATGTCTGAGCCCGGCACTCGGGCGCAGGACAAAGCCAAGAAGGTAGACTTGAGGACCCCCAGCTTCATCAGGGTGGGCGCACCGCCCCCCCCCCCAGTGGGCAGGGCCTCCACACCCCAGGGGAGGGCTCCGCCCCTCCAGCGGCCACCTCTGGGAGAACAGGTAACCATCAAGATCCAGGTTTCCCTACTGCCCCCGACCCCCCTCCGGTGGGCTCGGGAAAAGACAGGTGATTTTTGCTCCCACATGCCATTCTCCGTTGCCCTACGCTCACACATGCCGTGGTCACACCCACACTGTCCCTGTTCCCGAGCCTCCTCTCCTCCCAGCAGCTGTGTGACCTGGGGTGAGCGAGCGAACCTCTGGACCACGCTCCGCTGCTCTTCGGGCTATGCGATGGTTCCCAATTTTTTTAAAGTCATTCCAATGTAAATCACCCAAGATATGAACATGTAGATTTCTACAGTTAATGAATGGTAAAGAACTATTATTCTTTATTATATGATGTTAATGCACTACATAATTCCATTAATTAACTAACTGCTCTTGTGAACAGAACGCCTGAACGTTTTGCTCTGTGTGTGGTTTTACAAGAAGGGGACAAATTACACAGTGACGTGGAGAGCTGACGGCCGCCACAGTGTGAATCCTCCGTGGGCACAGACAGTGGGCCTCAGCGAGGAGGGGGATCAAAGCTCTGAGCCCCTGGGCCCCCGAGCCACTCTCAGCCTGTCCCGTGGGCCCTGCCCACCCCTGTCCCTGCCTCTGAGGATCCCGCAGCGCTCAGCTTCTCCAGGTTCCCAGCCAGGACGAGTGTCTCAGCCACCAACCAGCATCCCCTTGGCCCTGCCCCGGGCCTCACGTCTCATCTCCTGAGCCCAGGGCGGGGAGAGAATCCGGGAGAACGTCCTGAACCCTTCCTCCCCATTCCAGCTGCTCCACGCATGTCTCCGGGCTGCCCACTTCCGTGTGTCCCCCAGGCCCTCAGCAAAGCTGCCACAAGCCGGCAGATCAGAGGGATATTGAATTACAGCCGCGTCCCCGCCACAAGCCAGCTCCAGACGGAGTGCTTCTCAGTGTGAAAGCAAACCTCAGCACGTCCTGGGCGAGACGGGTCTCCCTCTCGGCTCTCCCACACTTGGCCACTGGCTGAACCTGCAGCTAGAAACAGAGGCTAACCTAATGATGGCAGGGTCCTCTCTCCCCCACCCCGTGCAGCTCCAGTCCCTTCCCCCGCCAGGATGGCTGAATTTATAGATTTGGGATTGCTGTAAATTATAATGTAATTATACTGCGCCAGGGGCAGCCTCCCGCTGCAGAAATTAAAAAGCAATTCAGGTAAATGATCTTTAGCTACAGCAGAGCGTCCCTGCAGAACTCATTAAGTCCGGAGACCAGCAGGCACACCAAAGGCGGAGCGCAGCCTGCCACAAGCCCAACGCTGCCTCACCTTGGAAACCAGGCCACCAGCGGCGGCAGGAGCAAGTCCCACCCAGATGCCTGTCTCTCACTACAGACTGCACACACCTGTGCAGGTGTCTCTCCAGCACCTTCTGGCCTGCCACCACTAGACCATTCCACGGAGAACGGCCCATTCAGGCCGGGAAGGAGGAGCTGGGTTACCTGAAGAGGTATGTTTAAATAAATGAGAAGTTAGCCATTTGAGCTGCATGAGCATCCTTTCCTCCGGAGCTCTGAATTCCAAAAGCCCAGAGAGTCATTTCAGGTTTTGGTCTTTAAATTCCCTTCACTGGGGAAAGAAATTACTGCATAGTAAGAAAGGACTGGAAAGAAATATGTTAACATATGAATGACGGGAGGAAGAATCGGGGAATATGTTGATATTTATTGTGCTTTTCTGCATTAATAAAAGTTTTAGATTGCTTTAATAATCAGAGAAATGGCGACCATGTAATTTGCATGTGTCCCTGTTTTCTATCCTTACTAGAGGCCCAGTGCAGGAGATTCATGCATGGGGAGGGTCCCTGGCGCCTCCCTTCCCCCCCGGCTACCTGCCGCTGGCTGGGCGGTTGGCCAGCTGGCCCCATCTCCTGGTTGAAGGGACAATTTGCATATTAGGCTTTTATTATATAGGATGACCGTCACCATGTACTAAGGGGCTGGGGGTTGGGCGCCACCTCTCTTGGTGCTAACTGTGCGAGTGAGCACCAGGAGTCCCTGGGATGAGGGTAGGCTTAGGAGCTGGGGGAACCCAGGTTCAGGAGCCCTATGACTCCCCCCCCCCCAGGCTGCTTGCTGAGAACCAGCTTGCAAAAGCCATCCTGTTCAGGCACTTTGAGCCACAGCCCATACCAGTCCCCACTACATTGCCTGAAGCACCTACTGTGTGCAAGTGCAGAGCCCGCAGCCCAGTGTGGGCAGTGAGGCTCTGGGAGTCTGCCCTCACCCTCTGTACTTCCTGAGAGGGCATTGCCTACCAGGCACTGTTCCCAGCGCTTTGCCGATGGCAGCTCACTGAAATCCTGCAACTACCCCGGTACCCACCGGTGGGAACTCCACAAACAAGGCACGCGGTGCGGAGGGCTCGGGAAGCCACGTGCTCCAGGACCCACCCGGCGGGTCAGCGGTGGAGTGTGACATGGACTGAGCCAGGCCTCAGCCACGGCAGCCTCCCCTCCCCGCAGAGGCAGGGCACGGCAACTGCTCCCAGGGCCTCTGTCCCTGGCCCCGGGGGTCACACCCAGCAAGAGCTCCCACTGGTGCTGTGGGTGGCGGCCCGGCCCAGGGGGCCGGGGGGACCCAGCCCTCTGCTGCCCAACCGGGGGCCCAGACAGGTCCCCAACAGAGCGAGTCGGTTCCCATCGGTAAACGGGGGCTGCCCCTGCCGCCGAGGGTCGTGGCAGAGACTGTGTCACCGTGCAAAGGGCTGGCTGGGCAAAGCAGAAAAAGCATCTTTCTGAGGACAGTCTATACCTTAAGGAGGAAGCTGGAGGGAGTGGGCCAGGTGCCCCCTACTGGGCCCACCCAGAACCTCTCCTCCTCACCCTTCATCAGCTCTGCCCGGCGTCCAGGCAGACCCTACCACACCTGTGGGTGTGGGGCTGAGCCCGATGCACCCCCGGATGCTGGCCACCCCCTCTCCGGGGTGCCAGAGCCTGGCTGGACGAGACCAAACACCCTCCCAAGCTCAGATGCCCATGGTTGTCACCTGCGCGTCTGCTAGCTCCTTCGTGGTGGACGCTCGCTCTCGGTGCTGCTGGCCGAGGCACGGGTCCATCCCTAATTTGGGCATTTTTCTCTGCATCCAGTCAATAGGAAAACACAGCACATACCGGCCTGGAACTTCACTCCACGGAGCCCAGGAGCCGCAGCGGGGCCTCCGCAGCTTTGTGGCGCTCCCCTGAGACACCCCGGGAAGCACTGTCCCTGGCACCGCTCGGTGGCCGTTCTGCCGGCCATGCCAGGCCGCCCGCCCGCCCGCCCGCCCGGCAGGAACGATGGGCTGGCAGGGCTTGGCGCTCCGGGCCCTGCACACGCTTTTCCCACTTCCCCAGAAGTGGGCGGGCCCGGGACTTGGCAAGGCGTCTGAAACCACGGGAGGCCACACACGTCAGCGCATCGGCACAGGGCAACCCCCTCTTCCCCGCCTCCCCCCTCCCCCCGAAAGGCCTCCTGGTCAGGGACTGAGAAATGCACTGAGGCGACCTCAGCAGTCTGCTGCTCCGGCGCCTCCGGCACACCCGAGCTCCGAGCCGGCCGTCCTCCCCGCCCGACACCCAAGTGCCAAGGGAAAGCCCGGCCCTCCCTCCAGACAGCGAGGCTGCTCTCTGCCAGCCCCACACCTGGTCCTTTTCCTTCCCCCGAAGCTCCTGCCACTGTGGACGCCAACGCTCCGAGAGACGGCACACACACACCACACACACACACACACACACACACACACGCAGCGCCACACACAGGTGTGCCCCGGGGCATCCCAGCACCCTCTCCCAGCCGCACAACCTCACCAGCCTACCTGGGACGTGCGGGTGGGGCGGCTGGGAGCACGGGGAGCCCCTGAGGCTGCTCCATGCCTGGCTCAGCCCGGCCTCCCCTCCTCCTGCTCGGCCTCCGATGTGACCGGAGAGGGCTAATGCGCACCAGCTGGCTCCTGGCTTAGCCGCCGGGCGTCCAGGGCGCCCAGCCAGGCCGACAGCACGGTCCCTCTCACGGGCCCCACAGCCCCAGCCCCGTCGCTGGGAAGTGAGCAAACGGGAGGGCAACAGCTGGGAGAGCAGCTCGACAGGAAAGCGGGCCAGCGGGCGAGGGAGGAGAAACCGTCCCGGGAACCGCTCTCTACAGTGCGCTGGTTCCCACGGAGCCGGGAGCTCAGGCCGAGCCGGGAGGACCGGCAGAGGGCGAAGGCCCAGCCTGGAGCCTTCTTCCAGCCGCCCCTGCGAGCCCCGACTTTCTGGGGGGATGCCTCAGGAGAAGCTGCTGGGGAAGGTCTCCCCGCAGAGCACCAGCAGCCCCCAGATGCGCATGCAGAGCTGTCGCCCTCCCTGTGCTGTGTTCCTGCTCGGCTCTCTGTCACATGTCCTGCCTGGTGAACTCCTAGTCGTCCTCAGCAGCCGGGCCCGGCCCCCAGGAAGCCCTCCCTACCGCTCCTCCCCGCTCCTCCCCGGGGCAGGAGGAAGCACCTGGGGGAACGCTCCTGCGGTCCCCGCTGTACGAGGTGTCATCCTGTGCTGGTCAGTCCTCCTCCTGGCTGGGAGCCCCCGTGGGCTCCGGGGTGGAGTGTCTGCTGGGGCTGACGATGACGGGCGAAAGCCTGCGGCTGGACAAGGAGCCCGCCGTCACAGCCTCTCAGGCGGACTGTTCTTGAGACCGAGGCTCTGTCTGCGACCAGGGCTCAGCGGCTCAGTGGCAGAGGACACGGAGGCACTCTGCATCCCCGGCACCCTCTCCCGGGCCACCTGCTGCCGGTGCTTTCCGGGAAGTGCAGCACAGTCCCCGTCTGGAGGGCATGCAGCACTCAGCCTGCCCACAGGGGCCAGGACCCGGAAAGGCCCCACCCTGTGCCTCGGGGCCTCACCTCGGGGCCCTGGGTCCTTGGTTTAGAAACAATTCTAACCGATTTCTATGTTTTCTTAGCACAGGAGCCCAGGCAGGGAGGTGGGTGTAAGTAGGTGTAAATTGAAGAGGGCAGGGCATGGGGATAGTCTAGATGAGCAGGTTGCCAGAGGTGGGAGGAGGGAGGAGCACTATAAAGGAAGAGGGGCCTGTACTTGAGGCTCAGAGAGACTCCAGTTCAAGTCCTGGCTGAACCACCTCATAGCCGGGTAGCCTTGGCGACATGCTAACCAGTGGGCCTTCCATAAACACCCAAATGCTTTTCGAATTAAACAAAATTGACTAACTGAATTTGGCCTTGAGGGAGCCTTGGGATTTGGAGACAGAGGCCTAGAGGAAGACGCTGGGACGGGTCCCCTGCAGGGACTGGCCCGGGAGCCCAGACAGACGCAGGCGGCTCAGAAGCACTTCCGTTGGGGCTGGGGGCGTGGGAGGCAGGCGGGGCGCAGGCGGGATGGACACAGCGTGTTAGTGGACCCGCTGGTCTCTCTGTGGGAGTTAGCACATGTCAGACCGGCTCCTGGCTTTATCTGCACTAAGTCCCTGTGCATTCAGCACCCGCTGAGGACCAGCCAGGTGGAAAGGTCGGCTCTGAGCCACTGGCACCTACACACGCCTTCCCAGGGGCTGCTGGGGAAGCGGGGCTGCTGTCCTCTTGGACGAGGCAAACCCGGGGTGCGCCAAATGGCAGCCCTGGTGCAGACACAGGCCAGCCCGTCCCAGGGCGGGTGCTGTGCACCCGGCCCCCAGGCTTGGAGGTAGTGCTGTCACCCCGCAAGGATGGATGCTGGGGCTCCTTGCAGTGTCTGGGTCTCCCCATCCCCCCTCTGCAAGGGGTGGGGCCTAAAGCTCCGACAACTCGGAGCTCTGCCAAGTGCGGCACGAGGGCCGGCCGCCTGAAGCCAAAGCCGGAGGACTGGACCACTGAGGCCGAGGAGGGGCGGGGGGCAAAGTGCCAGGCTTGCCTTGCTCACGGGGACGCAGCAGGCACGTCGGGACTCCTGCACCTCGTGAAGCGGGACGCAGGAAGGTGCTGCCACGGGAGGCTCCCGGCACCTGCCTCCTGGGCCATCTGGGGCACAGGTCTCCGTTTCCATCTTAAACCAGTGTGGGCTGGCAATGCCGGCCCTCAGGGCAAGCCCGGGACACGGCGGCCTGAGGGTAGGCAGAAGATACAAAAAGTAATAAACGGGCCACTTTCAAATGGAGCCGGAGCGCAGGCCGGGAGAGAGCTGCATGTCTGTGCTGCCAACCTTCGTGGTGTCACAACAACCTGTGGCGCAGGCCAGAGCACCTGTCTCCCCAAGAGCTGCAGCCAGGATGACAGGAAAGCAGGCAGGGGAGGAGGTGCGGCAAGCACTGGCGAGGCTGGAGGAGACGGGGAAGGCCACCGGACCGCCCAGGGCCCGGGGTAGCGGGGGACGCGACCCTCAGGCAACTGGGCGAAGCGTGGGGCATGGTCCTCACCGACCGGGAGCACACACAGCTCCGCCAAGAAAGGGTGCCAGGAGGAGGGGTGAGGAAGGACAGCCAGAGGGAGGTGGGAGCAAGGGGTGCAGGTGGAGCTCTGGGAGGGACCACCGTGGAGGTGCTGTGTCATTCCCCAGCGCGTGGCTGTCACAGATGAACCCTGCGTGGCTTGGAGGGGGGGCGTGCAAAGCAGGGGAGCTCCGTCAGGGCAGGACACTGTCACCACGCTTCTCAGTGACACCCAGATGCCATTCATCCCTCGCCTGTGCATTCGGAAATCGCCACCACTCGACAGCCATACAGCGTCTCCAAGGACTAAAGCTGATGCATCACGTAACGCAGGAGCAAATCCACCCTGCAGCCGCAGGCGTGGAGCTTGCCAACAGCCAGCAGCGGACAGAACACAGAGAGGTCTCTGGTACGGTTTCAGATCCCACGTTGTTCGTTTAAGGAACAAGCACCTGCCGCGTTTTGGTGTAGAATCAAGAAGAACATCTACGCGCTGAGAAGGCCTTTAAAATGTCACTCCTTTTCCAACTGTGTCTCATGTGAGGCCAGCCCTCCTCCCCGTACGACCACACGGCAACGGCCCGAGGGCAGCGGCAGACCGAGAGCCCACCGAGCCAAAAGTAAGGAGGTTCATAAAAGTGCGACCCCATTTTCACTCTAATTTTTTAAAAGCCACTTTTCATAAAAATAAGGGATTTATTGTTATTTCCAATGAGTTGAAAAGTAAAATATTTGACGCTTTCTCACTTCACATTTCTAGTAAGGTAACCCGTGTAACTAGACGCTCTTTGGGGTCCTCAACCAGTTCTAGGGGAGCAGCAGGCACAGCACCCCGAGCCTGGCGTGTCACTGCCACTCTCCGGCCCTCCCTGGGCCGGGCAGCCTGGCTCTGCGGGCCCGCACCGCCCTGGGTCGGGGGCCCGGACTGAGGGGGGCTCCCCGCAGCCCGGCTTTGAGCGTGGAGGGTGCAGCCAGGGCAGGAGACAGACGGGGGCTCTGCCTGCCCACGGTTCCGGCTGGTCCACGCTCTCCCCTTTGTCCGACCCACTGCAGCCCCACAGACCAGACCGACAGCGGCCTGGCCCAGCACCAGAGCTGAGACTTCGGGCTTCACCGCTGGGGGGGGGAGGGGCGCGCTGGGCCCATCACAACTTTGTCGGGGCCACTGGCTGGCTCTGCTCCCGTGAAGGACCGGCGCGAGGCTGGGTGTGCCGGGAGCCGTGAGGCGTGGACACGGCCCTGAGCGGACATGCGGGGTCTGGAGGGGAGCAGTGGGGAGCAGTGGGGAGCAGTGGGGAGCAGTGGGGAGCAGGCAGGCCAGGGGCGGGCACACCGGAGGCCGGGAGGTGGGCAGGAGCTACGTGTGCCCAGAGCGTGGGGTCGGCTCCTGGAGCCACGGAGCCATGGAGCCACCAGACAGTTATGGCCTCTTCATGGTGGGGGCGGGGAGGCAGCAGCTGGGTTAGCGCTCGCTCTCCGGCTCTGGGACGCGGTGATTTGCGGCTCCTGGTACAGAGGGCCTGCGCTCCGTCTCTCCAGGCTGCACCACGGCTTTTATGACTAACGCTTCCCGACAAAGACGTACTGTCTGCAGAGACCCCTCACCCCAAAGGTACGGCTCACGTGGCCGTCTGGCTGCTGTTACTTAGCTTCACAAGGGCCGGCGGGCGAGCGCCTGCGCTCGGCAGAGCTGTTCACCACTGCGTGTGTTTTCAGTGACGGGTGATAAGTCAGGAGTCCCCGGGCTGGGGCTGCTCCTCCGTCCGGCCGGCTGGGAGGGCCTCCGGCCCCGGGCACTGACCGTCCGGGAAGACGGGACACAGGTCCTTTTCTCGGGACATAGCAAGGACCTTCAGGACCTCTGGCCCATTACTGGCCCCGCTCCAAGCAGCGTCCTGTCCTGTCCTGTTCTGTCCCCATCAAACCCACGCATAGCACAGAGCCGAGGCACCCTCCCACGGGCACAGCTGTCCGCCACAGCAGCCGCTCGCTGCTCCCCGGGACGCTCCACGGCACCACCCATCTCTCCTAAGCCTGTGGGACCCATCGCAAATGAGTACCACAGAGCGCCCCGAAAAGGCTTTCCAACCCCAGAATCTCGACCTCTCCCCGCTGCTGTCTGCCCGGCAGACGCCGCGTGCCCACGTGACCCCAGCGCAGGGCACAGCCCGAAACTTTCCCTCGATGGCCAGGAGGCTGAGCGACCTTTTTCTCAAGACCATGCCACAGCCTGTGACCTGCTGGGAACGAGGCTGCACTAACAAGAGGCGGCGGACGGCAGAGTCTGGGTGCAAAGACGGTGTCCATCTGCTCGGGGCAGCCACCAGCCGGGAGTCTGACGCTGGGCCAGGTTCCCTGCCTCCCAGGAAATAACCCGGCTGCGGGGCCAGGCTGTTCCCCGAGTGCCGCTGGCATGTCTGGAAAGGGGGTTCAAGGCCTCGGGGGCCGTGTCTCCACGTGCGCCCACTCCGCCCCACGTCCCGGGGAGAACTTCCAAAGGCCGCTCTTGCCTCCCCCGCCCCACAGCCAGCGAGCTCCTGGGGTCCCCGCAGAGGGGAACATCTGCTCCGCTTATTGTTTCATTTCGGTTTTGTAAGATCCCAGACACTTCCGATTCCTCCTTAGAGATACGTGCACAAACAGCGCGCTGGCCACCCACAGCCCGGCCAGGACTGGGGGCCGGTGTCAGTGAGACCGGGCAAAGCCAGGCGAGGTCTGACGCTCCTGGGCATTCTCCTGGCCCCGGGACGTCACCCAGCAGCTGGCGTGGCCTCCTCGGGGCCTCAGTGCCGTGGGTGAGCGTCACCAGCACGGATCTGAGGACCAGGGTCTGCTATTGGAGTGGGAAGTAGCAGGCCCGGCCTCTGATGTACTCGCTCCTTCCCTCCCCCACGGCGCGAACAAGGCCCACAGGGGCCCCCGCACCCCGGCCAGGGCCTGGCGGTCACCGTGAGAGCCACTCCTCCTTCCGGCCTCGCCGACTTGTGCTGCTGACAGAGGACGCTCGCTCACCTTCCCGGGCACACAGGAGGGAGAACGGGACTCACGGGAGGGCCGGGCGAGGGGGCAGTGCCCTGGGCCAACCTGGGCGGCTCTGAGCGGACAGCCGAGGAGGACACCTTCTGAAAGGGAGAGAGGGCACAGGCCTGCATGCCCAGTATGGGGAAGGTGGCATCCCAGACAGAGACCAGGGGGTCCCTCCAGTGTCTCCCCACTGTGGAGTGACAATCTCAGGGCCTGAGAGGTCCCCACACCCTCCCTGCGGCCGGCCCTTCCCAGCCATCTTAGGATGACCCTGCCGTGGGGCCTCTGCTTCGGTGCTGACCAAGCCCACCGAGCGAGGACACGCCGTCCCAAGTGCACGACCAGGGCCCACAGGGCTGCTGCCGCTCCCACGCGGCTGGGACCCAGGGCTCGGGCTCAGAGGAGCGCCACAGCAGCCAACATGCTGGTGAATCCCGAGCTCCCCTGCAGGGAAGGTGGCCTGGGCCGTGGACAAACGTGGCTGCCCGGCACGGGGCCACCTGGCCAGCTCCGCCTCTTTGCTCACAGCACGTCTGGAAGAGGCTGCAGCTTTAACACCTGAGAGACGTGCTGAGCCCCCAGGGACCCTGCCGGCTAGACCCCTTTTCCCATTCTCACGGCGTGGCCATTCGTTTGGGGACTGGCCTGTCTCTGCCAACTGGGCTATCCGTTCAGGAAGAGGAGCCCTTTTTGCACGTTCCTGCAGCCACCCAGTGTCAGAGCATGCCCAGCACACAGTAGGCCCTCAGCACACACCGGGACGGGACGGGACGGCGGGAAGAGGGAGGGAGAAGGACAGAGGAGGGATGCTTTTCTGCAGGGCAGCGCCATCCAGCAGAATCGCCTGCATGGCATTTGTGGAGAGGGGCCGCTTCCTGTCCCAGGACACGGGTCAACCCACCAAGAAAGTGACTTCATTCTAAGCGCCCCTCCCCTGCTCAGAGCCCTTCCGCGGCCCCCTCCGTCCCACGGCCCACATTCCTCGGCAGCACACCCCGGCTCCCTGGGCTGCTCACACCTCCCTGTCCTAGGGCGTCTCTCCTCTCGGGACGCCGCCTCCTCCCAAGCGGGCGTGCTGCTGCCCGCCCTCCACGTGCCCTCTCGTCCACAGCCAGGTCTGCGCTCATGTCCCCCTCCGAGGACCCTCCCGCGTGTCCCTCCTCTGAGGGCCTCTCGGGGGACTCTCGTTCCCTCGGGGAGCTGACAAGGACAAGGAGGGAGGGAGGGGGCAGTCTGGTCACTCCAGGGTCAGCCCACAAGAGGAGGCCATAGGAGTGTCACGGCTCCTAAAGAGCTGGGGCTCGGGGTCCGCCCCCCGCCCGTGTCCCCGGTGTCCCACTGGCTGCAGTGAGGGCAACGTTCTTGTCTGGCTGCCAACACCACCCAGCCCCAGCGGATGGGCATGGTCTAGGGGCTGGCTCGCAGGGGCAGGGCCCGGCCCGGGCTACGAGAAGACTCCTGGACTCCTGCTGGAGTGACCGCAGGGAGACACTTCTCCCTCAGAGCTCAGGCGCCGGGCCCGCATTCGCTGCGGGCTCCTCGCCACAAGGCCGCTCCAACGGCCCGAGGGGAGAGCCAGCCAGGAGCGTGGAGAGCCAGGGCTTCCTGTGCGGAGCGGAGAACTCCTGTCCTTCAGGGTCTGGGGGGTTTCTGTCACTCTGAACAAGCGTCCTGGCTGTTTCTGTGGAGACGAGCCGTCCGTTCAGGCTATTTCTGTCCGCTGTCCTCCTGATCCTCAGGCATCACACATGGTCCTCCGGGCCCCGGCCTTAACCCTGGCTGCTGTGCACCCCCCATGGCCACGGCTGGAGCCACCCAAGGGGCGGGCATGGGCAGGGGAGAGGAGCGGCTCCTAGAACCACCTGCCGGGACCCCCTGAGGACAGGTGGAGGCCATGGGGTGGAGGCAAGAGGACGGGGACATGAAGGGAAAACCCAGGGCTACAGGCCAGAACAGGGGAGGAGAGGGAAGGGTGTATGCCAACAACCGCACCCCTCACGGGCCAACTCCGCCACTTCCCGGGAGATGCACCCTCCGCGGAGCTGCTCTGAGGGGCTGTGACGGCACCTGGGGTGGAGGCGGCCCTGGCTCTCCGCCCCCCCCCCCCCCCCCCCGCCGGGCGGCCTGTGGGCAGGGAGAGCCCTGGCTGCGGAGCCGGGCTGCTTCTTCCTGGGTGCCCGCCCGTGCCCCTGGGAGGCCTGGGCAGCCTTTCCCGTCTGGGCGCCGGTGGACCAGGTGGCCCCTGCCACTCAGAAGCGTGGAAGAACCTGACCCTGTCCAGCTGCGGTGTCCCCGAGCCGGGCCCTTCCCCGAGAGCAACGAGCCCGCCTCCTGTACCTGGAGCAGCCGCGGTCCGGCTCCGGGCAGGCCCTCTCCCCACCGCCCGCCGCGACGCCACCATTACTTAGGGCCGAGGGGGGCGCGGTCTGGAGCTGGCGGAGGCCCGCGCTCCTTCCCGCTTTACTCAGCCCCCCCCCCTCGCACCCCTAATGCAATTATTTACTTTGTCATTAAACACCACCGCCCACTTGTTACTCTAGAGCTCTGGGCCCAGGGACTGGCTGGGAAGCTGCTCCTTGGCCAGGGAGCCGGGGCCTGCGGGGGGCAGCGGGGCTCACGCAGCCTGGGGACTCTGCCAGGGTTTCGGGGCCACAGGCCTCCCTCTCCTCCCCCGTCCCTAACTTTCTCCCTCACCTCCCCCTCCTTTATTCCTTCATCCCCCCCCCCCTTATGAAAACAGAGGTATAAGTCACACACCATGAAATCCACCGTTTACAGTGTACAGTTCGGAGGTTTTCGTGTACTCACAGGTGTACAATCACCACGATCTAATCACAGAGCGTCTCACCCCCGAAGGAGCTCCATCCCACACCCAGGAGCAGTCGCTCCCGCTCTCCCCCCTGCGCCCTCCCCTGCCCCGCCCCCCACCACAGATCTCTCCTCGGCCCCGGGGGTCTGCCTGTTGGGGACCGTTCAGTGAATGAAGCCAGACAATGTGTGGCCTTCTGTGCCTGCTTCTTTCACGAGCACAGTGCTCTCAAGGCTCCTACAAGTCAGAACATGTCTCAGGATTTCATTACTTTTTATGGCCAAGTACTATTCCGCTGTGTGGGCAGCTACCTTTGTTTATGCATTCACCGGTTAATGGCACTTAGGTGCAGACGTTAGCTGTTACGGATAACGTAGCTGTAAACACTTGCACACGGCTTTTCTGTGAGCATGCGTTTCCAGCTCCCTTAGGGGCGTACCTGGGGGCGGAGCTGCTGGGCGCTCCCTCCGCCCGCAGTGGCTGGGAGGGCTGGGCCTGGCGTGTTGGCACCGCCGTGCACCACCTTCAGCGGGAGCTCTGCACTCCTCCGGCCAGTAAAGATCCAGCCAGGTGCCCGGCCGGCGTGGCTCAGTGGTTGGGCGCCGACCTACGAACCAGGAGGTCACGGTTCAATTCCCAGGCAGGGCACAGGCCCGGGTTGCAGACTCGATCCCCAGTGGGGGGCAGGTAGGAGGCAGCCAAGCAATGATTCTCTCTCATCATTGATAGTTCTCTCTCTCCCTCCCTCTCCCTTCCTCTCTGAAATCAATAAAAATACTTTTTTAACAAGACACAGCCAGGAGTTGCCGCAGGTCCCCCAGGCAGGTGACACCATTCTCCACTGAGGACCACGACAGCAGCCCCGGTGGCCCGCATTCCAGACCCACCCTCGGCAGAGCTGGCCGCGAGCTCCCTCGGCCTCGCGTGCAGATGAGGTAAGGGCAGCCCACACTCACACCTGGATGTGGACCCACCTGCCATGGGCAAATTACGGATCCGGCCCGTTCGGCTGTTCTCTCCGGCCCGCGGAGCCGAAAGAGCGGAGGGTTCTCTGGCTTTCCCCTCCGCTCCTTCACCAGCAGCCCAAGAGGAGAGCGCCAGCATGGTCAGGTTGCTTTTGTCCCGGCCCTCCGGTCCAGTGTAAGAACCCATTGTGGCCCTCGAGTCAAAAGGTTTGCCCACCCCTGCTCTAGCGGAAGCACCTGTTGCTTTCCTCATCGCCAACAGTCGGGAGGGATGTGACCAATGTCAGACTCCGGGGCCACAGGACCTCAGCCTGCATGGCCACATGGCTGCACCCACCTGGGACCCCCGGGTCCACTCCAGGGCAGACAGATGGCTTCTCCCTCCACCCACCAGCCCCCAGGTCCCCAGACAGCACCGCCCATCCCTGTGGGGCCTGGGCCCTCCCCACTGCAGGCTGGGCTTCCAAGCTAACTGCCTGGCGGCGTCTGCCTTAAACCTCTCCGGCTGTCTCCCTGGTGCCTGCGGAGGGAGGCTGGGGAGGGGGGACGGAGCAGAGGTTGGGGAGGGGGAGTTGGGGAGGGATTTTGGAAGCTCCACCTGCCTCTCAGGCTGGAGCCTCTCTCAGTCCCCAGGGGCCACTCTGCTGCTCCCCACACCAGCGTCTACCCACACTTCACGCTTCTCTCTATTAACTGGGGCGGGGCGGGGGCGGGGAAGTGACCCTGAAGGTCGAGGAAGGCCCAGCTCCGGTGCCCAAAGGGCTCTCTGTTCGGTCCCGATGCCTCCAGGTCTCCAGGTGTCCCCGTCCACCCGAACACCAGGCCTTGACTTCATTATCTTGAAAATGTCCCTGAGATCAGAGGCGGTGAGACCTGACCACAAACAGAAAATAAATAACCTCCACCCCCCGATGATAAATGGTTCTATTAGCAAACCAGATTGTTAAACTCCGATATAACAGCGCGCAGGGAACCGGCCCATCCATTCTCCCTCCGGCGCACACTGAGTTGTAAATAGGTTATTTTGTGTGTAAATAACACATTAAAACACAGCATTAGCTGTGTCTTTTGATAGAGAGGAAATTGTTACAAATAAATAATTCCGGACAGGAATGTAAAATAAGCCGGATTTAATAGTGCATGCCGGGTGCAGCCCTGTTAAACATGACTAAAATGATAAAGCCCAGAATATACTAATAGTAAACTATGCTCTGACATCAAAGTAATGAGGCTATATTTTTACCGGGCTTGAGAAATGCTAAAATTAGTTTTGACAGAACCAAACATCAGAAAAATGTTCTGACATAAATTCTGCCAATTTGGGGAGCTGGAGTTTGGGCCGGGAGGGGGCAGGGTTAGGGCAGCTGTGTCCGCCCCACGGGCAGGTCCCGGGAATCCGCTTCTGGTCCCAGTGGTGTCCCCAGGTGGCTGTCTGTGCTTCCCGCCTCTGCACCTCCGTTTCCACGGCTGTAACATGAACGGATGACCTAGAGTTCCCCCCAGGTCTGCACAGCCGTCCGCCTTACCCACGGGACCCGAGTGGGTACCGGAAACCACCCTAGAAATACTGTGCTTTTCCTCAAACGTACATAAATCAAACCTATGACAAAGTTTAATTAGGCACAATAAGATTAACAACGGTAACCAATAACAAAATAGAACAATTATGACAATATTCTGAAATAAAAAGTACCTGAAATGTGGTCTCTCTCTCTCTCTCCAAGACCAGCCTGGAGACCCAGGTGGCTCTGGGGTGGCTAAGGCAGGGAGACGGCCAGCGTGCAGAGGCGGGACAAGGCGTGATCCGTGTCCTGGGAGGGAAGGAGCTGGACAGCACAGGATGCCATCACCCTATGCAGAACGGCGCACAATTTTCAACTTGCTCTGTTAGTCCTAGAATTTTCCATTTTATATTTTCGGACTGAGGTTGACTGCGGATCAGTGAGGCCGCAGATAAAGGGGGACTGCTGTACTTGGAAATAGCGTCCAGGCCCCCATCACTATCACCGATTAACACGCACAGCACGATGAAGCACGAGAAGTGAGCCGTGCCCCAGCGGCATGGCCAGGCCCACGGGGAGAACGGGAGCAGGAGCCACGTGCCCGCCCGCGGTGCTTCCTTCTGCGTGGGCAGAGCTCACCAGCGCCCGGTGCCGGCCAGGACACAGCAGTGTGGGTCCCACGTGAAGCATGCATGCCGGCCACCCCGGCTAAGGAGAGAAGCCAGGCGGGAGGGGTCTCCCAGAGCACAAGGGGGAGGAGGGAGGAGAGGCCTGCTGTGCGGGAGGCAAAAGAGACGTCGAGTCTGACTGGGTGGCAGCTCTGAGTGGCACTGAGGGCGTGCGGTCTCGGCGTCCTGCGTGAGGCCGGGATTGCAGAAGGAATGCTCACCCAGGCTTAGGTCACTAACAGCTACTGCACAGCGAAGCAGGCTCTCTGCCAGCCCCTCTGGACACTCCCCGTGTCACCTCGCCATGGCCAGAATTATCCACTTTACAGACCAGAGATGTGAGCGGCCCTCCCAGGACCCACAGCTAACACGCGGGAGCTGGGAAGAGCCAGTCCCCCTGCCCTCTGCCGTGGCCCGAGAGGACGCCACCCTGCCCTGCACCCCAACACAAGAGGAGTGCCACCCTCCCCTGCACCCCGACACAAAAGGAGCGCCACCCTCAGCACCGAGGCCATGCCAGCGTGCCACTCGGAGCCATTCAGACCCGCTGAGCAGCCCCCTGCCACCACGCTGTGCCTGCTTCCTGGTATGCCAGGCTGTTGGGGAGCTGAGCTCTGCTTTCTAGAAAGTCCAGTGGGAACTGGCTGTTCCGTGTGGCCGGGCTGTTAAAACAAGCAGCAGCCGCGGCAATCCTGAAAATCACTTAAATAAGAATAATTGGCCACTTAGTCACATCTGAGTGCACTTCCAGCCCAAGGCCAGAGCGTGTGGCCCCCGCCAAGCAGCTCAGGTGAGCCAGGGAGGCTGGCCCACTCGGTAAGTCCCTGGGGCCTCGTGAGGGACAAATGGGCCAAGGAGCAGGCCGGTCCCGAATGGCCCTTGTGCCAGGAGACCTCAGGGTCAGCAGAGGCAGCTGGCTGCACCAGCCCACCGGGCACACGCCTGGCATGACAGGGTCAGATTCACCCCCTCGTTCAGCCGTCATCGCCGGGGCAGGCAGGGCACAGAGGTGAACAAACCATGCTCCACCCACACGGTGGGGGAGGGGTGTGGCACAGAAACAGAGGGCAAAGACACTGGGACTCGGGCACTGATCAGTGGGGGACACGGTGAGGCCCACAAGGCTCGGAGGGGCAGCTGCTGCCCACTAGGTGCCCACGCCAGGCCGGCGGAGGCACATTGTGTGTCTGCCTACCTGCCGGCCGCTGCATGTGTGATTCAAACTTCACACCCGGGAAGGCTGGCCCTACCTCACACGGGCTGAAAGCTCCCGCCCTGTGCCTGAGCCCCAGACCCCGCTCTCGGCTGGAGCGGCCGGTGGCCCTGAGCAAGTCCCTCCCCACCTCACGTCAGCCTCTCCTAACAACGCAGAGGCAACAACAGGGAGGCGCCAACTGCTCGTGGAGGAGCCAGACTCCAGCCTCAGACCCAGGAGCTCCATACGGGGCTTCCGAGCTCTGCCACTGAGGGCACCGCCTCCCTCCCGCCCCCTCCGCTCCCTCAGACCATCACGCTCCTCCTCATTCCCTCTGTGCTGTGATCAGCTGTTAGTCAAGGGACCTGAGTGAGACTTTGGATGCCATGAGTCACTGGCAGCACCTCAGCCACCTCTGGAAGGATGTGATAACGCTCCAAGGTCACGGGCCCACAGAGACATCGGTCTGTGCCCTGAACAGGAGAAGGAGGCCCAGAGAAGGGAATGGCCTGCCACCCTGAGACCCTGGGAGAGTGCTGACCTAGAACCGCAGCCAGGGCCCCTGGGCCACACCGCAGTGAGGGCGCTCCTCACGCCCTCCGCAGAAGGTGGGCATCACGGTCCCGGGCACCGGGCACCTGTTCCCAGATGTCCTGCTGGCTCCACGCAGGAGCAGCCAATCCTCCCTGACCCCAGGAGGGCCTTCCCGGCCGGCTGCTCGGAGACGGGCAGAGGGAGCCGAGTAGTGGGCTGGCTCCAATGGCACAAACCACCTGCCAGGGGCAACGGGGCTGACAGGTCACATCCACCCTCTGCTGGAAACTCATCCACGCGAGGGCTCTCCTGGGCAATAGGGGACAGGGGCCTCTGGGGCGGGCCAAGTCGGCCCCTGGGGTTTGGGTAGGTGGGGTGGAGCAGGGTAGGTGCCTGGAAGAGCTGCCGCTCTGAGCTATCGGCAGCTGCCTGCCCAGCCTCAGGTCAGAACCCTCAAGCTCCTGTTGTTACTGCACCACCACCACTGGTGCCAGCAGGTCTGATGCCGGAGCGGCTTCCCAGCTACTGCCCAGCCACAGCCTGCGCTGTCCCCTGTACTCTGACACGCAGCGAATGGCGTGGGCAGTTCATGAGCCACTCGGCCCTGGCAAGGGAGAAGCAGCTGAGGGCCCAGCGGAGATTCTGAGCCCACCTGCTGGAGCTCCTGCAGGCCTCAGGCAGAGGGGCAGCTGGGTGGCCACAGGCCGGACAGGCCCCGGTCCAGAGGCGGGAGCAGGCCAGGTGCAGGCACAGCCAAGCCGGGACAGGAGGCCAGTCGCCAGCCCACCCCAGGCTCTTGGCGCTGACCTGCCGTCCCTCCCCTCACGTCTGCCTCCCGGACACCACGCTGCCTGAGAGTCCCCCCTGGACCCCGGCTCAGCCGCTCCCAGTGTCCTTCCGTTCCCCAACCCCGAGCTGCGCCAGCACGACCCCCACTCCATCTGAGGTGGGCAGAAGCTCAGACGACCCCCACTCCATCTGAGGTGGTCAGAAGCTCAGACGACCCCCACTCCATCTGAGGTGGTCAGAAGCTCAGACCCTCGCCCTGGTCACTCCATCCCAGCGCTGGTTAGGAACACAGACCCCCGTGCTGCCCAAGTTACTGGCCAGGCCCTGCCCTCTGACGGCGCCCCATCTGTGCTCACATCAAAGCGAGGGGCGACGCCCACACCCCACCGCCCCGCTGGCCCAGGCGGATTTCCCGCTGCTGCCGAGCTGTGCTCGAGCAGCGAGAGCAACAGGGCGTGACTAAACGCACTTGAATAAAAGGGGAAGAAAAGAAATCTAAGCCGCTCCGTTCCTCGGAGACAGAAATAGTCCTGCGGCCTCCAGATGGACCGCGCAGACACAAGGGGAGGTCTCGCCTTCCCGCCACACTTTCCCACCGGGCGCTGGCACGGCCGTGGAAAGCAGAGCATTTCTCTCCCTCCGGGGCAGTAAAATGAGAGGCTGTGGCTCCTAGTCCCGCTATAATTAAGTTGGCCAGAAATTCACCTAAGGATACTAAATTCTGTACCTGACCCTCTAATTACAGCCAGAAGGGATCAAGAGACAATTACTTCTAAAACAGTCCCTGCGGGCCAGAGGCAGCAGCAGTGTCTGGCACTTCTCAAATGCGCCAGTGAACACACCCCTGGGCCGCCCAGCAGTCCGCCCCCCCCCCCCCCCCCCCCCGCCTCCTTTCCCTGCCCTCCCCCCGAGTTCGCAGGCTCTCCGGCTGGGGTCCGAGCCGCCCAGTCCCCCGTGGCAGATGCAGACCGGGTGCCCGGCCTCTGGGAAAGCCTGCAGGCTCCGTCAGCGCCCAGGCTCCGGGAGCCGGGCGCCCTCCGCTTCACCCTCCATAAACCCAGCACGCCTGCCCGGTGACATGGGCCGCCGGCCCAGTTAAACCCTAACGGGCTAATGAAAGGGACCCCTGCTGCCCACCAAGTGTGCAAAAGAGAGAGTACCTCCTTGGGCGGCCGCCGCGGCGGCCACGGCCAGCGCAGAGGTCTTCCTGGCCGCGTCGGAGAGCGCCGCCCCCTCCGGGGTCACACCTTTGCCGACTTTCTTCTCAGCGGCGGAGGCTGGGGCGGACGTGTCCATCTCAGCTGCTCATGGTCCTGGTGGGGCCCTAGAGCGAAGACAAAGACGCTCACCAACACTGGCCCAGACCAGCCGGGAACGCCGACCCAGTTCCCCGCCGCCACGCACGCTGCGGCAACCAGCTCAATTCTCTCGTAATTGGGAGGGAGGGTTTAATTAATTGTGAGGATTATTAGTTCTGAGAGTCATCTGGTCTCTGAACGACCTTGCGGACAACAGGTGCACGTTGTCGTTATTTTTACCCCAGATTTTAAAACCTGAGCAACAAGTCGGTTCCTGCCGCCGCGTGGAGGCTTGGAGTCGGCATCAGGGTTTCCTCCACCTCAGAATCACAGGAAAGAAAACGAATCGAGCAACCCGAGGAAAAAAGCCCTCATTTCCTGCCCGTTCCCTGCTCACCAGGATCCACCTTTCACTTACTCATGTGCATGTCCGACACTCATCCATTCCTCACGTTCTCCATCACTTATTCACTCACACACGCTCAGTCAACAGATTTTTAAGCCCCACCATGCAGCCGGCATCGTGCCAGGTGCTGAAGACACAGTCCACGGAGTTTACGTTCTACTTCAGAGACAACGTAAGTAAGGGGAGTCAGTGTGTGTTTAGCTCTGCTAGAGAAAGGGCCTGGGAAGAGAAAGCAGAGTGGCAGGCGGGGGCAGGGTGCGAGGGGCTTGCCACTGTGAGGTCGGAGGAGCCCAGGACAGCCAGAGGGCGGAGGCAAGAACCCAGGCCCTGGAGGGGGGACAGGAAGTGACTCATCGTGAAAGGGGTCATTCTGCTGTTGTGTGGAGAGCAAGTTTGGGAGGAAGGGGCACTACTGCAGGGACCCCGGGAGCTACGAGAGGGGCCTGGGTTGGAGGGAGGTGGTGGGCGGGGGGTGTGCTCTGCAGGCAGAGCCAACAGGGCCTGGAGGGCTTGACGGAGAGAGGGGGTCACAGCTAGGGAGGAGCACCCAGGGATATAGGCACGGGATGCTCTCTGCTGGCGGTGGGTCACAGCGAGTGCTTCACTAATATGCCTCATCACTTGCACATGCGGCTAACTCAGTGTGTGTATCAGATATTACAGAATAGAAATGTGAAAGTCATCTGTCCAAAAGGAGTGGGATGTCAAAGATGGCTCCAGTTTTGGCAGAGCAGCTGGATGAATGAGCGGTGGTGCCATTAGCTGAGGTGGAGCTCCGGGAGGGAAGCAGGTCCGGACAGAGGTCAGGAGCGCAGTTGGGCCATGAACCTCTGAGATGCCTATTAAGACCCACAGAAACTGCTGGAGATGCGGGCGGGAGCTCAGGGGAGGAGTGGGAGCTAGAGATGGGAATATGGTGGGCCCAGGGCGGGCCAATGCTTCCAGACCAGAAACCAGCCAAGGAGAGTGAGCAGGAATGGCCAGTGAGGGGAGGGGAGGAGGGAGAAGCCCAAATACCAGGAGAAATGTCTTCAGGAAAAGGAAGGAACAATCACCTCGGCCACAGGAAATAAGAGACTAAGAAGACGAGGTCCGGAGCCGCAGGTTCAGCCGCACAGGGTGACCAGGGCCCGGTGGGGTCAGGAAGAGACTGGGATGAGTGTGGAAACGGAAGCCATCTCTCAGGAAGCTTTACCATAAAAGAAACAAAGCAAATGGGTGACAACTGGAAGGAGCTCAGGAGGCCGTGGTGGCTGTCCCAGGAGGGAGGCGGGCGGGTCCACAGCCCGTGGCAGGGACTGCCCTGGTAGAGGGCTTGTGGACCACCGTGTGGCAGAACGGAAGGCAGTGGTCAGTCCATCCCTGGGGCCTCAGGCTAAATCACCTGTAGGACCCAGAATCTCATCTTCTCAAATCTGCACCCTGCCCGGTGTCTCTCTGAGTAAAAGTGAGAGGGCACGAGGGCATGGTGTGGCGCACACAAGACAGCTCCCAGGGCTGCTGGCTGGCCGAGTGGGCAGCAGCACCTCCCAGTGTGGTCTGCACACACCAGCCTGGCCGCTTTTGACACCTTCAAACTCCCATCCAGACACCCAAGGCAGATGGGGACAGAGACGTCTTCTGAGGATTCTGGTAAGTGATGGCATCACTACCTGACCCTTCAAGACTCCTTGTAAAATCTGTTCTTTCAGACTCTGGCTGGCGAAAGGCCTGGGCCTGCTCCACCGTCTCTGCTCCCTTGCCTGGCCCCAGGCACTTGAGCTGTACCTTTGAGTCACCTTCCTCCTCCCGTCTCCCACACATCTGATCAGCTGTAATGGCCATCACTTCCCCACCAAAGACCTAACCAGCACCGCCTCTCCCAGCTGACTGCTCTGTACCAAACATCCTTCCATTCTGGGTTGCTCCTGAGCGCCTTCCACACAGGCTTGCCCCAACCCCAGGTCACTATCCATCTGACAGCCAGGACCCTTTCTCAAAACCAAATCTCGAGACTTTCCTAAAATCTCTCAAACAAGCAACAGCTGGTGTCAGTGTGCCTATCATAAGAGGCCCAAGACCTGGCACTAGCACCGCCTTGCCTTACTTCAGAGCCGGGCCCTGCCTGAACACTTCCAAGCCCATTCTGTAGCTCCTATCAGGTGGTCCCCTGCAGTGGCTGACTTTGCACCTCCTGGGAGGCCCCAGAGCCAATGCACCCAGAGGACAGCTTCTGACTATACCACTATACCAGATTACAACTATACACATTCACAAGCTACACACTAAAGGGGAAAACTCAGAGAGCACCAAAGACCCACGGAAGTAAGTCCTAATCCACAGGGTGTCTCCTGCACAACAGCTCTTTCAGTCTCAACTCGTCCTCACAGTTAATTGGCCTGGAGGTCACTTCCTCTCAGTCATGCCAACAGCAATCAAGGCTCAACCACAGCAAGAATGGGCACACAGCCCACACAGGGGCACACCTAGAGTGCCCAGTTCAGGTGACTGAGGAGGCTGAGCCACTGAGCTCTACAGGACACAAGGCCACTCTACCAATTCCAGGAGACATAGCAGCTCTACCTAATACATAAAAACAAACACAGGGCAGCAGCCAAAATGTAGAGCCAAAAAACATGTTACAAATGAAAGAATAGAAGAAACCTCCAGAAAAAGAACCTAATGAAATGAAAGCAAGCAAACTATTGGATACAGAGTTCAAAACAATGATTATCAGGCTGTTCAAGGATCTTAATGAGAGCTTCAAGGTACTTAATAAGACTTTCAAGGATCTTAGTGAGAATTTCAAAGACATGACAAAGGACCAGTCAGAATGTAAGCATACACTAACTGAAATAAAGAATAATTTATAGGAATTCAACAGTAGAGTATATGAGTCTAAGAATCAACTCAACAATTTGAATATGAGGAAGAAAAAATACCCAATCAGAAGAGCAAAAAGAAGAAAACATATGAAATTATTGTAAGAAGCCTGTGGAACAACTTCAAGTGTACCAATATTCTCATCATGGGAGTGCCAAAAGGAGAAGAGAGAGAGCAAGATACTGAAAACCTATTTGAAGAAAGAATGACAGAAAACTTCCCCAACCTGGTAAAAGAAATAGACTTAGAAGTCCAGGAAGTGCAGAGAATCCCAAATAAGATGAACCCAAAAAGGCCCACAACAAGACACATAATTAAAATTCCAAGGATTAAAGACAGAGAAACTTAAAAGCAGCAAGAGTAAAGCAGCTATCTACAAGGAAGTGCCCATACAACTGTCAGCTGATTTCTCAACAGAAACTATGCAGGCCAGAAGGGAGTGGTAAGAAATATTCAAGTGATGAATAGCAAGGACCTACAACCAAGATTACCCAGCAAAGCTATCATTTAGAATTGAAGGTTGCCGAAACCGGTTTGGCTCAGTGGTAGAGTGTCGGTCTGTGGACTGAAAGGTCCCGGATTCGATTCCGGTCAAGGGCATGTACATTGGTTGCGGGCACATCCCCGGTGGGGGGTGTGCAGGAGGCAGCTGGTTGATGTTTCTCTCTCATTGACATTTCTAGCTCTCTATCTCTCTCTCTTCCTCTCTGTAAAATATCAATAAAATATATATATATATATATATATATATATATATATATATATATATATTTTTTTTTAAATAGAATTGAAGGTCAAATAGAGCTTTGCAGATAAGAAAAAGCTAAAGGAGTTCATCACCACCAAACCAGTATTACATTAAATGTTGAAGAGTATTCTTTATGAAGAGTAAAAGAGAAAAAGGAACAGGAAGAGGGAGGGGAAGGGAAAGGTGAAGGTGAAGAAAGAGAAGAAAAAAAGGTAAAAAACATGAACAATAAAATGGCAATAGATACATACTTATCAGCAATTGAATGTAAAAATAAAAATAAATGAACAAGGAATCTAATGAACAAAATAAGCTGATGAATAAAATAGAACCAAAAGCATGGAAACACGAAATAGACTGCCCAATCTCAGAAGGAAGGGGGAGCAAAGATCTTATATGCATACTAGTGGCCCGGTGCACAAATTCATGCATGGGTGGGGATAGGGGCCCATTGGGCCGGGCTGGCGGGGGAGAGGGGCCACAAGTGGTTGGCCAGCTGGCCTGGCCCCTGATAGGGGTGTTGGGGGTTGATCGGGAGCCTGGCCAGCCAGGGGGAAGGGGCTGATAGGGGCACAGATCAGGCTGGTTGGCTGCCGCAGTGCGCATCATAGCCACCAGTCATTCTGGTCATTCCACCATTTTGGTCGTGGGGCTTTTATATATATAAAATGTGCAAGCAAACTACTAGGGTGGTGATAGGTGTGGGGGGTGGAAACTGGGTGGAGGGGGGCAATTGGGAGATAAAGGGGAACATCTGTAAATACTCTATAGTCAATAAAGATTTCTAAAAAACACACAAATCTCAGCGCATCCTCCCCTGGATCAAAGCCTTGTTAAGCCCCCTGGGCCTTCAGGTAAAGTCCTCCAGTGTCTGCCTGCAGCCTCCTCTCTCCACCTCCTCTTCTCACTCAGTTCCCTTGTAAACCCCCAGGCCTCTGTTCAAGCCATACCGTCAACCAGAGACTCTTCACCGTCTCCGTGTACGATGGACTCCTACTCTTCCTTCAAGATGCCACTCAGATGTCCCTTCCTCCAGGAAGCCCTCTGCTCATCTCAGGTCAGGGCACTTCAGCAACCAGACACCCCCTTATTGCACTCATCATCCCTCCAGGTCAGGCTGGCGTGGAACAACTGCTCAGGAATGCCAGGCAAAGGCAGCGAGAGGCCTCTGAGGCATCACAGCATGCAAGGTTTTCCTTCCAAGAGCTCAGGGGAAGGAATTTAGGCCCAACTTTGAAATACACCTTGAATTTGGAAATAAGGACAAAAAAAACAAAAAACAAAAAAAAAAAACAGCCAGAAAAAGAAATCTTTAATAAGTGTTTACCAGCTGCCAAGCACTTTACAATATCCTATATAATGAAAGGCTAATATGCAAATTGACCAAACAGCAGTACAACCAGTCACTATGATGTGCACTGACCACTAGGGGGCAGATCCTCAATGCTCCATGGCAGTGCTAAGGATTTCTGGCTGACAGCGTAGGCCCTCCCTCTGTGGGGAGTGGACCTTAGCTGTCAATCAGACATTCACCGAGGGCTCCTGGACTATGTGAGGGTGCAGGCCAGGCTGAGGGGCCCCTCCCACCCCAGTGCATCAGACCTCTAGTTTTATATAGGAACAAACCAACGCCCAGAGAGGCTGAGTAACTTGCCCAAAGACAAAGAACTTAGAAGCAGCTGCTCCAGGCCCCAAAGCCGTGCTCTGGAGCACCACAGAGAGCGGATGCCCCCCTTCCGAGTGACGATCCTGCAGTGCAAAGGGTTTCGCCAGAGTTCCCTGGCAGGCACCACAGTAACTGACTGTTGAGCCCTTCAGATATGGAGGCCCTGGGCCAGAAGTCTAGGAGGCCCTGGGAGCCCGGCATGGCCCCTGTCCAAGAACCAAACCCAAGGTGGTGAGTGAGACTGTGGACAGGGACCACCGGCCAAGGGCTGGGCAAATGCCGAGGCTCTGTCCGGGCTGCTTGCAAACGCTGGCTCTACGGGTGGCACCTGTCTGCTGAGGCTGACCTGGTAGGCAGGGGAGGCGTGTGCAGTTACACATTTACTCATTCTTTACTCGCTAATTCTTCATAGACACATCAGCTTCATGCTTCACTCTGCCTAGGCTGAGCTGGCCAGGCTCCACACCCCCATATGATCTGGTGTCCTTCCCTGCGTTTGGACACTCCCCCACCATCAGGGCACCATCACAATCTTCTCTGCACCTAGCTGGCTCTCTGCTGGACTGGGCCCTTCTCCAGGGCAGGGCTCCGCCTTGTGCCTCTGGGTCCCCAGGCCCAGCTGGGCAGGTGCTCATGGGATGAGGCGGGCACAGGAAACCAGGCCTGCATCTGGAAGGCACAGGCTCAATGGACTAGAAACCAGCAGAGTGAGGGCACCCACAGGGCTGGCACATGTGACCCAAGCCAGGCTCCTGGGAGGTGTCCCCAAACACAGATGGGAAAACTGAGGCCAATAACTCCGAACCCTCGCACTTTAGGGTCAGGGACTCCAAGGAAAGAAAGACACTCAAGAAGGGAGGGACCTGAGGAGGTTGGACAGAAAAGGAGGGGAGGCTGTGGTGTTGGGGAGCAGCCGCTGCAGCTCCTGCGGGCCAACATGACGTCATCACCCCGATTCTCACAGAAGGGGGAGCTGCCTGGCACCACTTTCCCGGAGGAGGCGGGAGCGCCAGGCCTAGAGCCGGGGGCGCTGGCCAGCCCAGGACCAGGGGCACAGAGTGCGGGAAGAAGCATACTTACCCAGATTCCCCTCCCCACACTGTCCGGGAGCGGGCGTGCCCCAGAAGCCCGGGGGCTCCCTGAAGGCCTGCAGGCAGTGGCCCGGCCAGGGCCCCTCAGGCCCCCTCAGGGCCTCATGCCACAGGCCTCGCCCCCTGCAGACCAGCCGCCCTCCGCCCCCCCCCCTCCCAGAAGAGGAAGGCAATAGACAGAAAGGCTGTGCAAATCACAGGCATTAGCGGGATTAGCACGATTTCTGGGTAAACACCTCGCTCCACGATCCCAGGCAGCCACTTTCACTCTCAGAAGCTCCTCAGATCAGAGGCAGGTGTCTCGGCCTCGCCAGCAGCCTCACCGGGGCCCCGGGGGACAGCAGGGCGCCAGCTCGGGGCTCCCACACCACAGCTGGGGGCATGCTGGTCTGGGCGGGGTCCTGTCCCACAAACCGAAGGTGACCAGACGCCCCGCTTTTGGTTTTTAACAATTTGTCGGGACTTTTTAAAAAACGCCGCGGGACGCGAGACAAGTTGTTAAAAATCGGGACTGTCCCGCCAAAAGCAGGGCGTCTGGTCACCTTACCAAACCACACACGCGGGCCCCGGGTGCAGCATTCGCGGGGGCAGGAGGAGAGAGCACCCTCCACGGGGGAAACGCACTGCCCCAGCAGGTCTGCGCCCACAGAGGGATGCAGCCACTTCCGGTTCCGCTAAGGGGAGGGGCCTGGACCCGAAGCCCCCAGGAGCACCCGCGCCCTCAGAAGAGAGCACGCAGGTCACCTTCCCTCTGGGCCTCGGCACCCCAGGGCCATGGCAGCACCGAGAACCTCAGAAGGCATTCTGCGGCCCCCTGGAGATCCGCTTCCCCCGCTCTGCATGGACAGTGGGGGACAAACAGCCACATTTTCCACAAAGCCCATGGCTGTTTCCAACGCACTGGCAGGTTTGAGAGCAAATGCGCTAGGTGCTCATAAGGCCACTTCCAGCCTCCAAATAAGGTGTAAGTTCCCGCTAAAAAGCAAGGTTGCAGCACCTGAATGGAAAAAATAAATGTGTAACTTCATTCACTGGGGACTGGAAGTTGGTGTCTCCTTCAGCCACGAACGTGGACGCCAAACTGCAGTGCCCACGAGCCTGCCACCAGCACAAGTCACAGATGTGCCTGCCCCGCTGGCCGCAGCGCTGCGCTGAAGGTCGCCATCAGAGCCCCCCGCCTTGCCGGTTGTGCCGGCACATGCATGACCACAAAACAGAGGCGGAGCCTTCGCATTTGCTCGCGGCAGGCAGAGCTACTGGCTCCCTGTGTGTTTCTTCTCGGCACTGACAGCGCTCTTCCCAGGAGGAGTCCCCGGCACAGAAGAGGTTAAGAACTCTGATGAAAAAGACTGACTTGAAGAATAAATTAATTATCAGAGCAGAATGAGCGAATCTCTCTGAAACCTGCGATCGCAGACACCTCCCGCCACCTGGCTTCTTTGAACTCCGCTAACGAGTGAGTCACAGGAACTGGGGCGGCTTCCCGGGCCAGCCAGCCTCCAGGAGAGACGCAGCCTTGCCTCCCGGCGAGCCAGCCTCCAGCCGTCACGTCCTCACTCCCCTCTGATCTCAGCCATGTGGCATGCGTGCCCAGGCCCCACACGCACAGGCACACATGGGCACACACAGAGCCCGCACAACAGAGAGCAACAACCACATACAGTCACATGCATGCACGCACACATAGACCACATCCACACATCCACAGCCATGCTTGGGCACACGTGCACAGTCAACATGCATACACGGTCACATGCCACACATACATGTACTCACATACATGTCCACAGGTGTGGGCACACCATTGCATAAGAGATGCGCACATTCACATGGATGTGTAGAAAGATACATACACTGGGATAATAAATACCGCCCTGCCTTTATCACAAAGTTATTTTTAAGATGAAATGAGATAAAACACACGAACTTGCCTGGAGTGCAGAGCACTGCCAGTGCGGCTCAGATGAAAGGAAGTGAGCGTTGGAACAGCTTATAACTGAAAGGAGGGAGGGTGCTCAGTCTCTGCTGGTCCCAACGCCCCGAGGATCGTCCCGTATCCTCTCTGAGTAGCCAGACTTCGTTACCTCAGCGCTGCCATGTGCGTAAGGAACGCTCTGAGGTGAGTTCCCGGCCTGAGGGTAACAGTGCACAGTGAGCGGCCAACACGCCAGAGCAGAGGGGCCCTCCTTCCATGTGGGCGGCATGGGGGAGCAGACGTGCTTCAGTTCAGCCCTGGCCCGCTGGCTCACAGCCCACGCTCACTCCTCCTCGGCGGAGAAGGAGACGGATGAGTGGGAGGTTCCCTCGGGCTGCGCTCCGCTGGGACACCCCCGCCCTTCATGGCGGGTCGGAAAAACCCTGTTTTCAAATATGTGTGCATTTATGCTCCCAATGGAGAGCTGTCTGTGCTTGGAGTGCAGTCCGTGGCAGTGTGTCTTTGGCAGACAACGAACCTTTCGGAGCCTCCATCCCTTCCCTGTAACCGGAGCACCCTGCCCCCGCAGAGGGTGGAGTGGGCACCCACCCCTCCCAGCACAGTGGGGAGCATGAATTACAGCAGCAGCCACCACACGTTGGCCCACGTGGGTTAGCCGGGATGGCCAGGCCCCTGCCGGAGGCACCTTTCTCCAAGAAAGGCCACTTCCCAGGGGAGGCCGGGGAGAAGCGGGGCTTCTGGGGCACGTCAGGCGGGACGGCACCTGCTTCCACTTCTTTGTCCACCTGCCTGTCTCTAGTGAACCTGAGGCCCCTGTGCAGCGGCTCCGGCTCCACCAGCTCCGAGGAAAGCCAGACGCCAGCCCCGACACCGGCTCCGGCGGCGCTCAGGGAACCGTAACTGAGCTCCGCCACTGAGAGGGGTCGGAGCAGCCTGCCGCAGACCTGCCCCTGGCTCGGCCTCTCTGGACTGGCCCCTTGCACCACCAACAGCCCGGGGAACGGGGAACCGGAGCCTGCAGAGCAGCCCTGGTATCCGGCCGGCCACACCGGGAGGAAACGGCCAGCCCGGTGCGACCAGGCCAGGACCCCGGGCTCCTTTCCGAGGTGACCGGACCCCCAGGCGCGGCTAGTGCGGGGCACCGGCACACTGCACCTGCTCCCGCTGCATCAGCCCGTCTCCACGTGGGCGTGGCACGCGGCCTGCTGCCCGCCTGCTGCCCGGCGGGATGTGAGGACAGTTCCAGAAAACAGAGCTCTTCTCAAGGTCCCCGTGGTACACCGCGTGGCGCCTCCATCCTGGGTGACTCAGAAGAAGGGGCCCCTCAAAAGGCTCCATCGCCCCCGCCCAGCGTGTCCCCGGCCCTGGGAGCAGAGAAAGGAAAGATGGGAGCTGTCAGCACCTGTGGGTGCCCACCCTCACCAGGCCGGCGCCTCTCCTGTGGCATCACACTGCCCGCCAGGTTACCCGAGGAGCTGACAGCGTGATCCTCGCTCCACAAGGAAGCCAGCCCAGAGAGGGAAATTAGCCCCCAAAGGCACACGGCTAACCCGCGGCCTGGCAGGCCCTCTGGATGCTGAGGCCACACGCTTCATACCTGTTCCATCACAGCCAAACGCTCCTGAGGACGTGACGCCTGCCCCGGGCAGGGAATGTTGCAGGGGTGTCCAAAGGTCAGGCTCACACCGTCCACCGGAGGCTAGAGCAGCTCACATCAGCCAAGAGCAAGATGGCTCTGGGGGCCAGGAGGGAGGCGACTGGCGGTGGCGGGGAAGGCACACCGGAGGGTGAAAACGAGAGGAGAGGGTTCCCTGAGGGAGAAAGGCGACCAGGTTGAAGGGAGCTGGGGGAGGGCAGGCTGGGAGACTGGTTTTATGAAAAATCTACCTCTTGCCTCCTAGTCTTGGACATTCTGCTGCACCAGCCGGCCGGAGCGCTGGACCAGAGGCCTGGGGGGTGGGAGCGAAGCCAGGGCCCCACGCACAAAGCCCTCTCCCAGCGGGTCACCGATCACTTGGGGTGTACTATTCCGAGGACGCCCCCTCATTGCCCAGCCCCTGGGCTGGCCGCTGGGCAGACACAGACCATGACCCCGGCTTGCTGACTTGCTGGTCAGGCAGCAGCCGCTCGGCCCCCTGAGGTCCCACCTCTGGGAGGCGGAGATGGGCGTCAGGAGGACTGCAGCTGGCAGGATGCTTTTTTTTTAAATTTAATATATTTTATTGATATTTTACAGAGAGGAAGTGAGAGAGATAGAGACCTAGAAACGTCGATGAGAGAGAAACATCGACCAGCTGCCTCTTGCCCACCCCCACCGGGGACGTGCCCGCAACCAATGTACATGCCCCTGGCCGGAATCGAACCCGGGACCCTTCAGTCCACAGGCCGACGCTCTACCACTGAGCCACACCGGTGTCGGCTGGCAGGAGGCTTTTTTTTTTAAAACCTGGGAGAGTGCAGGGAAGAGCTGCTTCGTGCCTGACACTCCACTTGCACTGGAGGTGATTCTCTGAAAACCAGGGCCATGTCCGTCCCCTGCCTTTGCACCCCCGGGGTTCGCTGCCATTTCATCTCTGTGCGGCCCGAGGAAGCCAGGCCTTAAACCCAGCATTGCCCGCTGCACCCCGCCGGCGTCCTGCTGCCGCGCCCGGTGCCGCTCTGAGCCTCACGACACTCCCGGCTCCGCAGCAGCCGGCGTGCTGGCGTGCTCAGCCAGAGCGGAGCGCCGGCCGAGAAGGAAGGCCCACGTTCAGATCCAGCTTCTCGGGCCAAAGCCTCGGTTTCCGCTCCGTACAATGGGCATGTCTACAGCACCTCCCTTGTGGTGAGGATTAAAAGCACAGGCCTGGGCGTGTGAGCGCCCTGCTCAAACGTTTCCACCTTACCGACCGTCTCTGCAGCCTGGGCAGCACTGTCCACCCGCCTGCCCACTGGGCACAAGCTGAGCCGGGCAGTGCCGAGGGGCCGGGCCTGACAGGAAGCCTGAGGGGGAGGGAACCGGGCAGCCTGGCAGCCCGCCCCCTCCTCCCTCCTCACCCGCCCAGTGCCTCCGTCTAACGTGGAAAGACAGGCTGGCATCCTTCTGGAATGCGCCACGCTGTTCCACTGCAAACACCATGGCCGTCCCCTCCCCCGTGGGGAGCCCGAAGCTGCGGCAGCCTGGAGTGGGGCTCGGTGCCCCCCCCCCCAGCACGCTGCCAGCAGAGGCACGCTCCCCTGTGCCGCCGGAGGCCGCCGCCCCGAGGAGAACAAGGGGCTCGCTGTGCGCGCCTGGCCAGACCCAGATATTTTAACAGCTGCATTGTGTGTCTGAGGGCGACTCCGGAGCGGGGAGGAAAAACAAGCTTCGCCTCTGCCCCGGAGGGAAAGCAGACGCCCCGGCCGGCTGCAGGCGCTGGGCAGCGGGAGGGCCCGCAGGGCGGGCAGGGCAGATGGGGGCGGCCTGGCACACAGGAGCCAGCGCACCGAGGCCCCTGCGAGGGCCCCCGAATCCAGGACTGGGCAGAGGAAGAGAAGCGAGGACGAAGGCCCAGCGAGTGGAGAGAGCCCGGAAGGAGGCTCTGAGAGGGAGAAAAGGCCGGAAAGGCGGGGCGGGACCCGCAGAACGAGGCCCAGTCCCCTCCACAGCTCCACGGCCCGGCGGGGGTCTGCCCCCTGCCCCTCCCGGTAAGCGCGGGCAACCCGCCGCCCAAGCTGGCTGCTCACTCTGCAGGCCCGCCTGCGGTGCAGCCACCCCAATGCCATGGGCCAGGGAGTCAGGTCTTGGGATCAGTCCTGTCAAGCCCCCCACATTTCCGGGCCTGCCCCAGACACAGGCTCAGTCAGCGTGCGACGATGGCCGTGAGGTTGCTCGTGGCACTAAGCTGCAGGACCCTCTCCTCTTGGCCCCTCAGCCCCGGCCCCTGTGAGCTCAGCACTCCAGTGGGGAGTCTGAGGAATGGGTGCGGGGAGCGTGCTCTGAGGTCGGAACGCCTGCCCCAGGCGGGGGACCACACTGCCAGGAGGGCCTTCAGGGCAGCGGTGCTGCCGGCCAGGCCGCAGCCCTCCCCCGCGGCCCGCTCCCGGAGAGCCAGGCGGTGCTGCGCGGCGCCCGGGACAGTGACCGCGTCCCTCAGCGCCTGGGCCTGCAGGACACACTTCAAGCCGGACTTCAGAGTGCCTGCGTGTTGCTTAAAAGGCACGGTTTGAGCCACTGCACGGCCGGAAGGGCTATTTCCTCCCTGGGAGGTGGGCGCGGCGCCCTCGCCCTATGGCTGTGGCAGGGAGGGGTCGGGAGATGCGGGCGGGGGGTGGCACTGTGGGGTCTGAGCACCGTGCAGGTGGCATTCCCAGTCATCGCCCAAACCACAGCTTCTGCCGGCTGGGGGCGGGGTCAACCCAGATCACATCTCACCTCTACGAGCATCTCGGCATCTCGGCACAAGTGACCCAGTCCCAGAGGCTCTCCAGGGAGGGGGGGGGGGTCCTGAACCCCAGCTGGCGGTGGAGACCGCTCTGGATGGCTGCAGAGGAGGAGCCTCCCCTCTCCACGGGCCCCTCAGAGGGGCGAGGGGGGCTCTGAGACTCCCCGAGCCCTCCGAGCTGGGGGCGGGCCTCCGGACTCTGCTGGAACCCGGGCGGGGACCCTTGGGATGAGGAGGCGGCCTCGCAAGGTGCCACTCAGGGCCCACGCGGCATCTCCCTGGTCCTCAGCCTCCTCCCTCTGGCCCAGGCGGCCGCCTCCACAGGAGGCCTCCGGTCACCCCGCGGGCCCTGCCCGGCAGCTCAGACCCCGAGCAGAGCAGCCCCTTGCCGATGATGCGAAGGGCTGTCCTTACCAGTTCACCTCAGCGGCACCATGCCCCCAGCCATACGCCGACTCCTGGGCAGCCCTGCGTAAGGCCCCCTTCCGGGGCTCGTTCCCGTCTACAGCTGGGAGGCCGGACCCCAGGAAGCGCGTGCCACGCCACAGTGGGTGGACACAGGAACTCTGGCCTGTGGGGAGCAGGCAGAACCCACACATTGGACCCAGGAAGCAGCAACTGTATCCTGAGCACCAACAACCTCCCAGGCCTGAGGCCACCTCTCCATGGGTGGCGCTGGGCCCGGGGCAGGGGCAGGGCAGGGCAGGGCAGGGCGAGGAGGGCTGGCTACAGATTTGGGCGGCTGCTCTGCCCCTCCAGGCTCTGGGGAGAACCAGGCCGGTGGGTGGCCTGGCAGCCTGGTTCGGTTGGTGCAGCGCCCTGCTCCGACTTGCCCGGCCACGGCCCTCCCCACGCCTTCCAGGCAGAGCCCACGCCCAGCCTTCTGTGTGCGCTCCACCCGGCTCCTTCCCGACCCGCCGGCACCCACCGGCCAGCACCCCCACCCCCGGGCCAGGGCCAGCACCCCCCCGGTCAGCACCCCCACCCCCGGGCCAGGGCCAGCACCCCCCGGGCCAGGGCCAGCACCCCCCCCCCTGGACCAGGGCTAGCACCCACCCCCAGGCCAGGGCCAGCACCCCCCCGGCCAGGGCCAGCAGGAGTGTCCAGCTGCGGGAGCATCTCCGTGGCCGGGAGGGAGGGAGCCCGCAGGCCGCCCATTGTGCTGTCCTGGGAGAGCCTTGCCCTGCGCAGGCCCAGCCTCTCCCAAGCCTCGCTCCTCCCCTGCCTGCCCGGGAGCCCATGTGCCCTCACATGCCCTTTGGCAGTCCCACACCCCCAAGCCCGCTGGCCTGACCCCCACCCGGCCCTGTGTGGGCCCCTTGCGGCCTGAGCACCACCCACTCGGGAGCCAGGGCAGGGCTGGGGGCCCCATGACTTGGTACGAGCGTGAGATGCTTCGTTCAGGTGGCGCACACCTAGCGTCTGCCCTCCCCGGAAACACCTGTCCCACTCCTGCCCGTTCGCCCCTGCTACACCCCAGAGCTAAGGCTGGTGTCGGCTGCCCCAGGAGGGGGGCAGGCCGGCACAGTGCCCCCCGAGTCCCCACGTCCGCCGGGCACACAGCACAGTTCCGGGGGACAGGCAGCTCTGCGTGACCCCTGCGCCGACACCGCCAGGCGCACCCCCGGGCCCACCGAGTGCATCCCGCGAGGCCACCCCAGGCTCCGGGTCAGCCGCCTCCCAGCCCCCACACCAGCCGTGGCTCCCACAGGCAGCTGGCACCGGCTCTTTAACCGAGCCGACCCTGGCACAAAGGAGCCTCACCGGGGCTCACGTCTTCGGAGATGCCGGACAGACCTCACGGGCTGAACGCCCTCCTCACTGCCAGGAGCTCTGCCATTGAGCCCCTTCTCTGAGAGGCTTTACTGCTCAGGACGGTCCGTTAGGGGCAAACGGCTCTAGAGCACAGGGAGGCCTTTCCTAGGTGCAGGGGGGGGGGGAGAGACAGGACGGGACGGGCCCAGTGCCAAGGCCCGGCACCGGCACCGTTGTGCTGACGGCTGCCTGGCTCTCACGCAGGTCCCCGCCCGCCCGGTAAAAGCCGCACGTCTCCTGCTCGTTCCCCCGCTCCCGCGTTCCTGGCATGACACCACGAGCGCGGCAGGCGGCTTTGTAGTGGGTGCTGCTGGCTCCCGTCCGCCTCCAGCACAGCTCCCGAGGCACACGCCACGAAGCCCTTTGTCCCCGGAGCCTGTCTACACCGGCCGGCAGCCCAGACTCCTGGCCAGAGCTGAGCGCCCAGGTGCCACCGCGGAGCTCGGCTTCCGGCGCCCCGACCAGGACTGTCCCCGGGAAGATGCTGGTGGCGTCCCAGCCGTGGGAGAGGCCGAGGTGACACACGGGCTCCCTCCGGTGAAGGGCGTCCTCCAAACTGGCCAGCAGCCAGAGCGGAGAGCAGGATCGGGAGCTCGCTGGCCACCGGACTGTCACCCACAGTCCTCACCCGCTTATGCTGGCTCCCCGCCCAGGACACAGCTGATGGTGGCAGGCCTTGGTCCCCCACCGTCGGGCCTGCCCGCGTGAAGAGGCACGCCTCCGGGTCCTGGACCCCTGCCTCCTTCCACGACGGCACCGGGCCCTCCGATCAACCGCCCGCTGACAGGGGCACAACCCGGGGATCTGCCAGGCAGGGGCCCCGTGGGTCCCAGAGATCCCAGAGATCCATATGTCAACCCCGTCCCCTCAGGAGTCCTCTGCCGAGTGCTTCGCAACCCGAGCACCCGTCTTAAGACACCTGGCCGTGTCTACAAACTTCTACGGTTTCCAAGTTGTGCCGGAGAGCAGAGTGGGCAGGGCCGGGCCGGGAGCAGGCTGCAGGGGGCCTGTGCAGGCCAGGACTCGGGGCTTCATTCTGAAGGAACTGGGGAGCCACGAAGGCCTCTGAGCTGAGGGGTGATGCGATCAATGGGGGTTCACACAGTGAGGCTGTACGTCATGATACCAGTGCTCTTGGCACGCTGCAAACCCCGTCATGTTCAGGTGCTTCTTAGCTTCCCACAGGCCTCCAACACCTCTGCTGGGGGAGCCCCTGCCCACAGGCTCGGACGCCCAGGAGGACCCGCTGGAGGGCACGCCCACCAGCCTGTGACGAAGGAAGGGCAGGCCATCCGTATGTGGGTGCTGAAGGTTCACCCCCCTCACGATGGGGACCGTCAGAGAGGGCTGTGGGTGCCTGGACCAAGGGAACAGCACCCTCCTACGAGAGGGGGCAGCGTGGCGGGTCAGGCCAGCCCTGCCACTGAGCAGCTGAGGGTCTTGGCGGAAGGCTTGCCCCTCCACGCTGCAGTTCGCTGTCTGAGTGGACAGTGAGGCACCTGCTCCACAGGCCCGGCCCCCACCCGAACGCAGGGTCGCTCGCACCTGCCTGCTGGGAAGCCCCCGCTCGCTCCCTGAGGCAGGGACAGGCTGCCCGCCCCTCTGGAAAGACCTCCTGCCGCCTCTTTCCCTTCCCTCACCTCTCACACTCACTGCTGTCACTGCTATCAGTCCTGGCCTTTCTCCGCCCGGCCCCATTCCCAACGGCGTGGGACAGACGCGGCCTGCCCGGCACGGAGGCCGTCCTGCTGTCAGAGAGGACTGGCGGCTGCACGAGGCCGGCCTGGCTCCCGCCTTCCAGCGGGGCCAGCACTCAGGCCTCGGCTCAGCGCCGCCGACTCGCTGCCTCAAGGGCAGTCTGTCCAGCCGCAAGAGGGGCTGTGTGTGTGCATGAATGTGTGTGCACGCACGCGCGTATGTGCGTGCGTGCCTGTGTGTGCGCATATGTGTGTGCGTGTATGGATGTGTGCACACCAGACGACCCTTTCAAAGGAAGATCGGAGAAACAGGTGCCTTTCTGAGCACCGTGGGCTCAGCCTCGACGCCCCCGCTGTCAACACCGCCAGGCCTGCTAACACCGCCAGGAACGGCTGCGGAAGGGCCTGGCTGCACCGCTCAGCCCTGGCGGTTCCCGCACCCGTGGGCAGAGCCGTGGCCAGCGGGGTTTCACAGGCCACGTTGTCCTGCGAGGCACGGGCCACGGCCTTTCCAGACAAGATGAGAGCATGGCCGGGCCAGCTCCCTGGTGTGAGAAATGGAAGGGTAACCAACCACGCTGACCTCACGGGGGTGGTATGTCCGTCCGCCTGTGCAGACTTCACACAGTGGTGCCCCAGTGCCCAGCACGGCCTGGCACGGCGTGGAGTTCACACAGGGGGCGGCGTGCACAGGGGGCTATTGACACGCTTCCCTGTGAGTGTGCTGCCCTGAGGGCCTGGCTCCTGGGACGGCCACGCCGGGGCCTCTTCGTCCACATTCTCCGCCTTCCAGCTTCTCCAAGCACCCACCTGCTGAGGCGAGGCGGGTGGCCCGGGTGCCCAAGCCAGGGCTGCACCCAGGCTCCGCCCTCCTGCTGCTCCGCCCCAGCTCTTCACTGGCAGGACCAGGAGCATCGCACGGCCTCTGGCATTTCCCACCGCCTGGTGGCTTCCCTGGCACAGCTCCCTCCCACTCCTCACTCACACCCCACACACCCCCACTCACACCCGCACAGTCCTCACCCACACTCACTCCTCACTCACACACTCACACACACCCCTCACTCACACCCACACAGTCCTCACCCACACTCACTCCTCACTCACACTCCGCACTCACACACTCACACACACCCTTCACTCACACCCACACAGTCCTCACTCACACACCCACAAAGTCCTCACTCACACTCCTCACTCACACACCCACACACACCCCCACTCACACCCACACAGTCCTCACTCACACCCACTCACACTCCTCACTCACACACCCACACACACCCCCCACTCACACCCACACACAGTCCTCACTCACACCCACACAGTCCTCACTCACCCCCACACACAGTCCTCACTCACACCCACACACACCCCCACTCACACCCAGACACAGTCCTCACTCACACCCACACACAGTCCTCACTCACACCCACACACACCCCCACTCACACCCACACACAGTCCTCACTCACACTCACTCCTCACTCACACTCCGCATTCACACACCCACACACACTCCCTCACACTCCGCACTCACACCCCCATACAACCCCCTCACTCACACCCACACACAGTCCTCACTCACACCCACACACAGTCCTCACTCACACCCACACAGTCCTCACTCACACCCACACACACTCCTCACTCACACACACACACACACCCCTCACTCACACCCACACAGTCCTCACCCACACTCACTCCTCACTCACACTCCTCACTAGCACACCCACACACACTCCCTCACACTCCGCACTCACACTCCTCACTAACACACCCACACACACTCCCTCACACGCCTCATTCACACACCCATGTACAACCCACATGCAGACTCACCTCGAATTCCACATTTGTTCACACACTGTGCACTCTCAGAGACTGATAGTCACGCATCCCCAGTAACACACACATGCACATGCATACACACACACACACACACCAGTCCTCCCTGACAATAGTGCTCTATTCTCAGGGGAGCTGGAGGGGGTTCTCATGGCTGTGAGAGAAGGGGTCGGGGCACAGAAGGCCTGGCTCAGGGGCCTGGAGACCCTCTGGTGCTCACGGACTGGACCCTTCTCACTCCACCCCTGTGAGCGACAGCAGCCAAGCTGCCTCCAGCCGGTCGGCCCAGGCTCCACCCCCCCAGCCGGCCTCCGCCCTGGACCTCACAGCTCCCGGCTGCAGAGGCGGCCCGGTGGGGGATCGGAGCCCAGCGCTGCGTCCAGGATCCAGGCCAGGCTGCCTGCACCTCCCCCACCACCACCACTCACAGGTCCCAGCTTCACCTTCGACTCACTGCGATGCTCCTTCCCGAACCCACCAGCCACCACCACCCGCCCACCAGCGTCTAGGACAGGCCACAGGCCGGGGCCTGTGGGGCCAGGGTCTGCTGGGAGCCAGAGGGGAAATCCCAGCCACCAGACTGGCTAGGACACGCAGGGGGCCAGGGTTTCCCCACGCCTGCTCTCCTCTGCCCCCTCCCACAGGCGTGGCCAGGACTCCAGGGCACCGGGGAGCGCCCAGGACAGCGAGGTGCCCGGACTGCACCCCCACCGCTGACCCTCAGCCTGACCATGCGGGCAGGCTCCCCCAGCGGCCTCCTTCCGTTTTCCGAAGGAGGGAATGCACGGTCTCTCTCCCATGGGGAGGGAATGGTGCCTCTTGGTGAGAGGCCCCAAGCCTCTCGTCTTACCAATGAGGACTTGCAGCCCAGAGAGGTTCAGACACTTCCCTGATGCTGCACAGCATGGCAGGACCGGGATTCACTCCTATTCCCGGCCCGGCCCTCCCTTCCCAGCACATCGGGGCCCAGGGCAGGAGGGGAGACAGGGAATGAAGGGGTGGCTGTAGAGCCCGCTCATATGGGCCTCACGGCACCTGACCGCCAGTCCCGAATCCCAGGCCTCGTCACACCCCACCTGAGCCCACAGGCCTCACACGGTCGCCGGCATCTCTCACCCAGAAAGGCGCAGGGAACACGGCCAACATCCTGGCCAGGAGGTGCTTCGGAAGGCAGAGAGGGGGCCCCGGCCGGGGGCCAACCCGGGCACGTGGCCCCAGGTGTCTCCTGGGAGTGGGCCTAGCTTTCAGCAGCATCTCCATGACCCACTGCCACAGAGCGGTCCTGGCCAGAGCCCTGGGCTCTAGAGTCCTTGACCCCAGTGCCAGACGCCTGTCCCACCCTCTCAACAACAGCTGACCCAGCCCACCAGCCCCTCCCACGGGCCTGAGGCCGCAGGAGGAAGGGGCCAGGCTTGCAGGCCTCGGTCGGATCCTCCTACGAGCCCTGTAGCCAGCGTTACGAGCCAGGCCCCCGTCTGGAAAGTGGGCGCCACGTACCCCGCACTGGAAGATGTGATGTGTCCACTCGCGTCAAGACTAGTGCCCAGTGGGTTCTTAATGCCTTTGCCTCCTCGCCCTCTGCCCATCCCGGCCCTGAGGCCCAGTCTGCTGACAGGACAGTTCCGGCTCCAGGCAGAGCCCAGCCAAGGACAGGACATGACCTGCCTGGGCCACGGGCCTCGGAGGGTGACACGCAGGAGCCCGGGAGCGCCAGGCCTCAGCCACACGCAGCCCGTGCTCACCGGGCGCGCTCGGCCAGCGTGGCGTATGTGACCTGGCCAGGCCCATGGAGGGACTGCTCTCCCCATTTCACAGGCGAGCGGCCCAGACACTTGTCCTGTGGGACATTCCAGAGCGCAGGCTCTCCCCACTTCGCTCTCGAGCCTCAGGGAGTCAGATGCTCCTCGCGGAGAGACCAGGGAGGGGTAAGGTGCCCACCCCGAGGCAGACGCTGCCTTCTCCTCGGGCACCGCGGTGTGTTCTGCCCAGGTGCGGAGCGCGGCGGCCAGCTCACCCGTGAAGCCAGCGCAGCGGGCGTGCACGAAAACACCACGCACTGCCTCTGGCAGGTACCCGAGTGGCACCTGAGAGGTAAGGTATGTGAGTAACACAGGCATCATGGAGCATAATTACTAAACGTTGTCATTTCGAAAGAAAATTAATTAGCAATAGCTGTGGCTGTCTTATGTCTGCTTAAGCAGTGTGCATCTCAATTAAAATCTAATTGCACAGCGTCAATCACGCAGATTAAATGGCTTGCGAATCCGAGCGGGCTCATGTCTACACAAAGCCTGAATTAGTGTAAATGGAAGACCCGTCTCAGGAGGGGAGGGGAGGGCAGGGAAGGAGAAGGGAGGAGAGGAGAGGGGAAAGGAGAGGAGGGGAGGGGTCAGACAGGCAAGCTGGCAGGACAGCTAGGGCCTGGCACATTCACGTGCCGGTGCCCGCAGGTCCTGGCAAGGGGTGAGCGCTTCCAGGCACAGAGTTGGCTGGGAAAGGTGATTCCTGCACTCCCACACAGACCCGCCCCTGGAAAACAAGACTTTAAGCCTGGCTGGAGTCAGGTGAATTCTCACGGGGGCCCTGACTGCGGGCCTTGAGCCACACAGCAAAACAGGGCCCAAGTGGAGAGCTGCCAACGCGCCGTCCGAAGGAGGAGGCAGAGGTCGGGCCGGGCCGGCCAGGCGACAGGCCCCCGGGGCAGCGGGCCAGGCCAGAGGCCATAGCGCGTGGTGAGGACTGAGGCCACTGGAGCGCGCACTGGGGAAGGTCAGCAGCCGCGCTCCCCGCTGGCTGGCCTTGCCCATGCAAGGATGAGGGCCCGGACTCTCAACGGAGAAAGTTCCAAATTTCCTGAGTTTTAATACACAATATAGGACTAGCTGAAGCGCTACCCACATTGGCCTCTTGATTAGGAATTTCTGCAAATACACACCAAAAGCCATCAGGCGGCTCAGCTGCCAGGCTCCTGGCTCCTCCCCATGTCAGCCCCACGGCCCTCTGCTGCCACACTCGCGGGCAGAGTGCCTCTGGTGCCATCTTGGTGCTGAACATCACTCATCCCTGCGTGCCCCTGCCTGCAGGCAGCTCCCCTGACGGCTCCGCCATCGTCAGAGCAGACCCGTGGCGCCCGGGGATGGTAGGACTGCTCACCGGGTCCGGGATTCTTTTCCGGGTGATGAAAATATTCTACCATTACACCGCGATGCTGGTTGTACAGCTTTGTGAATATTCTAAACGCCACGAACTTGTACACTTCAGAGGGTGAATTCTATGGTATGTGAAACACAGCTCATAAAGCAGTTATTATTTTTTTTTTTTTTTGAAAAAAGGTCTGATCTTTACCTGCAGTGTACCCAGAGGCTGCCAGGTTTCCCATAAGGCAGCTTCCACTCCCCCGCTCACATCCGTGTGAGGGCCGGGCGCGGGCGGCTCAGGCCAGAGCCGGCAGACAGCACGGCCCGTGGCCTACGCCCCAGGGCAACGGCGCCCGCGACGCCCTCCTGCATCCTAGGGGTGTGGCGGGAGGCGGCGCTCACCTCAGCTGGGATGCTCACCAGTGGAGGAGGGTGGGCGTCGGGAGGAGGCGAGGAAGGTGGCAGGAGCCCAGGCCAGCGGCCCCAGTGGTCCTCCAGCGCCCACCCGGTCCAAACTCACCGCCTCCTCCAGGGCCGCAGCCCTCTCTGAGCCTCGCTCATCCGGGTTCCGGGCCCACACACGCAGTCTGCGGACACGGCTGCTTCCCCTCCCCGCCCCGGGGAGCTGCCTGCAGGCAGGGGCACGCAGGGATGAGTGATGTTCAGCACCAAGATGGCACCGGAGGCACTCTGCCCGCGAGTGTGGCAGCAGAGGGCGGGGGGGGCTGACATGGGGAGGAGCCAGGAGCCTGGCAGCTGAGCCGCCTGACGGAGATGCGCCAGGGTCCCAGCCGACAGCGCCCGTCCGAGCTGCCCAGGTTTCTAAGACACCCCCCCCCCCCCAGAACCCTGGCCACGCTGGTTTCAAATCTGCTGCTCCTGGCAGCTCCTCTTCTGCCGGGTCAAGGGGGCAGGAGGCACAGCCCCCTACTCACCAGCCAGGGCCTGTCCAGCCATGTCGACTGCTGGAGGCTGTGCACTCACGTGCACATGTGTGCACACATATGTAGTGTTTGTGTGCACAAATTCTAACATACACAAAATCCATGAACAACCAGAAATGCACTCACACACAAATGCATGCACACACAAACATACAATAACACAGACACATTCCTATATATGCACGCACACACACACTCTCTCACACACACGTACATACTCGAGCACACACTCCAGGTGCACCCCGGGGCAATCTCTGAGCCTGCCTCCTACACCTCAGGAAATCACTTCCCCGGCTCCAGGCCCCGCAGGGTTAATAATGGCCTCGGCAGCAGCAGAACCAAACTTTGCCCAACACGGGCGCAATGACCCCCGAGGCTGGAAGGGCCAGGCAAGGTCTCTAGGGCACAGAGGGACTTTGTGCAGAGATAATTCCCCGGAGAAGGGGCTAAGTACACAGGTGCCCCCAAACCCTGACACCCAAGGAACCTGGAATCTTCCACTGCGCGTGCGGCAGAAAGAGTCCACTGGACTCGGCCACACCACAGCCCGGCCCTGCCGGTGGGCTGGCCGGCGAGCGGGTGGGTGCATGCTCGCTTTTGCCCAGGTCGCTGAGGAAGCCGCAGCGCGGAGTGCATGCCCACGGGCTCAGGAGCCTCTGCTGATTTCCCTCCATTCCTCCACCTGTGAATCTGCCTGTTCACTCAACCAGCACTGGCTGTGGGCGCCAGCACCGCACACCAAGCTGGGTGCCGAGGGCCCCAAAGTCACAGTGGCTCCTGGGAGAGATAAAAGCTTCTCCCTGCCCCCGAGTGTCCTGCTGTTGGGTCCTTTCCCAGTGAGGACCGCCCTCCAAGGGTGCAGGGCAACCTCCTCTTCCACCTGGAGAGCAAGAGGCACAGGGCAGAACTCGCTGAGGTGACACTGCTCTCTGGGCCGGGGCCAGGGCGGAGGCGGCCACCACAGCTCGGCGGGTGAGGTGACCCAGGCAGGGGAGGTGAGGGGGACAGGGGGGCAGAGGGGGAGGGGAAGCCAGGCTGGGCTGCTGAGGGGAGGACCAGCCGGAGAAGCCCCCTCGGCTCCCATGCCCCATGCCAATTTGGTGAGGGTATTAAAACGTTTATTTTCAATTACTTTTTTTCTTGAAAATTACTAATAGGGCTCTGATAGAGATGCGAATTAATTTCCCAGTTGGTTTGGAAATGAGGAGACGCGTTATTGTGTGGCCCTCTCACCAGCAGCAGACGGCGAGTGGGGAGACTCCTCAGCAGCCGATCACGGAGGACAACACCCCACTGCACATGCTCGGCCCCAGGCAGCAGACGGCGGCGGGTGCAGGCTGCCGGTCTCCCCCACTCGGCCCGCACCCTGCCCAGCACCCCAGGACCTGGCCTCACGCTCTGCCTGTGCTCGGGAACGCTCTGGGCCCACCTTGCCAGGGTGACCACCTCGGGGACCCACGCTCAGCCCCTCGAGGAACTGAGCCCAGAGCCCAGGCCGCGGGCAGCAGGTAGGTGGGCAGGCTCAGCGCACGGTGCAGAGAAAGGAAAAGACAGACCCTTGGGTAGGGGCTGCAAGGTGCAGAGGCTGAGGCACAAAGGTTTTGAGAACAGAGTCTGGATCCCACCGGGCCAGTCTGAGCACAGAGACACCCCCCTCTGCCCACCCGCCTCCCTGGCCTCCTCATTCTGTGACAGACTTCCTGCCACAGGGGCGGGCTCTCTCCCTTCCTGTGGTGGTCCCTCCCGCCACGTCTTTCTTTCTCTGCTGAGGCGGCGTCCGTGCCCCTCTGCCCCGGAGCCCCTCCCGGAATCCTCTCGAGGCGGTTGGGAGGTGCTCCCGGAACCACAGTCCTCTCCAGTGAGGAGCCTGAGGTCAGAGGCCAGCGGGCTTGTGGCCCTCCGCACCCCTGCCTGGCGCGTGGGCACATGTGTGCCGGGCCTGCGAGGCGTGCAGGGTGGAAGTCACGCACTGGCTGCCGCATTTCCTGGAGAGGCGACGTGTGCAGGCTGAGGCGCCACAGCTGGACTGCAGGCTGCGAGGTCAGGAGGGCTCGGCCGCCTCCAGACAAGCTGGGAACAGCAGGGATGGCTCACCCCGCCGGCCCGGCCCGCCGAGTGGGCCCTGACCCCGCGGGCCCTGAGGTGAGAACGCACCGCCCAGCCCCAGAGAGGGGAGACCCCGGCCACAGAGGGACTTTTGTTTGGGAAACAGACGTGGGCACTGTGACAAACGCTGTCCAGATCCAGTGCTCTTCCTGCTGCTTTTCAGATTCCACATTCTCTCTCGACACCAACATCTACCCTGTTTCCCCGAAAATGAGACAGTGTCTTATATTAATTTTTGCTCCCAAAGATGCGCTAGGTCTTATTTTCAGGGGATGCCTTATGTTTCCATGAAGTAGGTCTTATTTTCGGAGGATGTTTTGTTTTGGGGGAAACACGGTACCTCAGGCCCACGCTGGCCCACACCAGAAGGAAGCCAGGCAGCGAGCGTAAAAGCAAAGGGGACAGTGGTCTCAGACACCCGATGACACCAATGGTCTCCCTCCATGTGGACTTCACGGAACCGGAGCCTGGCCGCCCACAGGCCCCTTGGCTGCAGAACCTCCCTCCCGCCTCCCTGACGCCTCTACCCCACACCAGCCCCGGGGGCCTCACGGAGGGGCCGCAGCCCCGAGTTTCAGCCCCTCCCGCCCACTGCCCGCCCAGCCCTGAGCGGCCCCAGGCCCCGCCTCAGAGCCTCTCCGTCCCCCGGCCCGCTCACCGACCTCTGCCTCTCCCCCTGCCGCTCGTTTCCACATTTGGCTCCTCTGGCCAGCACGCTCTTTAACCCTCGTGCATTCCACATCTACTGAGTGCCCACTGCGTGCCCAGCACGGAGGCTGGGACACACTGGATAAGCCACGGACCTGCCCCTCCGGGGCCCTCACGCAAAGGCGGAAAGCCGGGAGCCATAGGCCTCGTGTGAGGAGGCCACTACCGCGGTCAGCATGGGCCCTGCGGAGGGCGGCTGTCCCCCACACACGGAAAACCACACGGGTGAGCTTGAAGTCACCCTCCGCCGTCTCCCAGTGGCACCCGGACCGGGGTCAGGGTACGAGCTGGGGGCCTGTACCCTGGGACACCTAGGAGAAGCCCAGTGGTCCCGCGCTGTGAGTCGGAAGAGGGGGGGACTGGCTGAGAGGAACCCTCAGTCCAGGGGCAGAAGGACGTTCAGGGGAAGAGCCCCGAGGACGGGAGAGTAGCGGGGCCTTTAAGAGGACAGGCCCGCTGAACACTGCCACGTGGAATGACAGTTATCTCACCTCCTTTTTAAAGAAATCCTTACCCAGGATATGTTGTATTGATTTGAGAGAGAGAGAGAGAGAGAGACATCAATTGTCCCCCACACATGTCCCCATCAGGCATCGGACCTGCAACCTTTTGGTGTGAGGGACGATGCTCCAACCCCCTGAGCCACCCAGCCAGGCCTTCTTGGCGGCTTCACGGGGTGCTCCCAGCGTGAGTAAACACACGGGTGTTACAGCTCTTGTTTCTTCACAAGACGCAAAGCAGACAAGTCAGAGGGAACTTAGAAGCCAATCACCGCGGAGACACGTAGACACTCGTGGAGGAAGAACACTCACGTCTGTTCAGGATGGCACCCAAGCAAGCGAGTTTTGGGGGCAGGACTTCGGGGGCCCTCAAATAGCACTGGCGCGTTAAGATTCTGGAAACCCAAAGAGCTTTCCCGCTCACTGCGCCCCCGGCCCCTCCGCGGGCAGAGCCTGTGCGCACTCGGGGGCCTCCCCCCTCCTCCCTCCCACCCCACAGGTGCGGCGGGCTCCGCGCACGCCCTGCAGCCACGGTCCCGCCGGGACCAGCCCTCGCGTCCACTCAGCGTGAGGTGACATCCGGGAAGGGCTAACCTAGCAGCACCAGTTCCTCTTTAAGATTTATCCGTCATATAAACACCGTAGTGTGTCCGTGTTAAGAGCAAATAGCCGTGCCCTGGCTGTTTTCGCTCAGTAGTTAGAGCGCTGGCCCACGGACTGAAGAGTCGTGGGTTCGATTCCAGCCAAGGGCACGCACCTTGCTTGCGGGGTTTGATCGCTGGCCCGGGTGGGGGCACGTGCGGGACGCAGCCAATGGACGTTTCTCTCTGTGCGTCTTTCTCCCTCCCTTCCGCTCCAAAACAAAATCAATGGGGGAAATATGCTCCAGTGAGGATTCATTTTTTAAAAAAGAGCAAATTGCTAGGACACGCCCAGAGCTCATGGGGACGTGTGCTCTGGAGCAGAGGCCCTGCTCCTGACCACTGGGCGCGCGGCACGGCCTCGGGGCGGCCAGCCTCCGCGCCCCTGGCCGTCCCCGCAGGTCCTTGGACAGCGTGGGGCGGCCGGCAGAGCTGCGTGCGCTGCCTTCGCCTGTGCCCGGCGGCAGAGCGGGCCCGCGGACACAGGCAGGTGACAGTAGCAGAGCCCAGGACGTGCAGGCTGCCTGTGACAAAGCCGCTCCGCAGCAGCACCCGCCCACACCGTTAACCTGAGCTGAGCCCAGCTTTCCTTTCAGGGCCCGCCCCACGGACCCGACCGACGCCAAACCGTGCAGACCGTGCACTGCCCCGCAGGGAGGACGGTCCCCCGGAATGTCCTCTGGGACAGGATGCCACATGCCAGGGGCAGTCGTGCCAGGGACATGCCAGGGATGCCACATGCAGGGCTACTTGTCGTTCTGCTGGAGGCTGTCATTAGGAGGCGGCCCCTCCCTGTCCTGCTGGAGAGCTCTCCGCGGCCGCAGCACTGGCGGACACCGGCCTGGCTGCGGTGAGCCTCCCGAGACCTCACCAAGAGCCTCACCAAGATAGTTCCTGTAACTCCCCTTCTCTGCCGGCAGCCTGGCCAGGGGTCCTCCCAAACATGTCCTTTCCTTTTCCCGCCTCCCTGCCTCCCTCTCTCTCTCCCTCCCTCCCTCCCTCCCTGCCTCCCTCTTCCTTCCCTCCCTTCCTGCCTCCCTGCCTCCCTCCTCATTCCCTCCCTCCCTGTCTCCTTCCCTCCCTCCCTCCCTCCCTGCCTGCCTCCCTCCCTGCCTCCCTCCCTCCCTCCCTGCCTCCCTCCCTCCCTCCCTGCCTGCCTCCCTGCCTCCCCCCTCCCTTCCTCCCTCCCTCCCTCCCTCCCTCTGCAGACGGTGAAGATGCCCGATGGATGTCAGAAGCGCTGCCAAGAGAAGAGGACAGACCTGAAACCCGGTTAGTCCCTCCCCAGGTGACAATGGTCCCACAGGAGTCTGTCCCGGGTCCAAGCCAAGGAACAGGGAGGGTGCAGCCAGCGGGGCGATGGGCTGGGGTGCCTTCAGGGAACCCAAGACCAGTTCAGACGGAGCAGAGGCCGGGGCCAGCCGCAGTGGGTGAGGCCAGAGAAGGAGGCACCTCATCAGGGTCCGGAACCGCCCAGGCCCGCTCGTGGCCCACCCGGAAGGCCCTGCTCTTCTCCCATCAGCCCAGTGCTAACTTTATTTTTTCTTTTCGCATTTTATTGTATTTTTAAATCTTTCCTGTTGCAAGTATTAAATATGTCCCCTCCCCACCACACACACACACTAACCCCTTTTAGCCTGCCCCACCCAGGCCTCCGCCTCCCTGTTGTCTGGTCCGTGGGTTACACAGGTTTGCACACAAGGTCTTTGGTTACTCTCTTCCCTCCCCCCCTCCCCCCCTTCCAGCCTTAACTTTCACTTCAACCCCCCCCCCCCCAGTCCCAGCAGGAAGTCCCGCCCCTAGACCCTCCAGCGCAGCCTCTGCCTTCGCTTCCCCGGAGGAGCAGGGCCCGGCCTCTCCTCCGACCTCCCCTCCACAGACCTTCAGGAGGGAGCAAGGCAAACCTGGAGCCGGCGGGGCTGGCCTCCTGGGGAGGCTCTGGCCGGTGCCCGCCTCCCTGTGCCCCCTGGACATCCTGAGGGCCCCTGGTGATCTGACCGTCTCCCCCACTGTAGCCCCACCCCTGGGGCTCGGTGAGGGCAGGAATCGGAACCACCCACTGGTGCCCCCAGGCCGGACAGTGCAGGTCCCAGTGCTGCTCAACCAGTGCTCTCTGGACGAGGGCGCCGGAGAGAGAGGGAGGGGGGGGGCAGGTGCTGGGTCTGTCCCTGCCGCACGCTCTCCCTGTGACTGACTCCCCACCCCGACCTGTCACTCCGCTGGTGACCCCCCACCCCGCCTGTCACTCCGCTGCAGACCGGGAGCAGAGGAGCAGCAAGGCCCCTGGCGGCTCGGGTTCACGTCCCAGCGGAGGTCCTGGAAGCTGTGGGACAGTCACAAAGGAGCCGGAGCAGGAGGACTGCAGGGGAGGCGGAGGCAGCAGAGAGGAGGCGGCCAGGTCCAGCTCCTGGTGGGCGAGGCCCCGTGGAGCTCCCACCCCCAGAGCCCTCCTGAGGGAGTGACGAGACACACCTCCATCCCCACCCTCACCCTCCGAGCTCCCACCCCAGAGCCCTCCTCCCCACCCCCACCCCCACCCTCCGAGCTCCCGCCCCAGAGCCCTCGGAGGGGCCTGGCTGCCGCTCTCAGGCCCTGGGCACAGGTGACAACCGGTCCTGTGCCTCCGGCAGCGTGTGGCACCGGTGAGCCAGCAGCGTGAGGGCCCCAGTGCCCCCCCATTCCCTGCACCCCTGAAGCAGCTGCGCTGGCGGGAAAGGGCACCAGCACCTGCCTCACCCTCTCGCTCGCCCCTCTGGAAGCTGTGCTCCCTGCCGAGTGAGGACACCTGGTCCAGGCTGGGGGCTCTCTGGCCCAGCAGGGCACCCCCAGGAGTCACCCCTTCCACTGAGCACCCACCCAGCTCCCGCCCGAGCCGCACTCCAAGGAGGCCATCCTCTGCACGGGCCCGGAGCCTGGTCCGGGGAGGGCTGCATCCCCGGGAGGCAGAGGGCCGCCCCTGCCCCTGCCCGGCGCCTTCCTGCGCCCCTTCTCCCACGGAGCGGCCGGCAGGTGGCCATCGGGAGCGGCGATGGGTGCCGAGCGCGGGGGACACAGCGAAGGCCTCAGCCGGCGCCTTCTCTAAGGCCACTGGACGCGAAGACAGAAGGCAGGGCTGTGGGCCCAGAAGCCCCGGGTCTCCGAACAAACAGCAGGTCCCAGCACTAGACAGACCACCGGCCCGGCCGACGACGGGACCACAGCCCAGAGCTGGGCACAGGGAGCCAGGGCTCCAGGGCAGGGGGCAGAGCCCGGGGTGGAAGTGGCAGCTTCCTGGTGCCAGGGTTGGGGGAGGGGCAGGCCATGGTAACACACAGACCTCCCCCCGTGGCTCCGAGCAGGGCAGGCCCAGTGCTCCCCCTCCACCCCTACCACCCCCCACGTCAGCTCTGATGTGGTGAGGAGGAAACCCCGCAGGGCGGGCGCTGGGCTGGCTGTATTACAGGCTGTCTTAGCCCGCCCAGGACCCCACAGGCAGCGGCCCGCCCGGAGGCCACCGGCGGTTCCCGCTCCACAGACCTCGCTGGTTAGAAGAGGGCAGACGGCCCGCTGCAAGGTGGGGACACGACCCAGGGAGGCAGGGAGGGGCGGAAAGCCAGCGGACCTGCCCCTCAGTGAGGGCGCTCCGGTCCCCACGGGCCCCCTGGCTGTCTCCCTAGCTCTCTTCTCCGCTCTCCTCCCCTCCATGGCATTCTCCCACCCGGGCCAGCCCCACAGCTTCCCCATGACGCCCCTACGCCAGTGAGCTTCCCCTGGGCCACCTGCCTTCCTCGGGCACCGCACTCTCCGCACTGTGAAGACCAAACTGTGTTGAGAAGCAGCCAGCGATGGGACGGGAAGGAACGCCTCGGCCGGTACTGGCTGCCTCAGAAAGGAAGCGCGCCCGTCTAGCCCATCCCTCCACCCCTGCCCGCGCTCCGCGCCACGGACTCCGCGCCAGACTCCCAGCGCCCGGAGGACGGCCGCGGTCACCCGGGGTCAGACCCCGGACGGACGGCTCTGGAGGGGAGCCGGGCGCCTGCCGAGAGGCCCCGGGGCGGGTCCCAGGACCTGGAAACATGACGGCAGTTTGTTTTGACTTCTGCAAAGAGGCAAACAGAACGCCAGGGCATGTGCGAACAGCGGGAGAGGCGGGTGAGGTCTGAGAAACCACCACGGAAAGACTGATGCTGTGGGCCCGGAGCCAGCGGCGGGGCGGGCCGGCCAGCGCCCCGGAGCCAGCGCAGGTGCTGATCAGATGGGGCCCGCCTGCAGGAAGCCGAGCAGGCCTCCACGCACGCACGGTGCACAGCAGACACGTCCCCGAACCTTCTACCGCCACCTCCCACCGTCACCGCAGGCCCAGGAAAGGGCGCACCCGCCTCACTTTGCTGGAAGGCTGGCCTCTTCGGCCCTTGGCCGGTCCAGACTTCCAGGCGTCCTCTCAAAGGCGTGGAGCCGGTGGCCTCTGAGGGCCTGGCCCCCTCAGAGCCCACTCCGAGGCCGGCCGGGCTCAGCGTCGCTTGGGGCCCTGGGCCAGCCCCGCATCCCTTCTCTCCACACGCACAGCGCAGGGCCGGGCGAAGGCCGCACTCAGAGCTGCTCAGCGAGCGTGTCTCACCCGCCCCTCCGAGGCTGATGGGACATGGGGAGGGAGCCACAGAGGGGTGAGGGGCAGCCCTGACGCCCGAACCCCCTCCCCGTCCCAGGGCTCCGTGGAGGTGGCGCAGGGTGCACAGCCCCGTGGCTCCAGGGGCCCTCTGCTGACGAAGGGAAACCGCCGAGGGTAGGACAGGAGAGTCACGACAAATCCCAAATCCGGCCAAGGGCTGTGTGCCCGTCCTTCCACTTGCTCTGGGAAAGGAGGGAGGCCAGCGAACCCGCGTGGAGGGGCTGTGTGCCCTGTCACTTGTGCCGTAACGCTTTCCTCTTCTGCCCCAGGAGAGGCCGATGCTACGGCCCCGGCCCTCGCGTGGCCTCTCCATCCAGATTTCTGCTCCGGAGCGGCGCCGGGCCTCCGGGCAGTGGGCTCCCGGGCCTCCCGGCTCTCCCCGCGCCCACGGAGATCAGAGGCGCCCTCCCCGCCTGCCTGCGGGAGATTTACGGCTCTCCGGCCCCCTCCCCGGCGGCGGGCCCAGCAGATATTTCCACGGCCTCAGCAGCGCGGACGTCAGCGGGGCCCGGCCCCAGCCTTGGCCGAGCCCCAGCTCCCCGCTCTGAGCGCGCAGACCGGCCAGAGGCCGGCCGGACGTCGGGCCTGGGAACCAGCACCCCGTCACCGGAGGGTGAGCCAGGGCCTGGGCCCCACAGCCAGGCCTCCCAGCCCCCGATTCCCACCAGGCCCTCCCCACTTCCGCTCTCCCCGCTCTCTCTCTCCCCATGACAGCATCTTGAATGAGTGCCTCTGCTGGCAGGCCCGAGCTCTCTGGGGCTCTCTGCCCGGACGCGGCTCCCACGCTCGCTGTACACTCAGCGCTTGGACAAGCTGCCGAGAGCGTGTGTGGTGCTAGAAGTGAAACCCAAACCCCGGCCCACACAGATGTCCTCAGAGGCCGCGCTCCCAACAGGTGGGACCCGCCGGCGCACTGGTGAGGTGCCCCTGCCTCCCCAGCACCAGGCCCTGCCCCGCAGCCTGGGGACGAGCCAGACTTTCCTGTCCGGTCAGGAGCACCTGGGGTGAGGCCTGCCGAGCTGTGGCTTCTCCACCATCGAAAGCGGGAGAAGTCTCTCCAGGGAGAAAAGCACCGATGAAGCTTCCTGCCTCCAGCCAAGACGGAATAACAGGGACAGGTTCCCACCTGAAACCACGGAACAACCAGACAAAATATTGCAAACAATGGCTTTCAAGACACTGAACACCAGGCAACAGACAGTGGTCCCTGGGGGACAGACCCGAGCCCCGGAATGTCCCCGGCTGGCAGGCAAGGGGACCACCCCGAACCTGGAGGGCCCCACGACCTGCAGAGAGGAAGCGAAGTCCGGGGAGGCCAGGGCAGCTAGAGTGGGCATGACCGCATGCCAGAGAGGGCGGGACGGAGACAGAGCCCCGAGATCTGCAGAGGACTCCCTGGAATACTGCCGAGTGTGGGCAGCGTCTGCAGTTGCCCAGGGGCTAGGGAAGAGCCAGCTGAAGGGCTGAGAGCACGGCGCCCACGGCGCCCAGGGTCAATGCCTCGTCTCGCCAGTCTGGCTGGAGAGCCCCAGAAGTCACAGGGCACTGGGTAGGGAACGCCAGGATTTTGCCTCAATAGCAAGAAATAATTAGCCATAAGCTCTGGCCCCATCTAACTAATTTTAACAGTCAGATTAAATGTTCCCAGTAAATCAGCCATGTCACACAGAAAGGTCAGGAATACTTGTAGGGCCTTGGCCAGTGTGGCTCAGTGGGTTGGATGTCATCCCTTGCACAGAAAGGTTGCTAGTTAGATTCCAGGTCAGGGCGTGGTGGCCTGGGTTGAGGACTCTATCCCCAGTATGTTTCTCTCCCCCTCCCTTCCTCTCTCTTTAAAAATTAATTTTAAAATCTTTTTTTAAAAGAATATTTATAGAAAACAAAAAAATAGTCAACACCCAATAAGATAAAATTTACAATGTCTAGCATCCATCAAAGATTATCAGGCATGCAGAAAGGGGGGAGCAGGTTGGTTTATAAAAATACAGCCCATAATGAGGAAACGAATCAAAAGTGAGCCAGAGCTAACACAGATGTTAGAATTTATAGACAAGAGCCTTAAAACATTTATTATTATATTCCAAATGTTCAAAAATTAAGTGGAGACACAGAAGATATAAAAGACCAATCAAACTTCTGAAAATGTAAAACACACTGGATAGGATTAGTAGCAGATTAGACACTATAGAGAAAAGATTCATGAACTTGAAGAAATAGTAATAGAAATTATTCAATAAACATATAAATCTGAAAAATATGCACAATACCTGTACACTAAAAACTAAAACACTGCTGAGAGAATTTATATATATACATACACACACATACATACATACAGAAGGGAAAATTACAAAAGAAAAGAGCATGTAAGATGTGGTACAACTGCAAACTGATTAATATACGTATAAGTGGAGTCCCCAAAGGAGGAATGGGGGAGGGAGGTGGAAAGAAGAAATATTTGAGAAAATAATGGCTGAGAATGTTCTAAATTTGATGAAAACTACAAATATAAAGAAAATGTTAAGTGAAACCAGAACAAAGATTATTACCTGAGAGTCATTCAGGAAGGAGTTCATCAAAGAAGCTAATGTCAGAACTTCAAAAACATAAAAGTAAAACCGGAAGAGTTGGTTTAACCTTTGAAAGCCAATCAATGTGATTCACCATGTTACCATATCTGACATTAAGAACAAGGATGTCTGTTCCATAGCCAGTAAAACAAGGCAAAATAAGTAAATAGACACCCACACAGTAAGAAAAGAAAAGAAACTTTATTCTCAGATGATGTGAATATTTACTTACAAAATCCAATCAAATTTACAAAATAGAGAATAAGAACAAAAAATAAGAACAAAAATCAATTATAATCTTAATACTAGGAGATTGAAATTTTAAACTACCACTTATAATAGCTTCAAAAAGCATAAAATATTTCAGGATAAATCTGAAAGATATGCACAATACCTGTACACAAAAAACTAAAACACTGCTGAGAGCTTTTAAATACTTTGTGGATTAAAGTACTCCATTTTATTAAGGTGTCAATTCTCTAAATTTGTCTATATTCATGACCATCTCAATCAAAATCTTTAAGGTTTTTGAAGAAATTTTCAAACTGAGTTCAAAATCATATGAAAATTCAAATGATTAAAATAACCAAAGCAACTTCAAAAAAAGAACAAAGTAGCTAACACTACCTGACTTCAAGACTTATTATAAAGCTCAGTAACCAAGAAAGTATGGTGTTGGTGTCAACACAGACAAATAGATCAAAGGAACAAAAGAGAAAGTCCCAGAAGTAGGCCCACATTTATTTGGGAAAGAGAATTTTTTTCATAAAAGTGTAAAAGCAACTGGTGCAAAAAGAATAATCTTTGTAACAAAAGGTATTGGAGCAATCATATATCTATATGCAAATATCAGTAAATAAGTAACTTTGATCCATACTTTATTACTATATGTATTAACATATTAACTCAATATGGATCATGGACCTAAATGAAAAACCTAAAATGTGAATACTTCTGAAGAGAAAACATAGGAGAAAATCTTTGTGACTTTGGTTAAAGCAAAGATTTCTTAGATACAATACCAAAAGCATGATCTATAAAAGAAAAATTGATAACATGGAGTTCAGTAAATTAAAACCTTTTCTTCTACAACTAGAGGCCCAGTGCATGAATTTGTGCACAGGTGGGGGTCCCTTGGCCTAGCCGGCGATTGGGGCCATCTCACTCAGTCTGGATCAGGGGCTGGCTGACTGGGTGGCGGGGTGGTGGTGGTGGGATTTTGGGGGATAGGACCACAGGAGATTGGCTGTGGGAGTGCACTGACCACCAGGGGCAGCTCCTGTGTTGAACATCTGCCCCCTGGTGGTCAGTGCACGTCTTAGCTACTGGCTGGTCATCCGGTTGTCTGGTCATAACAGTGGCTTGGGCTTTTATATATACAGATAGCCACTGTTAAGTGAATGAAAGCTACAGACTGGAAGAAAATAATTGCAAAGCATATACCTGATAAAGGACTTACATCCAGAAAATACCAAGAATTTTCAACACTGAATAATTTTAAAAACAATCCAAAAAAGGAGGAGGAGGAGGAGGAGAAAAAAAAAGAGGAAGAGGAGGAGGAAGAAGAAGAAGGGGAGTTGTTCAGACACTTTACCAAAGAAGGTAAGCAGATGGCAATGGAGCACACCAGAGAGCATCACTCACTGGAAATGCACATTAAAACTACAATGAAGCCAAAACCGGTTTGGCCTGCAGACTGAAAGACCACAGGTAGGTTTGATTCCGGTCAAGGGCATGTATGTTGGTTGCGAGCACATCCCCAGTGAGGGATGTACAAAAGGCAGCTGATCAATGTTTCTCTCTCATAGATGCTTCTAACTCTCTATCCCTCTCTCTCTTCCTCTCTGTAAATAATCAATAAAGTCTATTAAAAACAACAAAAACTACAATGAAGTACCACCACATGCTTATTAAAGTATCTAAAATTCAAAGTTGACCATTCCAAGTGTTAGCAAGGATGTGGTGGAACCAGAGCTCTAATGTTCTACTGGTGGGAATATAGAATGGTACAATCCTCTTTGTGAAACAATTCTGCAGTTTCTTAAAAAGTCAGTCATACCAATCTCTTGACCCAGATACACCTACCATATGAGCCAGACATTCCCCTCCTCAGCGTTCACCCAGGAGAAAAGAACACCTATGCCCATTCCGGGACTCGCCCAGAAATGTCCACAGCAGCCTGGTTTGTCACAGCCCCCGCTGGAAACACCCCAACCTCCATCAGCAGGCACCCGAATAAAGGCATCATGCTCTGTCCACATGATGGGACACTATTCAGCAATAAAAACGGAATGGGATACAGATATGTGGATAAATCTCAGAATGGTTGTGCTGAGGAAAGATGCACAGTTCCTTTAACTTAGAAAAGGCAACTCATCTACAGCCAGAGAAAGCAGGTCTGTGGCTGCCTGGGGAAGGGGAGGAGGGGGGAGGGACAGACGCCCCAAGGGCAGGAGGAAGCTTCTGGGGACGATGGAGATGTTCGCCATCTGGTTGTGGCGATGGTTTACGTACATAAGTCAAAACTCACCAAATTTCACATTTAAAAGCCTCCTGCATGTGAGAGCACTGGTCACACCAGGGGAGGTCAGGGCACCCTCCAAGGGGCTGAGGGGCCACAGACAATGCAGGAAAAAAGATTTATTTTAAAATCTTTTTTCATAATTATTTAACAAATTATCTGTTTTAGGTTTTTTTTTGTTGTTGTTTTGCTTTTTTAAAGAAAGTTAGGCATACTAATAATTTTAGAACATTTATATACAAACTAGAGGCCTGGTGCATGGAGGCAGTAGGGGGTGTCCCTCAGCCCAGCCTGCACCCTCTCCAATCTGGGACCCCTTGAGGGACGTTCAACTATCGGATGGGATTGGGCCTAAACGGGCAGTCGGACATCCCTCTCACAATCCAGGATTAGTGGCTCCCAACTGCTCACCTGCCTGCCTCCTGATTGCCCCTAACCACTTCTGCCTACCAGCCTGATCACCCCCTAACCACTCTCATGCCAGCCTGATTGATGTCTAACAGCTCCCCTGCCTGTTTGCCCCCAACTTCCCTCTTCTGCCATCCTGGTCACCCCTAATTACCCTCCCCTTAAGGCTTGATTGCCTTCAACTGCCCTCCCTTGCAAGCCTGGTGCCTCCCATCTTCCCTCCTCTGCTGACCTGGTCACCCCTAACTGCCCTCCCCTGCAGGGTTGATCGCCTTCAACTGTCCTCCCTTGCAGACCTGGTGCCTCTCAACTGCCCTCTCCTGCTGGCCATCTTGTGGTAGCCATCTTGTGTCCACATGGGGTCAGGATCTTTGACCACGTGAGGGCAGCCATCTTGTGTTGGAGTGATGGTCAATCTGCATATTATTCTTTTATTAGATAGGATAGAGGCCTGGTACATGGGTGGGGGCCAGCTGGTTTGCCCTGAAGGGTGTCCCGGATCAGGGTGAGGTTTCCCTTGGGGTGTGGGGTGGCCTGAGCGAGAGGCCTGTGGTGGTTTGTAGGCGACCCAAGTGGAGGCCCTGGTATCTGGAATTTATTTACTTTCTATAATTGAAACTTTGTAGCCTGGAGTGGAGACCTGAACAGCCAAGGTGTGCAGAAAGCTTTGCTTCTCCTGTTGCCAGGGGCAACCCAACCTCCTGCTCTCTCCTGCTCTGTGGCTGCCGCCATTTATTTGGATTTGTTTATCTTCTATAATTGAAACTTTGTAGCCTTGAGTGAGGCTTAGGCTGGCAAGTGCAGGCAGAAAGCTTGGCTTCTTCCATTGCCTGGGAAACCTAAGCCTCCCTCCTGCTCTCTGTGGCTGTAGCCATCTTGGTTGGGTTTATTTGCATATTCGCTCTGATTGGCTGGTGGGCATGGCTTGTGGGTGTATTGGAGAGATGGTTAATTTGCACATTACTCTTTTATTAGGTAGGATGTGTTATTAGAAAAATTACTTATGATAGTGAAAAAAACAACAACAACTTTATCTCCAAAAGAGGAATCAAAAACATATTCCGACAGAGCCTAAAGCACATGCTTACCAAAAAGTATTAAGTGAGAATTACTGGAAGCAAATTATAAACAATACAATCTCAATTCTGTAAAATATGGGGAGAGGGAATAAATATTAATAAAAGGTGAAGAATACAATAAAGTTGACCAAAAATAACAGGACAGGTTTTTTAATCCAGGAGAACAAAGCTGTTACTCTCCTCTCTGGGTTAGATGATCCCCAAATGCAATGACAATGGGGCTAGGACAGACCGGGCCAGCTTCCCACTCCCCAGTCCTCCCAGATAGCCCACGAGGGCCCGGGGGCGGGGGTGTGGCCTGAGGGAACCACGTGACCGCCTGCCTCCGAAGCCCTGTGCCTCTGCTCAGACCAGCTTTGAGCAGGTCGAAGGACGGGAGAGCAGGACCACCATCCCGGCTTGTGGGAGACACGCTTGGAAAGGCGCTCCAGAGCGGGCAGGGAAGAGGGCCCCTGGGTCATCCCCTCGGGCCCGGGGCAGCCTCCAGCGGCCTGGAGATTGGTGCCACGGGTACTGTATCAGCACTTTCTGGGAACTCGCCCTGCTGGTGGCGGCTGCCTTCCTTGGCCATGGACAGAGCACGGAAGCGTCCCGGTGTGGGGAGCTCGGGGCGGCCCAGCCACGGCCTCTGCAGCAGACAGGGCGCTCGAAGGCCCAGCAGGATGGTGACTGGCTTGAACCAGAAGCACAGAAGCACGTGCTAATAGAATTAGGGTCCAGTTTGACAGGAGTCCCAATGGAGTCTATCCCACGATCTGAGCTAAACCACATAAGTGCCGGGAAGGTGGCAGAGCCATCCTGGGACTCACAGAACCTCCCTTCCGGGCACCCGGGCTCTCACGAAGGGCTCTGCAGAGTGCTCCCCAGGAGGCTCCACCGACGCCTCACTGCCCAGCGTCTGCCCGAGTTCCTCTGCCTTGGCCGCCCTTCCTGCCTGCCCCTCCACGGAGATCCAGTCTGCTCCTCTCCGGCCGGGGCCCTCCTGGCTACTCAGACACAGTCTGGGTAAACAAAGGAGCCACTGCCCAAGGCCCACGCCCCAGCTCTTCATTGCTCGGACCCAGGACTCTGTGGTCCCGAATTAACAGCTGCCGGGAAGAGCCTGGTAAAGAACGCACTGTGAAGTGGGAAACTGATCAGCCTGGGCCAGGAAAACAGACAATTCCTGCTCCGAGCCAACATTCCTAGGTAGCCGCCTTGCGAGGTCACGCTGGCCAATGCACGCCTTTCCCGCAGCAGCCTACCAGCCAGGCACGGAGGGGAACAAAGGAAGACGCACGTTCGAGAAACCTGCTGGGACTCGGAGGCCTCCGCTGTTAAGCAGGTTAGCGAGGTGTGCACCTGCGGCGGGGAGCTCAGTGAGTGCCAGGCACAGACCAGCTGTGCCGGCTGATTGACTGATGGATTGCACGAGGAATTCCTTTCGATGGCGAGTGCCACACTGTTTCAAAGGCAAGGCCCGGGGTGGTCGGGATTGCCGCCTGCTGTGTGAATGGCCGCAGGACGTGCCAGCCACCAGAAGGGAAGCCCCACGCGGTCCTGTGTGTCAGGGCGGGTGGGCCCGTGCGGGCCCTCCTCCCATGCAGAGTTGGTAACATTTGAGGCCGACTCTCTCCCCGCGGTGGGCTGCCCTGTGCACCACAGGAAGTGGACCAGCATCCTGGCCTCTACCCACTGGACGCCAGCAGCAACCTCGCAGTTGTGACCACCAAAGATGTCTCCAGAGATTGCCAGATGGTTCTGCTGACTGATGAGTTTGCCGACCACTGACCTAGACGAACATGGAGATTGCCCGGTGTCTCTGAGACTAGTTCCCCCACCTGTAAAATGAGACCGTGTTCTACAAGCAGCGTGCATGCTCTAGGCCAGCCGTGGGCAAACTATGGCCCTCGAGCCAGATCCGGCCCATTCGGCTGGTCTATCCGGCCCGCGGAGCCGAAAGAGCAGAGGGTTCTCTTGCTCTCCCCTCCGCTCCTTCACCAGCAGCCCAAGATGAGAGCGCCAGCATGGTCAGGTTGCTTTTGTTCCGGCCCTCCGGTCCAGTTTAAGAACCCATTGTGGCCCTCGAGTCAAAAAGTTTGCCCACCCCTGTGTCTAGGCACATAGCAGGCACTCAATAATGCTTTCGGTTGACTTGCACCCAGCTCTCCGAAACCTCAGCTAGCATCTTCATTCTCTCCAAAGCAAGGGAGATTCTGCTGGAACTCCACGAAGGCCTAACCAACCTCAAAAGCAGCTGTCCAAACACGTGGCTAAGTTGTTCCACTTTCCTAAGGAAATACTCAGAATTTCAGGTAAACATTTACGCACCAAAATGTCTACTCCGGAGTTATCTACAGTAACAACACTGGAAACAATCGCAATGTCCACGGATGTAAAGAAAGTGAAACAAAATATGACAGAGGCAAAGAAACGTTATGTGGCCAATTTTTAAAAAGCACATTAAATTATTCACTAATAGCATAGAAAATGTTCATCGTTAGTTACAAGGCTGTGTGTAATGTAACTTCAATTCTGTGAGAAAATATAGCGTAAAATATCATTTCACACAAATAACAAAGAGAAAGAGACTGAGAGACAATTTAATAAAGTTTCCCTTTTTATGTTGTTCCCTATTTTGAAAGTGTTTGGTGAAAAAAATAGCATGTCTTAGTTTTAAGCATGTAGAAAAATATTTTGTTGTTTTTCACATTTTCACATCAGAAGAGAAGATTCATTTGCTTGAATCACCAAGTTTTAAACCATAGTCCGGACCTTGAACAAGAGCCCCCAAACCACGCAAAGAAAAGAACGTAGAAACCTGAGGAAACGAAAGCCAAGGAAACCGAAGGAAGAGGCCGGCAGGGCGTGGGCCCTGGAGAGCTGGGCGGCCGGGGGCGAGCAGGGCTGCCGGGGGTCAGCGAGAGCCGGCTCCGCCGCGCCCGCAGGCCTGTGTGCAGGCTGGGCAGCGGGCAGGCAGCTCGTGGGCACACATGGTGCCACTCGGGCAGCCGCTCCGCTGGGATGCGAGGAGATGCTGTGCTGGCAGTGGTCTGAGAGCGTGACTCCCCCTGCTGAAGTCACAGTCACAGAGGAACACCAGGGGACGGGATGTCCATCAGCACCCTCAGGCCCTGCGAACCAAGGCTTCCAGTTGCTTCTACAAAGGATGCCACTCCTCCTTTCCAGCTGGCCTGCTCATGGTGGACCCCTGAAGGTGGGGGTGGCGGCAAGGAGGGACCCCGGGGGCCTCACCTGTGCTGGGCATAAAGCTGGTTTGGGTGCCTGGGTCCTGAGGGGCCTGGACGGAGGGTTGGGCCTAGAGAAGGAGCCGCCCCGGCTCTCAGCATTGCCACCAGCAACCGGGCGGAGATGGAGAGGCCACCAGCCTGCATCCACTTCCCCGGGGCCCCCAGTGCCGGGGAGCAGCCGGGCCTGCCCTCATCCGCTTTACACGCTGCCCCCAGGAGCGGGGACACGCAGAGGGCCTGAGCACACGTGGGCAGCCAGGAAAATGGCCCCCAGGTCCGCTCCGTCCCTGGATGGCCACCCTCTGAACCAGCTGCACAGGGGATGGAGTGCACCCACGGGCCTCAAGTTTAAGGTGACCAGACGTCCCGCTTTGGGCGGGATAGTCCCGATGTTTAACAATTTGTCCCGCGTCCCGCGGTGTTTTAAAAAAGTCCAAAAGAATTAAAAGAATCTTTCCAAAAATTGGGACTTTTTTAAAACGCCGCGGGACGCGGGACAAATTGTTAAACATCGGGACTGTCCCGCCAAAAGCGGGACGTCTGGTCACCTTACCCAAGTTCAAACATGTGAAAGGGTTGTTCCATGTTCTCCTGAAGTCCTTGCTCACAGGCACTGGAAAGATGAAAACATGAAGCTAAGAGGCAGCCCTGCCGGACAGTACGATCACAAAGCCCCAAACGCTGGCCTAGCCCACGCCCACGCCCACGCCCACGCCCCCAAGGCGGCAGGACTTCAGGGAGGGGAGGCCACCATCCCCCAGCCTGACCCCGAGAGGGGTGCTGGGCTCCTCCTCGGAGCCGCGTCAGCACTCACACACGCCTGTGAGGTCACCTCCCGTGCGAGGGCCTCGGAGGAAGCCTGCGTGTCCTGAGGCTCAGCGGCCGCACCCCCACCAGGCTCTTTCTCCCTCCCTCGCTCAGGAGGCTGCACTCCTGTCGTGTGCGGACACCAGGCCAGCGCGGGGAGCGTGATGTGAGTGAGCTGGGGCCAGGGGCCAGCCAGGACGGCAGAACGCGGAACCTCAGGCTGGCCTAGGGAGGGCAGGGCAGGCTCCCAGCAGCTCTGAGGGTTGAGGCCACCCCACTCTCACTCCTGTCAGTCTACCGTGTTTCCCCGAAAATAAGACATCCGCCGAAAATAAGACCTACCTACAGGTTTCCTTCTGAGTGAAATATAAGGCAACCCCCTGAAAATAAGACCCCCAGGCTCTGTCTCAGAATGAAAATTAATTTACCGTAAACTGGTCACTAGGGCCGCCCCAACTGGCGTCTAGCAACCAGTGACCTTACGCGGAGTCCTGACGTCACTGCTGTGTGAATGGAGAGAAATCAGCGTGCAAACTTTGTGAAACCTGAACTGCAAGAAGTTGTGACTTGGGTGAAGAATTCATGGGAGAAAATCACTGACAGTTGCATTGCAAATGCACTGAGAGCAGGCTACCTTGACAAGAAGTACTCATTTAAAGACAGTGCTATTGCTAAACATGAGAGATTTGGTCCACTGATTCTGAAAGAAATGGAGTCACAAGAAATTCACCAGGAAATTCAGGAATTGGATTGTTATGATGATGCTCCAGAAGATGATGACATGATTGCCATTGAATAAATGAGTGAATTCTTGATACTGTAGGATTCACAGTTTGTCTGATTTGTGTTGACAACTACCATACTACCGTACCGTATACAGGTAATACATTTCCTTTATTTTCATTTAACAATAAATGTGTACCGTATTCTTCTTCATGGAAAAATAAGACATCCCCTGAAAATAAGACCCAGCGCATCTTTGGGAGCAAAAATTAATATAAGACACTGTCTTATTTTCGGGGAAAGAGGGTATTTCCTTCCTACCCTGAGGGAACCCTAAAGACACCACAGGTAGGCCCTTGAATCAGACCTCAGGGTGGGTCAAACTTCCTAAAGACCTGCTCAAACTGTGAAACCCCAACTGGACCCGAAGAGGGTCTGATCGCTGGCCACCTCAGCCATGAAGCCACGACTCAGCCACCGCGCTCCCAGCACACGCAGTCCTTCCACGGGGACCAGGAAAGAACCACCTAGCACCCTCGGTCACGCCAGGCCACAGAACAGGCGGATTTCATAGCTCCCGACGCTGGCTTCTCAGGGCCTGAGGGCGCCTTTCACAGAAAACCAGCGGCTGTCCATGCCCCGCCCGCCCCGCCCCGCCCCGGCCCGGCCTCAGCGGGAGGGCAGCCAGGCGGTGTGCCCGCCTCCGGTGGCACAGCGGGCAGCTGCTGCCAGGCTCGGTCTCCAGAGGCCGGTCCCGGCTGTCCACCAGCTGTAGGTGCGAATATGGGAAAGGAACCCCCCGGGAGAAACACGTGGCCAGTCGCTGCACCTGAACATCCCAGACAAACTGCAGACCCGGGCCCGCCACCGGAGCTCTCTCCGGAGTTCTCGGCGGGCCTGAGACTCTGCATTTCAATGAGCTTCCCCCTGAGTCCCAGCAAAGGGCCCAGGCAACCCGGAGGAGCCCGAGCCCGTTCTCGGCTTCCCCGTCACTCACTCCCGGTTCTGACTTCAGCCTCAGGCTACTTCTCTCTTTTGTATAAGTGCCTCGTAGAAGAAAAAAATCTTCTAATTCATAAAGGGACCTGGTAGTTAAGTCTTACTGATACATGCGTGTATCAGCATAAATAACCGTGTCCCGTGTCCCGTGCCCCGTGGTTCCATTACCCCACCCCACCCCCCTCACCAGGAGAGGAACCTGCCACACGCAGTCACAGATGAAGACAGCTGCAGGGCATTTGGACCCTGCTCCTGCTCCACGCCCCCAGCAGCATCCTAACTGCTGAGTCGGATTTCCTGCAGAAATGGGCAACGCACGCACACCCTCAGCCCACGCACACGGAGAATCCCCTCACCCTGACCCCGGCAGGCAGCGAGGCAGCCCTAGTGAGCTGTCACCGCCTGACACATGTATCACCACGGCTCTCCGTCTGAGTGATGTGCCTTCAGCCTGTCATCGGACTGCAATGACCTCAATTTTTGGTGAAGTAAAGTCAAAACTGCCCTTATCTTCAGGGGTCCAAGGCGTATGCATGTGTCACTCTCCCTCCCTCTGGTCTGTAGCCTTCAGGAAAGTCTGAGATGGCCGGCCGTGGGGCCGAGAGCTCTCCCGCCCCCTCCAATGGCCCCCCATGCAGGCCCCCTGTGAGCCCGGGCCAGCTAAGGAGGGCGGCTGGCAGGAGGTGGGGCCTCCCTACACTGTCCCAGGAGCAGAGGCCATAGCAAGCCCCCACACACCTTCAGGACCCTGGTCCTCGCACCCGATCCTCAGAGGGGCTGCGAGGCGGGGCTGCTGGCCCAGGACTCTGAGGCTGGGGAACCTAAGCCCACGTTTGCCAGCCCCTCCTTCCACGGAGATCAAGCAACCTGCACGGCTCACCCAGCTCGGAGTGAGGAGCCTCACTCCAGGTAACGCCATGGGGCTCGGGCTCAGCTCTCTCCATAGTGCTGTCCCCCATCTCTCTCCCTCTCTTCCTCAGCGTTCTCCAGGGCACACAGCCTGAGGATTCTAGCCATGAGCAAGTCTGCCAGCGGTTGTGGCAGGGAGTGGGGTCAGGGAGGTCTGCCCACCGCCACCTTCCTAGGCAGGTGCCAATGCCCGACTGGCTCGGGGCGGTCTTAACTAGCAAAGGACAGAGTAAGGTGGGGGCATCCGAGCCCCTTTGTGCGCGCGTGTGCGTGTGCCCCTGGCTCAGACTTCCTCATCTTTCAAGCCTTCCTTCCCTCCCACGTGGCGCTGGTTCAGTCCCAGGGGACGGGGTGCTGCAGGGTCAGGTGGAATTATTTACATGCCTTCGTGACCTCCCCAGACGCGGCTTGGTAAGACTTCTTTCCCCTGACTCAACCCCTGCTTGGGGAACGGACGATTCTCAAGGAAAGAGTCAGCAAATGAGGAGCTGGTTCCCGGCCGCTGCGGTCTGCCTGAGCGGCGAGCACTTGCACACCCATCTCCCCCATCGCAGGTTTGAAAATATGGACTTGCTTCTCTTTTTTTCCCCAGCTCCCAATATAATGAATGAGTTTAAATATTAGAAGTTGAAATTATTAAGTAAATCATTTCACCTGCAAAGCTTCTATTTGCATAACATTAATTCATGATGGCAGCTGAAACAAATTCATCACATTCTGTATATTAGAAGCTGATTTATGCAGGAATTGAAAAAAAATCATGAGCTCAAAATTATGTTGACATGATGTGGGTGCTCAATAGAGAAAGATTTTTCTCGTTCTTTTCCTATTTTTTTTTTTTTTAAATCATCCAAACAGCTGAATTATGGTGAGAAGGAAAGGGATTGAGAAGAGGAACAGGCGAGGGCCGGCACCGGGAAGATGAATAGCGCCCGCCTCACGTGTGTGGCGGCTCTCGGTGCCGCACAAACGCTCTCCAGTTATGAATGTCAAGTATGCCACAGACACTCCGGGAAATCGTTACCATTCATCACCACTAACCGCCATTAAATTCCAATCAATTCAACTTAGCACAAGTGTACTTGAGCGGCCCTTGCAGTTCCTTCTAAATGTGGCTCAAAAGTCGAGCTGACTTATTGCATTGTCCACCACACAAAGCGGCATTGCTAAGCATCGGCTTGGCCGGGACGGATGCGCTTTTCACATCCTCGGCATTCAGAGATCCGTTTCTGGGCGCCGAGAGTTCTCCAATCCCTACAGGTCAGGGCGAATGGGGCAGGGCGGGGGGGGTACTATTTTGAAAAACCACCGTTCCTTCTCTGCGTTTGGTTGTGACGAGGCAGAGGAGGCTCTGACAGTCCGTCTGTGATCCCTCACAGCCAGCTCCTGACGTTGGGTACCGTGGCCCGTCTCCCGGCTCTGGTGAAAGGCTCTCAATCCACTCTGCAAACTCTGAGCTAAACCCAAATCCCTCCTCCAGGCAGAGGGAGAGCAGCCAGGGGAAAAGGGAAAGGGAGCCGAAAGGGGACAGGAGTCGCAGGTCACGGGGTGGGAGCACCCTTTGGAAGGGGCACCTTTCCCAGTGGGTGCGGCTTGCGGGGATGCTGGGGCCGCGCTCGGTCTCTCCCTGGGGAGGGGGCGGTGCACCGCAGCTTCGGGTCTGGCCTGCTGCTTTCTTTCCGACTCGCCAAGAGCAGGGTCTGGCCTGTCCCCACTCGCCAGAGAAGGCCGGGAGGCGGCCGGGACAATGTGGCCATTGTTCAGCCACAGACCAGGCAGCAGGCAGGTGGGAACGCAGCGCCTGCACGAGGCACTGGGCACCCAACATCCCCTGGGTGTGGGCCTGGTCCCAAGGGCTGGGCACCCGCCCCCTCCAGGGTCTCCGGGGCCGGTCCTGGGGGTGGGGGTGGGGTGGGGGTGATGGGAGAGAACGCTGGAAGGAGAGCAGGAAGGAGAGAGAGAGGAGCGAGAAAGGAAAGACACATAGGAGGGAGGAGCAGAAGGACAAAAACAAGGTGGAGGAGAGATGAAAAGATACATAAGGAAATAGGAGCCAGAGGAGGTGAAGAGAGAAGAGGAACAGAAGGAAAGAAGAGAAGTAGGGAAGAGAGAAGGAGGGGGTTAGGGAGGGGGAGGAGAAAGAAAGAATTAATGGAGAGAGAAGAAGGGAGAAAAAAAGAGTAGAGGGAGAGAGACTGGCAGACAGATGGACGGCGGAAATGTGCCGTAGGCTGCCAGGAAGCCTCTGGGAAGAGCAAGAGTTCACCCTGTTTCACAGAGCGGAGCGGCTCCAAACCCCGAGTCAGCAGAGCGTAATCACACCAGGGGCTTTGCTTAATTACAGGTTTGAGGGCGAGGGCTGGAGGAAGAGATACTTACTGTGTCCCAGGGAAGGCCCAGGCACTCAGATGGCCTGTGTGGCTGGAGAACACAAAGACCCCACCTACACACACACACACACACACACACACACTCACACACACTCACACACTCACACACACACTCACACACACTCACACACACACTCACACACACACACACATACACACACTCATGCACACACACACACACACACTCACACTCACACACACTCACACACACTCACACGCACCACTGAGCAGGATCCTGGACGGCCGGGCAGGGGTCTGCAGCCTGTAGACCGGGGCTGGCTGGGGTAGCCGTGGGGGAGGGGGCGGTCACGTTCAGTTGGGACAAGAGTCCCGCTGAGCGTCCTGGTCGGCGGGAGGCCCGGTGGGGAGGCCCTGCCTCTGCCTGCAGCAGGCCACCCACCCTCCCACCCCCCTGGCGCGGGAGGCCAGGGGCCGTCCCCCCAGGGAGGAAACCAAACCCACACTAATGAATAAAAAGTCCCCTTTATTTCACTGTTTTTGGTTCATTAAATTTTCCACAGATTTGCAGAGAAGAAAACATAATCAATAAACCCTGACAAAAGTGAATGTGTGAAAAAGGCCTGAGAATGGAAAAGCAAGATAAAAGTGATATCCGATCACAGACTTCAGCCACGACCAGCTGAGGCCGCGGAGGAATCAATGGACCATCACCCTTTTGGGCTTCCCTTCCCTTTGCTGGAACGCCTCATTCCAGACAATAGTAAATGCACTACAACTTTTTTCTTATGCTAATGCATGAAACCGGGCACTGGCTAAGTAAGACCCTCTTCCCCGCAACCTGGTTTCTTAACCACACACATGCGCACACACAAAGCCACATTCACTGACTCGACCCAAACCAAGATCACAAAGACAGCGTACGGTGCGCTCTCTGGTCACATCTTAACTAAGTCATTTCCCCCGTTTGTATAAAAGAAACTAGACTCCGCACAGCACAGGACTGTTGAGGACTGAGAAGAAACTGAGAAAATAAGATGCTAACCACGCAGAACGTGTGCAGCATGGCTGCCGGACTTCCCCGCAGCGTTAAGCAGAGTTCTGAAGGGTACGGATGTATTTGTCACCCTCCGAATCTACAAGCAATGATCGATGTTTTGTGTCCTTAAAGCCTTTCAATTCCACAGCAAACGCTCAAATTCATTTCAGAGGAGATGAGTCACGTGGGATCTGGAGTCCTGCGTTTATCTGAAACCCAGGAAGCTGTTGCTCTTCGCCAAAGGACACGCCAACCGCGGCTGCCCACGGGGGCTGCCCACGGGGGCTGCCTCCCGCCCGTGGCAGCCGTGAGCCTGCCCCTGCAACGGTTGTGTGTTCCGCTTTCTGGCACCCGTGGCACACCGAGCCCGCCGCTCTGCACTTTCTGGAACCGGAGACTAGTTTTTCTCTTTGGCATTCCTCACGGGGTTCACTGGCCCATGCCTCTGCCGCTCACTGAAAAGAAGAAAGGGGGCAGCTTCCCTGGGGTTCCTTTTCAAAGGGCGCCGGCCCAGCGGGAACAGCTGCAGCCGTCCCCCCGGGGCCCCGGGGCCACCTGGCCCACCCGCCTCGAGGACCAGGCCCCAGGCCGGGCACAGGTAGAAACCACTGTGTGCCAGGGCTGGGTGCGCCACCCCCGCAGGCCCGCGTCGTGGGCGAGCAGCCCTCAGGTGTGGGAAGCCCGCTGAGCACACCCTGCACCAGGAAAGACGAGCAAGCGGCGGGCCCAGGAATGCACACGACGGAGGACTCGGGTTTTGCCCTGACTAAGCCAGCGGCATGTTGCGGGGTCACACAGGCTTTCAAAGTGCACGTGACAGCCGCCAGGTCCCGGTTAAATGGGACTGCTGGCATCTGTGAGATGAATTGCCCCCCCACCCCCACCCCCACCCCTCAGGCCCCGAAGGATGAAGGGTGTTTATTAGGCAAATATCCAATTCTGTCTGCCTGCTGCTGAATCCCCTGGCTTGCTAATCCAGTCCTAGGGGCTACACTGTGTACAGGGCACTTGTGGGAGTACAAAAAGCATGAAGTATTTGTGTATTTTTCAGTCTGCAGTGCAAACAAGCCAGCTTCAGCACACAGCTCCCAAGCCCCCTGAAGCCCGGCAACCAGCTGACCGGGGATCCTGGGGTCCCCTCTGCGGCTGGAGCACCCTGGGGCAGCGGAGTGGCCTCCGCCCTAAGGCTGTTGGGCCAGAGGGGCCTCGTCTACCTCTCACACACACGTCAAGGGGGCAGCCAAGAGTCCCCCGCAAGGCTGAGGAGCCTGGGAGGCTCTGTGGATGGATCTGACCCTTGTGTGAAATCCCCTCGGAACAATTCCCACGGAAGGTTCCCAAGGAAGGTGAGAACATCTCACAGCCCCGCCTCGTTCCTCGGTGAGCCGCCCTGGTTTGGAGTTTCCCTCCTCTCCTTCTCATTCGCACCTACTGGCTCAGAAAACAGACAGCTCTGACCACACTGTCACCCGGACGCCGACCTCGGGAGGGCTGTGCACTGGAGGGCCCCAGGCTCCCGGCCTGGAATGGGACCTTCCTGCATTCGTTTACATCCCCCCAGAACCACTAAACCGCAGGAAAGTAGCCGACTTCTCAAAGCAGCGGAGAAACGCAAAAAAAACACCCCAAATATTTCAAAATACAACTTTGAAACTGTCAGCAACATAACTGTCCCCCTGTCCGGGTTTAGGTGGAATTTAAATCCGGGAGAGGACATCTCCACAGTTTCCTGTACCCCTCAGCGGCAGGAGGGAGTTGCTACGTGTCTAGAAAAAACGAAAGCAAGGAAGATGGAGAGGAGCAAGGAGGGAGGTCAAAGGCCCAAGAAGAGAGCAAGGCTCCTCTGCGGGTTCCAGATCCCGAGTCTCCTGAGTCCACTGTCCCAGGCAGGCCGGAGCGTCCAGAGCATCAGGATCCTGGCCGAGTGCTCCCCCCCCCCCTGGGAGGCCAGCCTGGGCAGCCACACATGGGCTTCCTGCAGCGGCTCCCGGGCCCAGGCCGGCAGGACACCGGGGAGGGAGGAGGCCTGCCCGCCGAGGTGGGAAGCGGGCGGGAGGGCCTGTAGGTGAGGTGGCGCAAGCAAACACACTCCATCAGGGACGTGTGAGGAGCCCGCCTATTCCCCTGCTTTCCACCGCTGTATATTTTGGATTTCGCAGTTTATTTACTTTACTTTTTGGCACCGAGCCCCCTGAGCATGCCAATACAATATTTGTTTAAACACTATTTTATGCCGCTTGCGAGGGAAACGTTTACTTTCAAATTCTCCAACATCCCCAGAGCCTCGTCTGCAAACAGCAGTGAGCGTTTTACAACCGCTCCCTTCATCTGAGGGAGGCCGGGGATTCCACCTCCGCGGGGCAGGCCGGGGGGCGGGCTGCGGCACCCGCCGGGCGAGCGGTTAACCCCGGGCCGCCCGCCGGCCGGGAGCAGAGCAGCCGCCGGGGCCCCGCGGCCGGCACCCGACGCTGGGGAAAGGCCTCCGGTTCCAGTCGGATCGACTCGGAGAGCCACACAAAAGAGAGAGCACTCCGGACCCAGGGCCGCGAGCGCCTCCGCCGCGGTCACCCGGTGCAGCGCGCGGCCCCATCCCCAGCCGCTGTCGCCCTAAAGGTCGGGTTTCCCAGGAAATGACAGCAATTCCTGCCGGGCGCCCAAGGCGCCCAGTTGGGTGGACTCAGCTCCAGACTGGCTGGAGTGTGCGCGCGCACGCACACACACACACACACTCTCACTCACACGCTCACACACTCACACACTCACACACACTCTCTCTCTCACACACACACACACACACACACACACTCACACACACTCTCTCTCTCACACACACTCACACACACACACACACTCACACACACACACACACACACAGCACACGCTCCTTCCTCCTCCCTGCACCCCGCCCCCGCCCAGGGAGAACGCTCCCTCCCTAAACCCCTAATAGGATTGGCGCCCAACTCTCCCCGCGCCTCTCCCCATCCATCACACACAGATCAAGTTCCAGTAGTGGATTTTTCAAATTCCTCAGCAAATATACTTGTTGAGAGACTGGCTCAGAGGGGAGGGTGCGGGGAGGGGGCGAGTGGGGCGGGTGGCAGTGAGGGTGGGGGCCGGGGACCCGCCGGGCGGACACGCGGGTCTCTGCGGGGAGTCCGGCGGCCCGGGCGGGCGGAGGGCGGCGGCGGCGGGAGGAGGAGAGGAGGAGAGGAGGAGAGGAGGAGAGGAGGAGAGGAGGAGAGGAGGAGAGGAGGGGAGGAGAAGAGGAGGAGGGGGGGAGGGAGAAGGGGGAAGAGAGCGGGCCGAGGGGGAGGGGGCGCGAGGCCGGAGGAGGGGAGGAGGAGGAGGAAGAAAGAAAGGCAGGGCCCCGGGACGTGTGGCGCGGAGAGGAGCAGTTAGAAGTTCACGACTGGGAGGCTGCAGCCCTCCACAGCGCACACTCCCTACGGCACTCCGCTGCCCACCTCCCGGGTTCAGCAGCATCCCGGCCTCCCTGCCCGCCCCCCCCCCCCAAATAAAAAATAAATTAAATTAAAAAAACAGCCCCAGGTTGCGGCGCGGTGGAGAAGGGGCGAGGGCCCCTGGCTGTGCGCCGGAGGGGAAGAGAGGCTCTTCCCCCAGGTGGGAAGGGGGGCGCAGTACCCACCCCCGTCACGTTCCCAGCCCGACCCCCAAACCTGGGGTCCCCATCCCAGCGCCCAGGCCACCTCAGGGCGGGCCCAGCATCCCGGCCGCCTGGGTTCGGCCGGGGTAGGGGCACCCCACGAAAGGCAAGCACAAGAAGGCCGATGCAACTTTGCCGAGAGAGACAAAAGTTTACCTCTAGCACGCAGGTGGCCTCCGGGGAGCCAGGCGCTGGCGGCCGGCCCGCATCCCAACTCGGCCGGCGCGGCGACCGGCCGCTCGGCCGCCGGCTGCCGTGTGCCGGGCTCAGCCCCGCGGGGCCGGCGGGCCGGGCGCGAGGGGGACGGAAGGCGGGGGCCAGGCCGCCCGGAGGCCGGCGCGCGGGGGCTCCCGAGGTTCCGGCGGCCCGCGCTGCCTCCTGCAGCTCCTCCGGCTGCCCGGCCCTCCCTCGCCGGCTCCAGCGGCCGCCGCCGTCGCCTCCCGCTCCTTCTCAAAGTCTCATTGATGGGAGTTTGGAGAAAAGTCCGCGGAGCCGTGCTGCCTCGGCTGGCGAGCCGCGGCACTCCCGCGGTCCCGGCGCCGCCCGCCGGACGGCGCAGCGCCCCCGCGCGCACGGCGGCGGCACTCCGGGCCCCGCGCACCCGCCGCCGCGCGCCCGCCGCCCGGGGACCGAGGAGAGGCGGCCGCCCAGGACGCCCCTCCCCAGCCCAGAGGGGAGAGAGCACACCTACAGGGAGAGTTCGATCCGAGGATGAAAGAGCGCGCCGTCTCCAGCACTTTACTTTGGGCGCCGCGGTGGGTGGGGGTCGCTCACTCGAGTCAGAGGAGCCGGGAGCGGAGGCGCGGGCGCTGCTGCTTCCAAACTCTGACATCACCGCGCTCCCCACCTCCCTCTCCCCGCGGCCCCGGGCGCCGGCCGCGGCTCCCAGGGCGCCGGCGGCGTCTCAGGGCGCAGGCGGAAACCGGAGGCCGGGAAGGGAGGGGTCCCTGGCTCTGGCAGACCCTCTCCAGCCAGCAGGGCAGGCAGGTGCCAGGGTCCTTCCGGGGCGCCCTGCCTCCGCGGGCCTGGGTGGCCCTTTGAACGCTGGTTGGCGAGAAGAGAGGCGGCCTTCTAGGGTCAGTGCTTGTGTGTTTTGCTGGGAGACTTTTTGTTTTGTTTTGTTTTGTTTTTAGAGACTGCACTGGAGCTGCCGCAGCCAGATGGAAGTAATCAGGACCCAACAACAGAGGAAGAAGGAAGAAAAAAACCTCACTGAATTTTGGGGCCAAAATGCGTATGCGTGTGTGTGAAAGAGCTTGCTAAGCAAACTAGGTGACTAGCCCAGGGCCCTCAAGCTGCACCACAGCCAGAACCCGGCTTCCAGGCATGGGGAAGCATGGGGCAGCTGGCCAGTGTCCCCCAACCCTGGAGGGACCACCAGCCTCTCCAGAACTGAGGGTCCTCACCCATTCGGAGAGGTTTTTATTTTTCTTCCGAACATGTGTGGGGACAGGTTTTATTTCCTTTATTTTAACCTACAAAACTCCACGAGATAGGTCTTCAGTCCCCAGTTTACAAGGGGGTTTTACTGAGGTTTAAAGACGTTAAAGAGCGCGTCCAAGGTCAGAGCACTGAGCCAGGAGTGTCAGTAGGTGTAGCATCGGTTCACCCAGATTCACCCAGGCCCGCTTCCCGCCGTGGACCGTGTCTGGCAGCAGGGGACCCACAGGGTCTGAGACCCAACTCTGCCGCCCGCCCGTGGGGTGTGAGCGTCACGGGCCATTTCCTGGTGCCATTCCTTGTTTTCAGCAGCCTTCTCCCTACCCCACCGAGCTTCCCCGAACTTTGTTTTTCACTTTTTAATCAAAGAAGGAGCACTCTGACTCCCATTTCCTCTTACCCTCCTTCCTTCCTTTCTCCTTACCCGCATCTGTGTGAGAGAAGCAACAATTCCTTCTTGACCTGGAGAAAAAAATATGCAGAACGATATTAGAGCAACTTGATGCTAATTTTGTTTTTCTCAATCAGGCTCTCCCGATGGGAGGAGGGAGCCGGCAGGGATTTAAAAAGCAAACTTGCAGAAGCCAATGCATTTATTAAAAGGGAAGTGAAATTTGAAAGGGGCTTTTTCTTTAAATATGATCAGATTCGCCATTCCTCCATGCTATTTGTTTAAATTCCTGCTGAGCTTTCAGAACACAGACTCTAAGGAGACAGAAAAAGTAAACGCTCCTCCGTCCTTGGCCATATTTTAATGACCCTATTCATATCTACGCAGGAAGTGTGGGGAAGCCATTCCTGGAATATTAGTGTCGGCGGATCACTTCATTACGAGCTTATCTCCGCTGGTTTCCTTGTGTTGTTACGTTTGTGAAGTTTAAACAAATCAACATTTTGGGATAGTTCCTTTTCTCTGTTTTGCTTCTTAGACCAGCTCAACTCCTGCTGGAATCCAGGCACTCCCTTAACCATTCCTGGCTTATTTTGGCAGGAAGGTGGCTGTGTGTGGAGGTGAAGACGGAATGTTTTCAGTTTGAGGAGAGGCTGTGCCTTAACCCCTGATGGTCAGAAGTCTGGGCACCAGAATAGGCAGCGGGAGGTTGGGAGCAGCGGCAAACGGATAGAGAGCAGAGAGAGCCTTCACCGGAACCCTGACCCACCAGCTGCTGGCCCACGTCTAGCACTAAAATAGGGCCTCGTGCACGTCCAGCCCGTTCCCTCGGCAGCTTTCTGGGTGCCGGACGCCGTGCTCAGTGATGTAGCATGCCAGGGAGGGCGGCGGTGGTGGGAGCCTTTGCTTCATGGCGCTCACCGCTCATTAGAGCTCTGAGAACTTGCTCACTCCTGTGCCTGCTAGGCATGCTGGCTGTTGGGGGGCGGGGGTCCTCTCCACGTGGCCTCTCTGCTTAGACTGGTTTGGGCTTCCCAGAGGGAGCCTGGTGGGAACTGGGTGCAAGGGTGAGCTTACTGAGAAATCACTGGAGGAAACCCTGGACGTCACACAGCATCACTCGGCTGCGTGCTGTTCACTGAGACCAGAAGCTCCAGGTTTGAAGGGAAAGGAAAAGAGATTCTACTTCTTGATGGGAACGAGACTCTGAAGGGCATAATGGGCATGAATGGTGCTGTGGAAACAGGCCTGCCGGACAAAGCTAACTGGCGCCACGGGGACATGAGAAGGCAGCCCGCCGGCGTGTTCCCGGGCTTGCCACAGAGCCGGTAGCAAGCACTGAGCACTGGAAAGAAGTGGAGACCAGCCTCTCCCTTTCAGGAGGCCACACTCCGATCCAGAGGTACACAAAGATGGCCCAACTGAAGGGCACAAAATGACATCCTAAGTGAGGAGCAGGCTGTGGCCGAGAGGAGCTGGTGGTAGACTCTACAGCCAGTCAGAGGCAAGGAGGAGAGGAAGGGGGTGGGCAGCAAGGGCCATCTCCCACGGGGATTGGTCATGGCTTGTTTTTAGGGCTCCTGAGCTGGCCCCTCCACTCACTGGGCTGCATTCTGTTCATTGAGACAAGAAGTTCTGGGTTCAAACGGAAAGGAAAATAGACTCTACCTCATTCATTCATTCATCCTTGTTGAGCTCCCACCATGTACCATGCTCTTTAGAGATAAAAAGGTGAATGAGATACAATCCTTGCCTTGCTCCACCTCTCGTCCTCGCTGGGTGGTACTCTCATGGTCTGTGTGTCAGCTCAGACCAGGAAGGAGGTTGTCACGTGCAGGACAGCTTGAAAAAGGAAAGCTTTTCAGAGGAGACCATGGGAGACTGGTGCAGCCCCCCAGGGAGGAGAAGGGATGGTAGGGGAGGAGAGGCAGAGGGGAGGAGGAGGGGAGAGGTAAAACCAGCAGGGCTTAGAGGTCCAGTGGATATCTGCCAGGCTTTCTCCCCCCCCAGGGCCAGCCACTCAAGCACTTTCCTCAAGACACATTGTGGGTTTCTCAACCAAACTGAAAAGATAACATCATCTCATAGCCACTAGTGAGCCTAAGAAATATCAATAGTCCTCACCAGTCACATAACAACAAAAGACATTATTTCAAGACAGCTTAGAAAGGAATTATTAAAGACACCTAATTAAAATACAATAAAGTTACTAGAAGATTCTGAACTGAGCTACACATTGATTTTAAGGATAGCCTCCATGCCCTTATTGTATTACATTTACCTTAAATTAGCCACTTCTCTTGGGAATTGCGGGAAGCCATGGAGAGACAGTGGGAGATGGCCGTGTTCTGAGCCATCTGCTTCCTCGGGTTCTATGCCCTCCGTCCGTCCACTGCCTCCAGGAGGAAGATAAAGTGGAAGTCACCTGTGGCCTGCCCTAGAGGACATTTGGACCTGAGTCTTCCCTGGTGGTTATGGGTAATTGTTCTTCTTTGACCTCCTTCGTTATTATTTTATTAATGTTTCAACTTGTCTCCTAAAATGTTTGGTGTCAGAGGTTTGTGCCTGGGTTACTTGGTGAGCTTCATTTTGCCAGAAGTCAGCTGGAGAGTGGCGAGGTCCCGCTGCGCTTGAATAATTTGAAGAAGGAGAGATGGCTCCCGGAGCCCGGTCTGACCTCGAGGTGGGGCCTGGCCAATGTGGGAGCAGGCACATAGTTCAAGAAGGCCTGAGCTGATGAATAGCTGAGGTCCTCCCAAAGGCCCTCCTCCCCCAAATTAACATACAAATAAAAAATTTTCATACCAATGAGCAAAATGTGCTAGACAATATAATGGGAGACAAAGATTATGATAGCAGAGAAAAAGTATAACCTGCCAAGGATTTAATATAAAAAGAAGTGTCAAAAACCTGAAAAGCATAAAACACCAAAACATGTGGAAATGGACTTGAACAAATGGAAAGATACCTATTTTTGGTTAGAAAGATTCAACATCACCAAGGAATTAGTTCTTCCTAGGTTAATGTGTAAATTATTGCAACCCAAATAAAAATACCATATATTTTTGGGATTGGGGGAGGGGGGGCAAGACTAGATAAGTTAACAATTTTAAAGTTCATTTGGATAAAGGAAGTGCAAGAATAGCCAGGAAAAATGATGAAAAAGAAATGCAACTGGGGTGGGGGCAAATAAAGCAGCCCTATCCCACATGAAAACACAAAGCCTTTATAATCAAAACAAATTGGACTTGAATGAATGAAGGAAAAGATAGGCAATGAAATGGAATACAAAATTCAGAACAAGACTTAACCATGTCTGGAAATTTTAGTTTCTATAAAGGGGGCATCATGAATGAGTGTGTGAAAGGTGTGCTTTTTACTAAATTGTTTTGGGATAAATAGAAATCCAAAGTAGACAAAGGTATCATTTCTCACCTGTCATACTGGCAAAACCCCAAGCTAACAACAGAGAGGCTGCAGGGCAACGCCCTCTAACATCACTGGTCACGATGCACACAACCCCGAAAGAGTCAAATTTGGAATACCCAGCAAATCACACAGGCATCCACCCCTGACCTGCTCATCTCTCTTACAGGTGCCTCTCTCAGACACAAGGCGGAAAGGCTCATGCAGAGGACTAGTAATAAGGCCTTATTTGGAATGTCAAAACCAGAAACAATCCAAGTCTTTTTTAAAAATATGTTTTTATTGATTTCATAGAGGAAGGGAGAGGGAGAAAGAGATAGAAACATCAGTGATGAGAACCATTGTTTGGCTGCCTCTTGCACACCCCCTACTTGGCATCGAGCCCACAAGCCAGGCATGTGCCCTTGACCAGAATCGAACCTGGGACCCTTTCCCCAGGCTGACATGCTATCCACTGAGCCGAACCGGCTAGGGCGACCCAAGTATCTTTATGTGAGGACAGATGGAATGAACTATAGTATACTGTGCAATGGAGTATTATGTAACTAGGATAAAAAGCTATTGTACATATTGTTTAGTGTTTAGCAAGGGGACACAGTTAAAGCAGTCGGGGGGGAGGGGGCAGGGTCGCGCAGAGAATTACCCAATTCTCATGTCAGACCATCTTAAACAATAAGATGGCCTTCACCCTGCAAACGACATGGTTAGGAGCCAGTGGGCGCAGTGAGGCGGGGGCGGTAGTCAGAGACCTGAGAGCCCGGTGGAATTATCTGGTCCCCGGCCCAGTAGACCACAACCCCGAGCACGGGGAGAGCCTGCAGGCGGGCGCAGCACGGCTCCCCAGGGCTCCCAGCGGGGTGCCACCGCGGATAGGGGCCAGGAAATGGAATACGCCTTCTGCTTCTTCCAACAAGGAACGGTGAGCTCTGAGGATGACCAGAGGTTAGGTGACCGGTCCTCGTGCAAGTCCAGGAGGAGGGCGGGGTGGCCCCTCGCAGACTGCGTGCGGCTGAGAACCCAGCAGGAGCGCGAGGTCTGGGTGTGCAGCACGAGGTCTGTGGTGTCAACAACCGCAGGGCGAGAGCTGCCCCGGAGCCAGGGCGCCCCTGGCTGCACACAGCCCTCCCAGCTCCGAGGTGCCCAAGGCGGCTGGACCGCAAGAGCAGAGCAAAGGTCGCATCAAGTCTGGGGATGACACAAGGCTGACACCCGATCCTCCCCATCCTGGCAAGGCAGGATTTGAAAAGGGAAGAAACTGGCAACATGCGATCTAAGATTCTGAGCCTCACCAAGCCCACCGCATAAGGAAAGAATGGAGGCATGTGGCTTAGGGCAATGTGGTGGAGAGAGCACACAGGAGAAGGCCGAGGGGCTCCGTGAAGCCCAGACGGTTACGCGCTGTCCCAGAAGCTAGCGGCTGTGGTTCAGGTGAAAGCTCAGCCGTCACAGGCCACCGCCAGGTGCTGCCCTGGCTGCAGGCCACCTGCGCCCGTCAGTCTCATTCCTCAGGGAGGGAGCGCTGCGTCAGCCCGTCAGCGTCAGCCCGTGTGTGTGATGCCGAACTACAGCCATAAAAACGCCTGTGCACCTCCAGGCAGCTCCGCCTCTGGCTCTGGCTCCGCAAGGGGCTGCGTCCCAAGGAGAGCAATGAGTGAGAACAGTGCTGAGTCTGACCTGGAAGGGGGAGGCCCCAGCCCTGCCCCCCGCCCGCAGCTGAAGGGGCTGGAGATGTTTCGCCGGGACCAGGAAGACTTGGGGACCCTGAGCCATCTGCAGCATCTGAGGGGCCGTTGCCGTGCGTGTGTCACTGTGCACACAGAGCAGGTCCTCGGAACACCAGGGGGTGTCTTACTGAGGACTCGCAGCGCCGGGCTTCCTCTCCTGATGCCCCCACTTCCAGTACCCAGGCAGCTGTGGTGCCTGAGTGACTGGCGGGTGAGGGGTAGGAACCGTGAATCCAAGGAGTCCAGGAGTTCGATAATGTTTATGAAAGAAACTTCTCACCTTTTGAATTAGAAACCTTTCTTTCAAGCCAGCAAGTCCCATAGCTCCCGCCACCTGGTCCCTGCCAGACCTCCTCACTGATACAGCAGAGGCCGGGGCCTTGGTCTACAATTGTTAAGCAAATAGGACACGGCGCCTATGCGTTCTGCTTCTTTGCACGTTCTCAGATGTCTCCTGGCTAGTTGTAGAGAGAACTGTGCTGCCTGCGCTGGCCAGGGTGCCCTGCCCGGGGCCCCTTGGGGAGGAGCCCTGCCCCCAGAAGCCTCTGTATTGAGGCTCTTCATTCCCGGGGCCTGACGAAAGCCCTGCCCGTTTCAAACGCCCAGGGTCCAGCGTCGGACAACCACTAGTCTCATTTGTGCATGAGTGGCATTTCCTGTCGCACCCAGAGTCCAGCACAGGGCTGGCGCGAGGGGGGGAGGGGGCGCTGGAGGTCGGCAGGTGCCTAGAGGTGAGCAGGGCGCAGCCTCTGCCACCCCAGGTGCCCACGCCGGAGCGCAGAGGTACAGAGGATGGAGTCCCAGGGCCGCCTGTAGGTGGGCAGCCACGTGATCAGTCACTCAAACTGGGTCCCGGGGGGGGGGGGGGGGGGGAGGAGCGCTGGATATGACGCTGGGACAGGAGAACTGTCAGAGACGCACTGGGACGCGAGGTCGCCTCCCCGCCGACGGCACAAACTTTAAAACGGGTCCATGCTCTTGGATCCAACAACCCTGCACCAGGAAATGTACCGCAGATTGGGGAGTGCTTCACGCCAAAGGCACCATCGCCATGTCATTTTTAATGGCCACGACCTGAATGTCCAGGCCACGGGATTGCTGGGTGAGTTGTAATGTCCATCCACGTGATGGACGATTAGGTCGCCATTTCAAAAGGATTTACAAAGAATTTATTTCAATGTAGCAAATGTGTCTAATACAATGCTATTTGAAAAAGCAAAATAAAATTTTATTTCCGTAACATGATCGTAACCCTACTCTTAAAAAGTCAACCCATGCGCAGAATAGAAAAACTCTCAAAGGAAATTCAGCAGCATATGGACGGTGGCTATTTGGGGGCCTTGTTTTTCTGCTTGTTCCCCCTCTCTCTTTTTTTGTGTGTGTTTATTTTTCAAACTTTCTTTAATGTTCATGAAATTATTTCATAATGGAAAAGCCCATTCATTGCATCCCAGCGAGCAGCCGGAAGCCGCGAGGGAGCCATGCGCGGGCAGGGCCTGGCGGCAGGCAGGTGGCCGGGGCCAGCCCGGTTGGCTGCACAAAGCCGCCTGCTGAGGTTGGCTGTCACTCTGAGTCTCTGGGCTTCGCGGGAGGGAGCCAGCAAAGGCGGCAGACAGGATCACGGGCCGAGAGATGCCCAGGCCGCAGTCCATGAGCCCGTGGCCACGCACCCCGCAGGGCAGAGGGACTTGGCCGGTGAGCTGACATGAAGGACTTTGACGGGGTGCTCGGCCCCGCCCAATCTCAGGAGGGGGAGGGGGAGAGGCAGCCCCTGTGGGGGTCAGAGACTGCCGAGACCCCGCCGGCCAGTGCGGGCGAGGACTGAGGAAGGAAAAGGCCCCGAGCCTAGACGGCCGTGGAGTGTCTCCGCATACAGCCACAAGACAATGGGGCCCGGGTCCCAAACCCACTGGGACTGCATTCTAAACAGACCGGGAGCAACTTCCCCTCGAGCCTCCGGATGGGCCCAACCTCGCCAACACCTCGGTTTTACTTCAGAGTTACAGAATAGCGTGAAATAAATGCGTGTCATCTCAAGCCACCGAGTGTGTGACAGTTTGTTGTGGCAGCGGTAGGAAACTGGGCAGGCCTGGCTGGGGCCCTGGCTGTCCGAACCCAGGGCCAGGCCTGGCAGCACGGCCGGCGTCCCCGCTCCCGCGATCCTGGGCTGTGGTCCCTCGTGGGGCAAAGTGAGCCCCGAGTCCGTCCTGACAGACCCTCTGGTAGCCGTGTGCACTTTCCTGCCCTGAACGTGGGAAAGAGATGTTATTCCTTGCTGCCAAGCACAGGGTTCCATGGAAGTTCCTCAAAAAAAAAAAAAAAAAAAAAAAGAATAACCCAGGAATTTCAGTTCTGGGCTTACACTTGAAGGACACAAAACCACTTTCTCAAAAAGATGTCTGAACCCCCATGTTCACTGCAGCATTGTTTGCAATAGCCAAGAAGTGGAAACCACATTAGTGGCTTTCGGCCATGAATGGGTAAAGATGTGGCATGTGAGTGTAATGGCATCTTACCTGGCCACTGAAAGAAGGAAGGTCTAGCATTCGCAAAGCATGATGGGACCTGGGAGACATTAGAAAGACAGATACTGTGCGATCTCACTTATACGTGGACTCTGACACACACACAAACACTCAGAGAAACAACAGATGGGTGGCTGCCAGGGTGAGGGCTGGGTGAGGAAAATGGGTGAAGGTGGTCAGAGGTGCCACCTTCCATCTGAGTCAGCCTGGGATGCAGGGCCCGCACGGTGAGCAGCTAACGGCGCTGCAGTGCACGTGTGAATGGTGAAAGGTGGGCCGTGGAGGCCACATCACAAGAAAGTAAGTTTCAGACCGAGGTGAGGTGGGTGGGTGGTAAACTGGACTTCTGTGGTGTCGTTTCACAGCAGGTGCAAGTATCAAATCACCATGTCGTGCACCTGAAACTAATACAATTGTGTGTCCGTTATATCTCAGTAAAACGGGTAAAAGAACATTGAAACGTATTGTAAAGCACAGGACCCACAGCCTCCTTCGTCAGCTGAGCTGGGGGGAAGAGGGGTGCACGAGGAGATCCAGGGGCGTGGCCCATGGCCTCCTGGCCCAGAGCTGCCAGCCAGCTCTGCTTGCCCCTATGGCCCTGCCTCGCGTTCTCCACCAAGCTTCACCAAGAGGTCAGCGCTTGCTCCTGGGCGCTCCCAGACTGCCCCTGGGCGGGACTGGGGAGCAAGCAGAAGCATGGGGGTGGGGAGTCTCCACTGCACAGGCAGAGCCCCAAAGAGGCCTCCTGGTGGTGTGCTCCCTTGCTGGGCAGTGAGTGAGGGTGGGGTGTGCTCCTTTGCTGGGCTCTGAGTGAGAGTGGGGGGTGCTCCTTTGCTGGCTCTGAGTGAGAGCGGGGTGTGCTCCTTTGCTGGGCTCTGGGTGAGAGCGGGGTGTGCTCCCTTGCTGGGCTCTGGGTGAGAGCGGGGTGTGCTCCCTTGCTGGGCAGTGAGTGAGGGTGGGGTGTGCTCCTTTGCTGGGCTCTGAGTGAGGGTGGGGTGTGCTCCTTTGCTGGGCAGTGAGTGAGGGTGGGGTGTGCTCCTTTGCTGGCTCTGAGTGAGGGTGGGGGGTGCTCCTTTGCTGGCTCTGAGTGAGGGTGGGGTGTGCTCCTTTGCTGGCTCTGAGTGAGGGTGGGGGGTGCTCCTTTGCTGGCTCTGAGAGCGGGCCCGGAGCGGTCTCTGGGGCACCCTGGGGCCTCCCGGCCGGGACGCCGCTGCCACGCTGCTCCCCTGCAGCGCCGGGCTGGCGCTGGGGCCTCCCGCCCTGGCACTTTGATCGGCTGCAGACAGGCCCTGGGGTGCTCCCTGTCTCTTCCTGTCCCTGGGTCTGAGCCAGGGTGGAATGTGGGAGGCCTGTGGGTGTGGGGCTCCCCCCACCCCCTGCCAGAGCTGCTCACCTCGTCCTGGGGTGGCCGTGTGGGAGCTTGAGCCCCTTCCTCAAAGAGAAATGCCCCAGAAACTCAGAGCCATACTTGGCAAGTTCCTTGCTGAGCCTCGGTTTCCCCATCTGTCAAAGAAAGGTAGCCAACAGTACTGGCTCCGAGAGTTGCTGGGATAATGGAATAAGAAACTCCCTAAAGAGCACTTAACATGCCCGTGCCTGCCAGAGGGTAAGTAAATGCTCAATAAATCTTAACCGTTTCATTATTAATTACAGAGTTAATAGCACATCATGACGTCATCGTGAGGACTGAAGCTGCTCACTTCTCTCCCTGGGCCTCTGTTCCACAGGGAAGGAAAGGTTGGGCCAGACAGTCTCTGGAGTGCTGTCTATCTCTGGGATCCTGGGCTGCCTCAGTTTCCCCTCCCTGACCCTGGTGTCGTGGGCATGGGTCAGCACAGGCTGATGCTGAGATGAAGCAGCACCCAGGGGCCTGGGGCCTGCCCACCGCCTGCTGCCTGAGGGGAAGCACGGAACGAGGGCCTGGCGGCACTGTGGACCCTCCCTGCCCGCCTGCCTTCTGCACCCCGCACCGTGCGGGCGCGGCCCAGGGCAGCTGAGGAAGGGACGTCTGAGTGGCTGTGGCCGTGCTCACAGCCCAGCGAGGCTGCCGCAGGTGTGCCAGCCCTCACCACAGCACCCACCCCCTTCGCTGCCACCTTGTCCAGCACCAAAAGATGCCCTGGGGATGCAGTGCCCTGAGAGAAAGGAGAGCACCAGGCCTGGCCGCAGTGGATGGTGGGTGTGTACCAGTTTGGACAGGCTCGGGTGACCGGGAAGGCTTTGGGGGTTGGCAGGAGTTGGGGTGACATGTGGGTGCCCTGGCCTTTTGTGCACTCCCCCTGGGCCCGACTCCCAACTGTGAGCACCTGTCAGTTTGCCTGGGGTCTGTCTGGACCCCGGGGCCGCTCCCCCTGCGCCGGCTGGCAGCCCCAGGGAATTCTGTCCTTTGGGGGAGCCTCCACCAATGACAAATGGGAGTTGGCGCACACCTCGTGGGTCCCCCCAGTCTCCCAGAATTTCACCTGGGCTTCCTACTGCCTACTGTGGGAACCTGCTGGAGAATATGCTTGTCATTGGCTTCCTTCCCTTCCCAGTCTCACTTCCACACCCCTGTCATTGGAACCCCCAGTACCTCAGAATGTGACCTCATTGGGAGATAGGATGTAATTAGTTAGGATGAAGTCAATAGGACGAGCCCTACTCCCGTCTGACTGTCTTTATAAAGAGGGGCCCGCGGACACGGACACGCGGCCATGGGAGAACTCTAGGTGAAGACAGAAGAAGTCAGAGTGCTGCTTCCCCGGGCCCTGATGTCCCAGCCCGTCAGCGAGCCACCGGGAGCCGGTCCTGCTGGGAGCCACGCCTGCTGACGCCTTGATTTCGGACTTCTGGCTCCAGGACTGAGAAAGTCGGTTTCTGCCGTTGAAGCAGCCAGTCTCTGGTGCTGTGAGGGCAGGCCGTGCTTGCCGAGGAACACCCATCTGGTGTTTTCTAGACTTGTCAAAGAAAGCATCGGCACTTCTGCTTTTGTACCGGGGTCAGAGGCAGGGACAGGGCGAGAAGGCCCCACAGGGCAGGAGGATGTCCACCGTGATTACATTAAAATCACCCCAAGAACTTGGGGGGCAGGGACAGAGCCAAAGCCCCAGCCTCGCCTCTGAATCGGGGTGAATCTGTGCATTGTCAGGTGGAGGGCACCAGTGTGGTACTGCCCAGGCGTTGAGGCATTGCCCACTCCGAGTCCTCTTTCCGCTGGCGGCCCCCTGGGCATGCGCAGGGCTCGGCAGGGCTCGGCGCTGGAGCTTCTACTGCTTCCTGCAAAGAAACGCCTCCCACTGCTGAGGCCGATGGCCGCCATCCAGCCCCAGCCAGGGCCCCTGAGACCCCACTGCTGAATAAGACAGAGCAAAAGCTTATTGCCGAGTCATGGAAAATTAACAGCTTGGTGTTTGTTAAAGACTTAATGTTAGCCCTCGCCGGTTTAGCTCAGTGGATAGAGCGTCCGGCTGTGGTTTCAAGGGTCCCAGGTTTGATTCCGGTCAAGGGCATGTACCTTGGTTGTGGGCACATCCCCAGTAGGGGGTGTGCAGGAGGCAGCTGATCAATGTTTCTCTCATCGGTGTTTCTAACTCTCTATCCCTCTCCCTTCTCTGTAAAAAAATCAATCAAATATATATTTCAAAAAGACATAAAGAGGAAAAAAAACCCTAATGTTAATTTGGGGGGAGCTAAATGTCCATCAATAGGGGAATAATTAAGGCCACGGGTTCAGCAGTCTGAGTGGCCAAGGTCCTAGCTCAGACTGCCCCGCAGCTCCTGAGTGAGGGCCCTTCTCCGCGCCCAGTCACAGGGCTCCGCTGACGGGCATCTGTGCCCGCCTGCCAGTGGGTAGCGAGGCTGATGACACGAGAAAGAGAGGAGTGGGGCCTGGAGACGTGGCCAAACCTGTCTCCAGAAGGTAGACCTCGGTTTCCCTCTCCTCCGGCATGTCCTGGAGGGGACAGGGCACTATCCGCTCACCAACGGCTGCAGCTGAGCCTGTGGTCTTCCTCTGAGATCCTGCTGCTCACCCGGGAGGTCCCTGCAGGCGGAGTGCTGGCGGGAGGGCAGGGTGGAGGGCTACGCAGGAAGGGGTGGGGTGAAGGGAGGCTTGGGGCCCAGGGCAGTCTGTGGGCACTAGAGACTGGGGAGGATTCCTGGTGGCTTGGGTATAACTTGAAATTCTGCCTTTTTTTTCCTGTTTCTTATCTCATCATCAGAAGGAGCTCTGACAAGAGAATGTGAGCTCACGCTAATAGAAGTCATTTTCACCCTTTGTTTCCTACCAATTAAACCCTCTCTCTTCTGAGATCATTTCCCAGACTCTGAGGGGCCTCTGTGCCAGATGCTGTCCCTGCAGGAGCTGGAGCAGCTGCCCAGCCACCGGCACCCCCTGTGGATTTGGAACTCAAGGCTGCATTAACCAGCTGCGTCACCGTCAGTAGAGGAGTTAACCAATCTGAGCCTTAACTTTCCCATCTATAAAATGGGGCTAATAGCAGTTCAGACCCACGTGTCCGATACCTACTAGACATCACTCCCTGGGGTAGCACAGGAGCCTCAGAGTCACACTGTCCTAATCTGAACTCGACACCTTTCTCCCTCAGCCTGCTCTCTGTTGGCATCCTCCACCTCTGGATGCTGAAGGCAGAGGCCTTATCTCCTGTCACTTCCTCCCCAATCACATTCCACCTCCCAGCGAATTGGCTAGCTCTCCCACAGGCTCCACTCCATCATGTGTGTGTCTCTCTGACAGAGCAGGCATGCTACATTTTAATTATCTGTTGATGTGTCTCTTACTCAATTCTTACAAGCCCTGTGGGCAGGGACAATGCCTTAAAATCTTCTTTGAGCCCAGGCCCTAGTGCAGGAACTACTTGGGACAGTCTGGGAGAGCCTGGACTTCTATTATCTCCATCACCCACGCTCCCTCAGCCCCAAATTCAAATTAAATAGCGCATTGCCTGGCCAGTGTGGGTCCATGCACCATAAGGTCACCAGTTCAATTCCCAATCAGGGCATATGCCCAGGTTTTGGGGTGTTGGAGAGGGGAGAGGGCATGCAGGAGGCAGCAATTGATATTTCTCTCTCATCAATGTTTCTATCTCTCTCTCCCTCTCCTCTCCTCTTTCTCTACTTGGGATCAAGCCTGCAACCCAGGCATGTGCCCTTAACTGGAACCAAACCAGGGACCCTTCAGTCTGCAGACCAAAGCTCTATCCACTGAGCCAAACTGACCAGGGCAATAAAAGAAATATTTTTAAAAATTAAACAGTGTTTGCTTCCAGTCTCCTAGCCACCACCCTGCATCAGACTGCAGTCTGGGAGTCTTCCAGTGTACAATCCAGTGCTGCCATCCAGGGTCTGGTATGCAGTAGGAATTCAGCAAGTGCTCATGGAATAATTAGAGGATTCAAGATTCACCCTAGCGCCCTTCCTTTCCCTCCGGTACCACATCCAACTAATTCCCAAGCCCCCCAGCCTCTTCCTCGTAGACGCCGTGGCTCTGTGTCAGCCCTACCTTGTGCTGGCCCAGGCCCCAGCATTCGAGGAGAGCCAGCTGCTCCACAGTCCCACTGCCTGCAGCCGTGGGAAATGTCCGTGGCCCTCTCGGAGGACAGGCTCCAGGCAGGGCACCCAGGAATCCTGTCAGTAATCTCTTGCCCCCCTCTCCTAACCAAGGTCAGCTCAAGCACCCATAGTTCCCAAGAGCCCTACCTACCTGCCCTCTGCCTCAGGCCCCTCTGCGAGGCCCACCCGTGTTCAGTCACCTGCTCTGCGTAGGCATGCAGTACCCACCCTGCAGTGTCTCCCCGAAGACAGAACCAAGGTCCCAGCATCTAATAGCTAGAAGGCCTTCAACACAGCTTGTTCGCTTTTTCATCTCTTCTCTCTTGACCTCTAGTCGTATCCAGCACAGAAGCTGCTGTGTGACTTCAGCGGGCATCTGTACTCTGTCCTCAGCATGCTTGAGGACCACACTGGAGGGCCTTTCTGGGGTAAGCACATCGTAGACCTGAAGAGACCTTTTTATCCACGTTACTGCTGCCATCCGTGTGCAGGAATGGCGTGGAAAGCCCTCTGGACCGTCACTTCCCAGCTGTTTACCGGTGCTGGATGCTCCACGGCATATCTAAGCCCTCTTCCCTGCCCCTGCCTCCCCCGCCCAGATGGGATGGAGGGAACATAACGCAACATGATAAAGACATGTTAACTCCCTCCCCCCTGCCCCCAGCTAATATACATTCAACTGGGAAAAACAAAAGCCTTTCCCTTAAGATGAGGAACAATACTGGCTGTCTGCTGTCACCATTCAGCACGGTACTGCAAGTCCTAGCCACAGACATCCGATAAGAAGAAGAAATAAAAAGCCTCTAAATGGGAAAGGAAGAAGTGAAACTGTCATTATTTGCAAATGACATGATACTGTAAATAAAGAACTCTAAAGATTCCCCAAAAAACTTATAAAACTGATAAATGAATTCAGTAAAGTAACAGGATACAAAATAAACAGCCAGAAATCAGTTGCATTATTATGCACCAATAATGAACTATCATAAAGAGAAATTGAGAAAACAGTCTCATTTGCAATCGCATCAAAGAAAAATACCCAGGAATAAATTTAACCAAGAATGTAAAAGACCTGTACTCAGAAAAATTATAAGACACTAAAGAAAGAAATTTAAGAAGATATAAGTGAAAGCATAAACCACGTTCATGGATAGGAAGAATTAACATCATTAAAATGTCCATGCTACCCAAAGCAATCTATAGAGTCAATGCAATTCCTATCAAGATACCAATGACATATTTCACAGAAGTAGAAAAAATAGTCCAAAAATTTGTACGGAACCGCAAAGGACTGAGAATAACAACAATAATCTTAAAAATAAAAAACACCTTTTTATTGTGTTTTTTTTCTTGAGAAACATCGATTTGTTGTTCTTCTTATTTGCGCATCCATTGGTTGATTCTTTGTGTGTCCTGACCTGGGGATCAAGCCAAAACTTGGCATGTCAGGAGGATGGCATAGCCAACTGATCTACCCACCCAGGGAATGACAGTGATCTTGAGAAAGAAGAACAACATTGGAGGAATTATGCTACCTGATATCAAACTATGCTACAAAGCCACCATAATCAAAACAGCCTGGCACTGGCACAAGAACAGGCTTATAAATCAGTGGGACAGAACAGAGAGCCCAGAAACCAACCCACACTTTTATGGTAGATTAATATTTCACAAAGGAATCAAGAACATATAATGGAGTAAAAATAGTCTACTCAATAAATGTTGGGAAAACTGGACAGGCACATGCAAAAAAAAAAAAATGAAACTAGACCACCTTCATACACCATACACAAGAATAAACTCAAAGTGGATTAGAGGTTTAAATATTAGACTCAAAACCACCTGCTTCATTTTAGTAACAAACTTTCCGTGTTCCTTTTTTCTTTTTCTTTTTTAAAATATATTTTATTGATTTTTTACAGTGAGGAAGAGAGGGATAGAAAGCTAGAAACATCGATGAGAGAGAAACATCGACCAGCTGCTTCCTGCCCACCCCCCACTGGGGATACGCCCGCAACCAATGTACATGCCCTTGACTGAAATTTGAACCTGGGACCCCTCAGTCCACAGACCGATGCTCTATCCACTGAGCCAAACGGTTTCGGCTTCCCTGTTCCTTTGAGTTACTTTCGCAATCCCTGCATCTCTTTTCTTCTCCAGCCTGCCAAGCCCACCCACAGATGCCCCCACGAGGCAATGCAGACCCTGGGTGGCAGACACGTGCCTGCAGCAGAAGTGAGTGCCCCTCGCCGGCCTGGGCTCTGCCTGGAGCTGCCCCTCTTCCTGCCGGCTCCCTCCTGCCCACCTTCCCGGCCACCAGAGGAAGGGCGCTGCCTGGGCTACAGAGGACGCCCGTGAATTTCTTTTATCAAGAGAGAGAAATGATATTGATTATTTGTTCAGCTACACACGAGCAGTTCCACCTCTTACCCTGGCGTCCCTCACTTACATGGTTCCCGGGCCCGCTCCCCTGCCAGGACACTCAGGCCCTGGGTGACCCAGCACGGCTCCCACCTCAGAGCCTCCATCCTCTTGGCTCCTCACCCTCTTCTCCACCCTGCCTGTGTCCTCTGGAACGTACCCCCACTTCCCAGGGCTTTCCCTTCACTTTCCAGAAGTACCCGTCCTCTCAACATAGGTACAGACATAAACTGGGCAATCCTATAAACACTGTTCTGAGAGCGCATTTCCCCCTCTAGCATTTTCCCTGGCTGCCGTTCTGAGAGGCGCCTAATCTCCCACCTGAGGGTGCTCAGGAGGTGTCCACGGACTGCCCTGCAGATGGCCACCTGGGGTTCCACTGTCATGGTTACAGAGAACGTGGCAGGGGCGTTCCTGGGCGCACAGCTTTGCACAGATGAGGGAGAAGGGTTTAGGACTGAACTCTGAAGGTAGATGCTGGGTAGATGGTATATGCACACTTCAAATTTAAAATGCAAATACCTGTTTACATCCCACCTTCTGTGGAACCACTGTCACCACTGCCTCCAGCCTGTTGGACTTGAATCCTGGCACTTTTCCAGGAGCTATTTGGGGGCCCTGTCTCCCAGAAGCAGAGTTTTCCAGAGCTTCCCAGAGCTTCTTCCTCCCTCTCCCAGGAGTGGGCCCTCACTTCCAGGACCCGGATGTCTTTGGGGCAGGGCCACGTCTGTGATGGCGATTAAACAGAAACCCAAGGCCTCAGGATTCATGAAACATCCCTTTGTTCACTGGCCGACCTCCTGGGTTTTGATGTGCTTTTTGGTTTTGTTTTTATTTTTCTGTGGTTTTGGCAAAGAGAACGTGCCAGTGAATCAGCACTGGATGAAGAGATGTGCAGTGAGAGAAGATGAGTGGGAACCAGCTGTGAAGGGGTTAGAAGGTCAGAGAATATGCATGGGAACCAGCTGTGTGTGAGGAGATGTGCAGTGAGAGAACATGGGAGGGATGTGCAGTGAGAGAACATGGGAGGGATGTGCAGTGAGAGAACTTGTGTGGGAACCAGCTGTGGGTGGAGGGATGTGCAGTGAGAGAACATGGGTGGGAACCAGCTGTGGGTGGAGGGGTGTGCAGTGAGAGAACATGGGAGGGATGTGCAGTGAGAGAACATGGGAGGGATGTGCAGTGAGAGAACTTGTGTGGGAACCAGCTGTGGGTGGAGGGGTGTGCAGTGAGAGAACATGTGAGGGAACCAGCTGTGGGTGGAGGGGTGTGCAGTGAGAGAACATGCATGGGAACCAGCTGTGGGTGGAGGGGTGTGCAGTGAGAGAACATGCATGGGAACCAGCTGTGGGTGGAGGGGTGTGCAGTGAGAGAACGTGTGAGGGAACCAGCTGTGGGTGGAGGGATGTGCGGTGAGAGAACATGGGTGGGAACCAGCTGTGGGTGGAGGGGTGTGCAGTGAGAGAGCATGTGAGGGAACCAGCTGTGGGTGGAGGGATGTGCAGTGAGAGAACATGTGAGGGGACCAGCTGTGGGTGGAGGAGTGTGCAGTGAGAGAACATGTGAGGGAACCAGCTGTGGGTGGAGGGGTGTGCAGTGAGAGAACATGGGTGGGAACCAGCTGTGGGTGGAGGGTGTGCAGTGAGAGAACATGTGAGGGAACCAGCTGTGGGTGGAGGGTGTGCAGTGAGAGAACATGTGAGGAACCAGCTGTGGGTGGAGGGTGTGCAGTGAGAGAACATGTGAGGGAACCAGCTGTGGGTGGAGGGATGTGCAGTGAGAGAACATGTGACACAGAAAAGACGCAGGTGCTTTCCAATGCACTCGCCTGAAGTTTCCCAAAAGCAGCTGCTAAGCCCATCTGCCAGGGAGAACTGAGTGGGTCCCCTGCTGCACCTCTTTTAACCCTCAGACACTGCCTCACAGGAGGGCAGCCTGCCCTGACACAGAGGAGGCAGTGCTCCCAGGAGAGGCTGAGTGGGCAGGTCCCTCATCTGCAAGGGCCACCTCCCTGCAGCCTGTCATGGCCGCCGGCCTCTCAGGGGGTGGGGTCGCCGCTCCCGGGGGTGGACCCAGCACTCCTGGGGGGCCTTCAGGCCCCTGACCTGCCTCTTAGCTGGGCCGCCCCTGCTCATGTCCTGGCGGGAACCATGGAGCCCTTCAGCGTGGGGAGGGCCTTGGTCCCCTCACTGGAGCCTGTGCTCTGACTGCACTGTGCCCCTCCGCCACGCACAGAGCCTGGCTGGCACTCAGCAGATGGGGAGGAGGCACGGGGAGGGCCTGGGGAGGGGTGTTCGGTGTTTTCCAGAGTAGCCCCTGTGTCTGACAGCCAGGCTGTCCTAGGTTGTGGAGCGAAAGATGAGGCCTGAGCACGCCCACCTGGAGGGGGTGGTTCAGGGTGCGGCTGACTGTGGGCTGATAGGCCGCCCGGCCTCAGTTTCCCTGTCACCTGCCTCACAGGTGGTGAGGAAGAAGCCAGTTAGCATGCACAGCATGCCTAGAACAGAGTCTGCAAGTGCATTGTTAGACTACAAACTGCGGCATATTAAGACGCTTGAAGCCAATATTTGAGCAAAAATCGATGGAGATGGGGCAGCACGCATCCAGCAGACAGAAGCACTCCGAGGAATGGCACGGCGTGGGCGCGCTCACGGCGGAGGAGCAGGGACGGGGAGCCACCCCGGACAAGCAGGCTGGTCACCGCCCGGTCACTGTCCCCGAGGCGGTGGCAGGGCCGGCGGCAGGTGCTCCCGGTGCCCACCAGGCGATTCTGATTGGCCGGCGGAGGTCCCGTTCTGCGAGAGCCCGAACTGTGACGAAGTCTCGGTCTGGGACGTGGGGCTTAGCACCTGCGACTCCGTTTGGGCCCGTCGTCTTGTTTCACCAGCATGAGCCTCAGAAGACAGGTGTGGGAGCGGGTCGGCCTGCCATGGGGCAGCGCGGGGCACCCTCCCGACGAGGGGCCGGGGCCTACGTGAGCCCGGACCCCGCGTCTCTGAAGGCCTGAGCTTCGGCTGTCCGCGTGAAGCCTCTGACAGCTCCCGCTTCAGAACTGGGGAGAGACTGCTCTTTGGAGAAAAATACTTAACATTGAAAGCCAGTGACGTCCCCATGAGCGAACCTGTCCTGATCGTGGCTGTGGGTGGCTGTCCTCACGGGGAGAAGAGTGCGCAGCAGAAGGTGATGCTGGTGACACGGGAGAGCGCTGATGACCAGGGTGAGGGCGGGGGAGGGGGGTGCATCGCCGTCGCTGGGCAGGGGGGCTGGCAGGCATGGGCTGGACCTCTGGGAGGGTCTTGGTCACGAGGAGGTGGGGACCAGGCCCAGACACAGGCAGCAGGCAGGGCAGAGAGCACCCTTTGGGCTGGCAGGGGCACCCCAAGCAGGGTGCACCTCCAATGTGAAGCTTCTCTGTCCTTGCCGTCCCGCACCTTTCTGGAGAAGTTTGTTTCTGGCCTGTGCATACTCTGTGCACCCAGAGGGTCCGGGCCTGTGACTGGTGGCAGCTGAGCCAGGAAAGAGGGGGCAGGGACGAGAACGGGGGGAGCAGAGCAGAGAGTGTGGCTCCGGGAACCGGTGGCACCAGCTGCAGGGGCGGCGGTGGCAGCCGGGCTGGGGGTGTGGAAACTCAGAACTACTCCAGGGAGAGAAACTGGCAACTGACGGGCCTTCTGTGGCCTCAGCCCACAGCTCCTTGCGCCGCTGGAGAAACCGTGGACTCAGGGTTGGCTCGGCTGCGGAGTGAGGAAGGCGGGCTGAGGGAGGGCTGCACAGAGGAGGGTTTTTAGCAGAGTTCTGAAGGATGAATAGGAGTTTGACAGTGAACCAGATGAAGAAAATTGTTCACACTGCTCTCCCATTTCCTCTCATCCCACGCCAACCTGGAAATTCACACAGGCCTTCAAGAACCCCCAATTCAGGCAGGACTAGGCCCGCTTGGAGCAGAAGAGGGGGCGCCCTGGGCCCGTGGAGCCACCTGTGGGAGGAACAGTTGCTGGCTCCCTTGGGCTCTGCTGGGCTCCGGAGCCAGGCCCTTCGGCGCGGCGCGGTGCTTACCGATGGCTGCTGCCAGAGCGCGGTTCTCCGAGAGATTTATTCAGTCTCCACCTCTGCAGAGCGGCTCTCACTGCCGCTACCTGTGGAAATATGTTTCCCGGGCCGGCTCCCGGAGGAGTGATGCGGGTCATTACCGCGTGAGGTGCTGGGCCGTGAAGGAGCCATTCCTCATCCCCGCGGCTCAGGGTGCGGGGCGCCCGGCGGGACCGTCTGCCACGGCGGCCGCCCAGAGGCTCCGCGCGTGGAGAGAGGGCACCTGGGGGCACGTGTGGGCGCGCTCGCTCTCCACTTGTCCCTGCCGGTTTGGCAGATGGGGTGCGGCAGCAGCGCGGAGCTAAGGAATGGCGGGTTGGCATTCAGTGGGTCAGATCCAGGAGTGCCCCTGCCTTGAGGGGGAGGGGAGGGGGCTTGGTCAGTAACCTGGGGTTCTTCTGCGACTGTCACCCCCTCTTCCTCCCAGGCAGCCCCACCTAATGCAAGCCTTTGCATCCTCCCTTTCTGCTCAGAGCTCCCAGAGCCAGCTCCTGTCGCCCAGGCCCAACTAGAGACACTAGAGAGAGAAAGGGGAGAAAGCATGACGAAGCAGTTACTTCTGGGGGTGCTGGTGGCTGAGCAGCCCGACTATCTCCCCTTCTCCCAAGGGTGCTTCCCCTCAGGATTGGCAGCCTTTGTGGTTAAACCAACGGCTCTCAACCAGAGGGATTGTGGTCCCCACCCCCAACACAGTTGACCATGTCTGGAGATACTTTCTGGTCATAACGGGGGGTGGCGGGGGGCAGGAGGTTACCGGCAGCTGGTGGGTGGAGGCCAGCGACGCTGCCAAACACCCTACAATACGCAGGACTGCCCCCCAACAAAGATCACACCCTCCCAATGCCCACAGTGCCGGGCGGAGAGCCCGAGTCAGAAAGAGTTAGATTCCATCTGACAGCAAAGCCTCCGCTGTCCCCCCGAGGAGCGGGAGCCCGGAGAGGGAGCCGCAGATCCCTCCCCACTTCCGGCCCTGAGGGTCCAGGGGAAGTCAGAGGGCCTGAGCGGACGGCGCAGGGGCACTGCCAGGCTGCGGGGGGGCTCTGTGCCCTGGCAGCCTGTTTGTGGAGGTGCCTGCCACCCCGGGGCATCAGAGCTGGGCAGCCGGGCACACGCGGGCCCCTCTGTGCCAGAGCTCAGACCCCACTCTGCCCCCGAGGCCTCGGAGCTTTCAGGGCCTTGGCTCCGGGGCCAGGCCCAGGAGGTGCAGGGCAGGAACAGGCTAAGGGGCGGGGGAAGGACCTCCCTGGCTGGATGCAGAACATCAAGGGCCTAACCCAAGGTTTTGGAGGGAAGATCCCCAGGGCTGGCTCCCAGCAAGGGTGCGGCCCGGCTCCAGCACTCTCTCCCCAGGCGGAAGCTCCTAATGCCGCAGCTCCCGTCCTTCCAGCCCCCACGGGAGCGCCTCGCTCACTGGGTGAGCCCATGTTCAGGCACAAGCCCAGAGGACATTTCTAGGGCAGAGAGTTCTGGGCTGTTCCTCGGTCATGTCACCGGGGCCGCCCGCAGAGAACGGTATAAATGTTCTTATATGCGTATCTGTAGGACGGGAGGCTCGAGGAAGCGCCCAGGAGAAATGGGGGTGGGAGGATGGGAGGGAGTGGAAGGGGGTGGGGGGTGTCTGGAGCCATGTCACAGGGACACCACGCAGACGCGTTCTAGGTGCCAGCGTCCCCTCCGCTGTCGCTGCGGAATGGCTGGACCTCGGCACCTGGCGCGGCTCCTCCTGCTCAGGGAGCCCGTGGGTGCGGAATTCTTTGGGTCCCCGGAGGGGCCTGCTGCGCACTCTGCCATGCTGTGCGGACGTCAGGAGAGGCGCGGTGCTGCCTTCCCCCCCCCCCGCCCCGACCACTGTGGTGGCTGCTCAGACTTCTTACTTGGGGCTCAGGGGTCCAGCAAACGGGGCAGAGGCTGAACAGACTTTTCTGACCGGTGGCGGTCACTGCCGCTCGGCCACCGTTTCCAGCTCGGGGGGGGGGGGGGGTAGGCCTGTGTCTCAAAGAACATGGGGCCGCAGAGAGCAGGACAGACAGCTCTGAGCCAAGCCTCCCAGCGTCTCCCCACAATGCACACACACACCTGGAATAAGTATAAGGCAGTGTTTACTAAGACACATTTCATTTTCAAAACTGAGCTATCAGCTATTTAAGTGTGTATACACTTTTTTGGGTCACCTGTATATATGTATTTTTTAAAAAATACACGATTTTATTGATTTCAGAGAAGAAGGGAGAGGAAGAGAGATAGAAACATCAATGATGAGAGGAAATCGTTGATACACTGCATCCTACACGCCCCTACTGAGGGTCGAGCCTGCAGCCCAGGCAGATGTCCTGACGGAATCAGAACGTGATCTCCAAGTTCACAGGTCAGCACTCAACCATTGAGCCACACCAGCTGGGCAGGATAGATAGATAGATAGATAGATAGATAGATATAGATATAGTTTGTTAATCTTCACTTGAGAATATTTTTTCCATTGCTTTTCAGAGGGAGTGGAAGGGAGGGAGGGAGAATGAGGCGGGGGAGAGAAACATCCTTGTGAACCGGTTGCTTTCTGGGGGGCGGGGCACGTGCCCTTGACCGGGAATGGAACCTGTGACCCTTCCGTGTGGGTGCTGAGGCTCTGACCCCTGAGAACACCGTCCAGCTGTGGCATTTGTTGACGACCTGTACTTGGCCTTTTCACAATGTGACCAATTTTTAAATTTTCGATAGTTGGGGTCAAATCCATAGAACATGCAATGTACCATCTGGGCCGTGTGCGTGAAGAGCTGGCGGCAGGAGGTGCATCCACATTGTTGTGCACCGTCAGCACATCCATCTCGGGGCTCTTGTCATCTGAACACTGAAACCCTGTCCCCAGGAGACAGTAACTCCCCGCACCCCCCCCCCATCAGCCCACTTCCTGTCTCCGTGAACCGAGCCAGGCCCTCATAACTGGAGTCACACAGCTCTGTCCTTGTGTGACTGCATCTCCCTGAGCATCCTGTCCTCCAGGTTCCTATCTGATGTCAGAACTCCCTTCCTGTTGAAGGCTGAGGACCACCTTATGGTGACAGTCCCACCACGTTCTGTTTGTCCATCCGTCTGCCGGTGGCGCCAGGACTCTCCTGTGTTTGGGCTCCTGAGTGGTGCTGCTGTGGACGTGGGTGCGCACGTATCTCCCCAGACCCGCTTCGGTTCCCTGGGACATATAGCACTTCCGTTCCTACTTTGTTTGGTTTGCATAACTGCTGCCCAGCTTACGTTCCCGCCAACAGGGCACGCACCCCGATGCCTCCTCGTTCTCGCTGACAGTCATTTTCTGCTTTCTGACGGTGGCCATCCTAATGGGTGTGAGTGGTAAGTGCACTTTATGTGTAGTTAATCCTGAGAAAACACCCCTCAGCGCACACCACGACGATGGCCCCGTCTGACAAAGCAGAGCACAGCGTGGGCAGCTGGGAGAGGTGGTGCCGGGCACAGCCAGCCTGCCCGTGGCCGCCAGCCTCCTTCGGGGGGCTGTCTGGAGCTGAGCCCCCTCACCCACCCCCTCCAGCTCTTCTAGGAAGTCCCGCCCCCTCTCTCCTTCACCTGGGCATCTGGCCTCCTGCTGGGTTCATTGACCATGGAGGTGGAAAGGAGGTTCTAACCCAGCCGTGGGCAAACTACGGCCCTCGGGCCGGATCCGGCCCGTTTGGCTGTTCTCTCCGGCCCGCGGAGCCGAAAAAGCGGAGGGTTCTCTTGCTCTCCCCTCCGCTCCTTCCCCAGCAGCCCAAGGTGAGAGTGCCAGCATGGTCAGGTTGCTTTTGTTCCAGCCCTCCCGTCCAGTTTAAGAACCCATTGTGGCCCTCGAGTCAATAAGTTTGCCCACCCCTGTTCTCACCAGACTTGGTGCCACCCACCCTGGGTTCCCGGCAGCGGAGCAGTAGAGTGTGTGGTCTAGAGCAGAGGCTGAGGGTGGGGCTGAGGGTGGGTGTGAGGCTGGACAAGGGCCTGACCCCACCCCCCCCACCCCCATCTCAGGCTGTGTTGGGAGGGAAAGCGCAGTGCGAGAGTCAGACACGGGTGAGCCTTGTTTGCATCTCGTGGTTTGCCGCTGTCTGCGGTTGTTTCTCTCACGTTGTCTTCAGCTGTCCCTTCGCTCGCTGCCAGGCTCCAGGCCTGACCCCATCCCTCGGGAATGAAAGCTGGGCTCACGTGTCTCCTGCTCTTTGGAGGCAGCACAGGGGCCGGGCTCACAGGAGCTGTGAGTGCTGGCAGGTGCCTTTGTCAGGCCCGATGCCGGCTTGTTTCCCGGGACAGAGAGGGAAGTCCCAGAGGCTCCCCAGCCGCCTGGGGCATTGCCTGGCCCGGGTCCCCTCGGTTGGGTTGGTCTCTGTCTGCAGGAGCCAGGCCTGCCCAGGGGACAGGGACGGCCTGATTCTTAGTCCCGCCCTGCCCCCTCGCGGCGGGTTTTGGAGGTGCACTCGGGCGGGTCCCACAGCAGGTCCCGCGGAGCTAAGGGAAGTGGCAGGCAGCCTGCCCCCAGTCCCCACTCCCTCACCTCCCGCTTAGTGATCCAGTGGCTCCTCTGGCTCCTCTCCCTGCCCAGGTCCCGGGAAACACCCGCACCTGGGAGGCTGTCTGTGCGGAGACACTTCGGGGTGGGTCCTCCGTGGCTTCCTGTGCTCAGCGCCCAGGAGAGAGCAGAGGGAGGAAGGGAGGGGCCAGGTGCGTCTGGAGAGAAAAAGACCTTCGGGGCTGGCATCCGGGCCTCCAGCCTGCCTCCCACTTCCTGGAGTGAGGTCTTCCTGCCCTTCCAACGGACCCGCTCCAGGAGTTACGAGGACTCCATACCAGCTGCTTTGTCTCCAAATGCCCTGAGCACGGCCAAGCTCAGCACAGCTGCCACCCAGCCCGGTGGGCAGGAGCAGCCTCCGTCCACCATTCCCGGGGGGTGGGGGGCTCAGACACCTGCTCTGCCCCCAACTGCAGCTCTCCACGCCTCCCTAAAGGGCTGCTGGGAAAGGGGGGGTCTTCCCCAACAGTTTTCCCTCCTCCCCAACCGCTACTTCCTTTAAAAAAAATATTTATTGAGTGACTTCTTTTAAAGAGAGAGGGAGAGAGAGAGGTGAAAGAGAAAGAGAGAGAGAGAGAGAGAGAGAGAGAGAGAGAGAGAGAGAGGTCAGAGAGAGAGACAGACAGACAGACTTGTTCCACTTCATTCACTGACACCCGTGCGTGCCCTGCCGGGGTGGAGCCGCAGCGTGCCGTGTCAGGGCGATGCTCTGACCAGCTGCTCGGCCCCCCTCAGCCTCTCCCGCCCCCTGGGCAAGCCCCTGGGCTCTCCCGCCTCCCTTTACCGTGCTGTTAGGCAGGCAGGGTCCAGCTCCGTCTTTCCGGAGGACATCCGGTTCGCCCGGCACCGTTGGTTGAAAGGACTGTCCCTTCCCGTGAAGTGGTCCTGCCAAAAGCCATCAGGCCACACGTGTCATCGGGATTTTGACAGGGATGGCCTTGAATCCGTAGGTGGGCAGTAGTGACATCTTAACAATATCAAGTTTTCCAATTCCATTTCTCTGTCTTTTTAAAAAAATATATATTTTATTGATTTTTTATAGAGAGAAAGGGAAAGGGAGAGGGAGTCAGAAACGTCGATGAGAGAGAAACATCGATCAGCTGCCTCCTTCACACCCCCCATTGGAAATGTGCCGGCAGCGAGGTCCATGCCCTTGACCAGAATCGAACCCAGGACCCTTCAGTCCGCAGGCCGATGCTCTATCCACTGAGCCAAACCGGTTAGGGCTACTTAGTCTTCATTAATTTCTTTTTCTCTTCGTCCATCTACCTAAATCAGACTATGTCAATTTTATTGACCTATTAAATTTTCTTAATCTCTTTTCTATCCTTGCTTAATTTAGTACAAAATAAAATTAAATGGCTGACGTAACACATGTGCCCAGAACGCAGCCCCGTGAACCCATCCGCCCACACAGCGGACACCCGGGTCCGCTCCCCGCAGGCCCGCCCGCCCCGGCGCGGTGTTCTGGTCCTGTCTGTGCGCTGGGCCAGGCCTCTCCGCACGCTCTGGGTTCCTGTGGACGCAGCAGCCTTTGTCCCTCCGCGGCCGGCCTCAGGGCTGCGGAGGGCCGCGGCCGGTGCAGGGTGGGCCCGAGCGGCTCATGCTCACTGCTCCGTGGCAGTGCGTCCCAGGACTGCACCCGAGTCCTCGCCCCGCTGGCGGGTCCTCGAGGTCGGCTCTGGTATTTGGCTGGGACACACCATGAGGCTCTGACCCGAGCTCAGCTGCACTCCGCTGTGCAAACGCTTCCCGCAGGGGCTGCACATCGCTGCGCTCCCAGGAGGGGCGCGTGGGAGCTCCCCACGGGGAGTTCCATCACCAGATCAGGTGAGGGGTTAGTTACAGAGCACAGCCTCGAAACTTTCCACACAATTTAGTTCGGCTCTTTGATGGAGCACCCACAGCCACCAGCATGGTGATCCCGGTATTTAATGATGCCAAGGCTGCTCTCAATGTGTGCTCAGTGAGAAGAGTCCAAGAAGCGGCCACACCCTGTGTGTATAACCCAAGAACAGTGAGGGGAGGGAAGGCAATGGTGGGTGAATTTCATTTTCTTTCTTCCTTCCTTCCTTCCTTCCTTCCTTCCTTCCTTCCTTTCTTTCTTTCTTTCTTTCTTTCTTTCTTTCTTTCTTTCTTTCTTTCTTTCTTTTTTATTACCCAACACTTTCACACGATGACCCGTACTGTCCCGGATGTGATGATAGTTTCCAAGCAGCAACAATGAGTGTGTGTGGAGACAAAGGGAGACCTCCAAGCTGGTGAGAGAGGTGCCGTGGGGGGGGGGGGTGTCAGGCTTCGGGACACGCGTGGGAGGTAAGATCTCAGGCTCAGGGTGCAGACCCGCTCCCAGCGGACAGCCGGGCCTGGGGCCAGGACAGTAACGGCCTTCACCTCACGCTGCTGTGGGCGATCAGATGCCTAAGGAGCTGAGAACCAGGCAAAGCCGGTGCTCCGTTGTGGGCGATGAGCTTGTCAACAGCTGGAGTGCGGGCAGGAGCGGGGAGCAGCCAGGGCGCAGGGCCGAGAGGGCGGGGGTCGGAGATGGAGCCACCTTGCACGCGTGGGAAGGGGGGCTGGGTTCTGAGGGCCAGGAGCCTGGAGAGCCGGAGGAGCCGGTTCTGGGGCGGCCGTGCCCCTCGAGCCCACCGGCTCCGGTGCTCCAGCCCCTCCGAGCCGGCTTCGCCATCGCCTGACTCCGGCAGGTGCGGGGTCTCCTGTGGCAGGGCGGCCAGCAGTTGGGCACAGAGGCCTCTGCCGTCCGAGGGCCACCACACGGGCCGAGCCGGGAAGGGGAGGGAGGGGGCGTGCAGGCTGGAGAGGCAGAGGCTGCGGGCCTGAGGGCGGGAGTGGGGCCTGGCTAACCCCCCCCCCCGGCCCCCAGGGGCTCTCTGCTGCTCTCTCCTCGCAGGGAGGAGCCGGAAGCCCCGCTGCCACACCCGCTCAGCAGCGTCCACAGGGCGCTGCCCACCCTGTGCCAGGCCTGCCCCGGGCGCCGCCATCGGCCTGGAGGAAGGGCAGGGCCGCTCTTGCTTGCTCATGTGCCCCGCGCGGGGCGTGGGTGAGGGGTGCTCCCGGGTGCCCAGCCTGGCTGCCCTCCAGCCCTCTGGCACCGTGCCCTCCGCCGCCCCGCTCACCCCGTGGGAGGCCGTCCAAGCCCAGGCGAGCCTTGAGCCGCCCTGGTCACCGGGGTCACCGCGACCCCAGGATCAGCAGAGCAGAGCCTGACCCAGCCATCCCGCCTCCGCCCGGCTGCGGCCGGGCCTGGGAGGGGAGGGCGCCTCGGGGTGGCCGCTCCCCGCACAGCCCCGCCCGCTGCCCGCACCTCTGGGAGCATCCGCTGGGGAGAGGGCCCTGCTCTCCCCACACCGAGCTGGGAGGCATCACTGAATGCTGCTATCCCCGCGGAGACAGGAGCCAAGCGGATGCTGGCCGTGTGGCTCAGGGGCTCGGGAGGCAGAGGAGCCTGTGTGCTGAGGCCGGTTCGGCGTGATGGGAGGACACACTTCCCTCCGGGCACAGAGACCGGTTCCGCACAGACTTCAGTGGCGGACGCGGGCAGCCCCGGGGACACGGGGTGACGTGGGGCCTCCTTCCCGCCCCTGAGGCCCGCGGTGGCCCTTAGCGCCGACCCTCAGTCCCCCCAGAGGTGGCCCCAGGCCGGCGGGCGAGCGCCCACGCCCAGCGCGATGGCGTCCCGGAGGCTCTGCTCCTTCTGACCTGCAGTGCCGCCTGCGGTGCCCCAGCCCGGGCGTCCTCCCCACGCAGGCGGAGTTCGGCTCCCGGGACCGTGTGCGTGCTGGCTCCTCGCTCCCCCGGGCGGGGCCCGGGGCCCTGGAGGACACGGTGTGTCCGTCTCAGTCACTGGGCCCAGCCCTGCCACAGACCCTGGTGCACAGGGGGACAAAGGAAATCCAGGGCAGGTGCCCCGGACTCAGCCCTGGGCAGGGCAGGAAAGACCTGCCTCTCCCTCTCACCTCTTTCCCTCCTCCCTTCTTCCCTCCTCCCTCTCCCTCTCTCTTCTCCTTCCTCCCTCCCCCTCTCCCTCCCTCCTCCCTTTCCCCCCAGGCAGGATGCAGTTCATCTCAGCGAGCTACACCTGGGTCTTCCGCCATCGCCCTCCTCTCTGCCCCCCGCCCCCAGTCTGTGCCAGGTGGGCCGCCAGCTCCCCTCTTCCAGGGACACAGCCTCCCCCACAGACCGCAGGCCAGGGCTCAGCTCCCCAAAGGGCCCTGCACCCCCCAGACTCCACTCCAGAGCTCACCCTCCTCCTTCCCCTGGACCCCGAGCCCGGAACATGACTCACACAGGCTGCCTCTGCCCTGGGCAGTGTTTCCACAACCTCACCAGTGCTCCCAGCCCTCAGCACCAGTGCTCAGCGTCTGCATCTGGGCCTCCGTGGCTGCGTCCTGGCCGTGTAGCTGGTGCTGACCGCGGGTCAGGGAACACCAGCAGAGACTCAGCAGGCCCTCGGGTCCCTGTCCAGGTCCCTGCCCTCCAGGCTGGAGGCTGCGCGTGGCAGGAGGCGCCGCCAGGAGGCGCCGTCGGGAGGTGAAGCACAGCCGCCCGCTCTGTGCCCGCTCGTCCCGCAGTGTCAGGCCTGTCTGCAGCCATCACTGCTCAGCCTCGGCACGATGACCACACATCGGCTCAGCGGCCCGGCGGGTCTTTGCCTGGTCCCAAGGCCCCCGAGGGTCTGAAGGGAGAGTGAACTCTCGGCAGCTTGGGTGGAAAAATTATGCTTTCATTTTGCCTAAACAATACTATGCCACAATTTTAAAAAATATATATGTTATTGATTTTTTACAGAGAGGAAGGGAGAGGGATAGAGAGTTAGAAACATTGATGAGAGAGAAACATCGATCAGCCACCTCCTGCACACCCCCTACTGGGGATGTGCCCGCAACCAAGGTACATGCCCTTGACCGGAATCGAACCCGTGACCTTTCAGTCCGCAAGCTGACGCTCTATCCACTGAGCCACACCGGTTTTGGCCACAATGTTTATATATGTCTGTGTGACTGGTTTCCTTGGCAGCCCTTCTCATGTGGATGTCGAACCCCCGGTGTGAGGGGGCTCTGCAGGGACCCAGGCTCCGGAAACAGGCCACCCCTGGGGGAGGCGCAGAGAAGACCCGAGCAGTGGACCCCGGGACTGGCTGTGATGTGCGGGGGCAGCCGGGACCGTGAGGGACGCAGAGAGGAAGGCCACGCTGAGCTCAGAGCGCCAGCGAAGGGAGCAGGGTCTGATGGACGGTGCCCAGCAGACGCACCAGGGCGTGTGAGCCAGAACACACTGCGGTGCAGCGTGAACAAGCGTGAGAAGTGTGTGAGTCAGATTGTTAGTAAACATTAAAGATATTTTTATTGATTCCAGAGAGGAAGGGAGAGGGAGAGAGAGAGAAACATCAGTGATGAGAGAGAATCATTGATCAGCTGCCTCCTGCACACCCCCTACTGGGAACCGAACCTGCAACCCGGCCATGTGCCCTTGACCAGAATGGAACCAGGGACCCTTTAACCAGCAGGCCGACGCTCTGTCCGCTGAGCCGAACCAGGCAGGGCAAGAACGCTCAGTTTTAACTAGTTTTAAGAATGCGGATTTTGAAAGAGCCGGGAGGAGTTTCAATTTCTACCATAGCCACCCTGTCTGACCCCAGGCTGCTGGGGCCCCCTCGGTGGGGAGCACTGTGTGCTCAGGTCTGCACTGCACACCAGCCACAGGGCTCCCTCCCTCCTGGGGGCCCGGCGCGCCCGCAGCAAACCCACCGTGGCTCACACAAGCAGGTAAGCAATGAACGGCGGTAGCCACAGGGGGGGACAGGGCGGGCTTTGCTGCCAAATCATTTGCCCCCCAAAAGGGAGTGTTTTGATTCCTGATTTGAGGGTAAAGAGCTGAGGTCAGGAGTGGAGGTAAGCTGGTCTGGAACGCTCCCAGGTCTGGCACCACCCGAGATACAGCCGAAAGACTTCGTGTCTCACTCACAAAACCAACGTGCCCGTGGGGGCTCGTGGGGTGAGGGCAGGTGCCAGTGCTCCATGGTCTGCAGTGTCACGCCCAAAGCCTCTCCTTGCTTCCGCGATTCCTGCCGGCATGACCTCTGCCCCACCTCTGCCTGCGTCACCTCCCCGGCCTTGCCGTGGGTGCCGACAGGCCTGCTGCCAGCTCGCTTCCACCTGGCCTTCAGAGGAGCGGCTTCCCTCCAGCTGCTGGCGTGGCCCGGTGTCGTACAGCAGGATGCCGATCGCAGGCCCCTGAGGCCTGGCTTCAGCGGGTGAAGCGGACGCAGTGCCCCCTGGGAGGTCAGCGGGGGGTCAAGGGGCGGCAGCAGCAGCCGCGCTGTGCAGCCTGGCGGGCCAGCCCGGGCTCCTGCCTGCTCCCCGCTGGGACATCACTGTCACTCCCTCCCTCCCGAGGGGAGACCTCTCCTGTGGGAAGAAGCCGCCTCCGCCCTGCCTTGCAGGTAGCCCATTTTTGCCAGCTCCCCCTTGCAGCAAGCCCCGGGCTGTCCCCCCAACAGAGGCCACTCATCAGGCAGCCCGTCCGTCTGCTGCGCGGCCTCACGCTGGTGCTGCCTCCCACCCCTCACCCCGCGCGGTGCTCCACGGAGTACAGCGCTCGGGACGGTCCAGGGCCTGCAGCGGCCTGGCCTCCCAGGAGCCGTGAGGGTGCTGTTCCGTATGGACCCAGCTCGGGATGCAGCTCGGTTAAAGCAGGAACAGAGGAAGCACCAGAACCAGCTCCGGAGCCGCACTTGGTGCTGGGCACCCACAGACACGCCTCATGCCTGGCCACGCACTCGGCATTGCGTGGGTGAGGTGCTGCAGAGGCGGGCACTGGCTGGACAGCTACTGGGCTGACCCTAGAGAAGAACCAGTAGAGGCTTCTGTTCATGACCAGCCTCCTCCATGCCACCGAGACTCACCCAGCAGCCCTGGACGGGATGGAATAGTATTTCCATTTTCCAGGTGAAGAAACAAGTGCACAGACTTCTCCAAGGTCAATTACTAAGTAAGTGCGGAATTATGATTGAAACTAGGTTTACAGACAAAGGCTGCCTCTTCCCAAGCTGCCCCTGACCACCCACTCCTTGGGGGGGGGGGGCTCTGTCCCTCATTCTCTCTCTCTCTCTCTCTCTCTCTGTACACACACACACACACACACACACACACACACACACACACACACACAGCAGATGGCTTGGGAGAACAGTACTGTGCATGTTGGCCACCAGGTGGCACCCTGATGCCACAGTCGGGACACCTGAGTCCAGAAGGAAATCAAAGGCCGCCTGGGAGGCCAGGGACGGTGGGCTCTGTGCACCTGGCCTCGCTCTCCTCCAGGGATCCAGGGATCCAGGGATCCAGGTGTGCTTGAGGCAGAGCCAGGACGAGCCAGCACCGACCTCGATCCAGCAGAGGGCCCGCCGGCTGTGGTCTGTGTTCCAGTCACCTCCCAGGAAACCACAGGAGGGAGGCTTAAAAATGGGGTGTTTTGTAAACATTTAACTTTAGAAGTTTGATATATTCCCAGATCCTCACCATTGAACACTTCTCACCAATACACTCTGCCCCAAATACATTAAACGACAGTTAAAAGGCCTGATACATGAAGCAATAGGAAAAAATCACGCACTTACCTTTTCTCAACTGAAGTTTACACACACCAACCCACCAAACTGCCTGCGTGGCTGACAGCAGGGTGCCACATCGCGGGGGAGCCCTTTCCGGCTCCGGGCTGAGCCCTCAGGCTAACTCTCTCCATGGCTGGCATTTCATGACACACTTTGCCTCCCACTTTTTAATCCGTTATAAAGTACAGGCTCTGGTATGCGGATGGGCCACTTGCTTGATTTCCCGTCACTCAGCCTCGTTTCTTTCTTTTTTTTTTTTAATATATTTTATTGATATTTCACAGAGAGGAAGGGAGAGGGATAGAGAGCTAGAAACATCGATGAGAGAGAAACATCGACCAGCTGGGGTGTGGCTGGCTTGTAGAGGGCTCTACGCATCCTGCAGCATGGAGGGTGGTCTGTACATAAGGAGACGGCCTCGTAGTGTCCACAGTGTCCCCATAATGGGCCTCAGGACCTGAGGACACTTGCCTCCCAGGTCACAAGGTCCCGCCCCAGCTTGAGGAAGAGGGAGGGGCGTGGGAGGAATGTGAGCTGTGGTTAAACATGCATGCTCCTGGAGAGGAGGGGAGAGACTTGCTGCGGTGGCTGTACTTGGGGGCAGGTGGGGCAGGCTGGCGGGGTTCCTGGTTGAGAAGAGCCTCCAAAACAGGGTTCAGGCAGCTGCGGGGCGGGGGGGGTGAGGAGGCCTCAGAGGGGTCGGCTGAGGGAGGGCCTGGGACAGTGGACCAGGCCCACACTCAGAGGGGAGGGACTGGAGGGTGAAGCAGGGAGAAATACTGGTGATCCAAGCGGGCATCCTCCTTCTGCCTGGCCAGGCTGAGACCTGTGTGGGGCAATGTTTTAAAACACATTTTTGAAGAGAGTTTCAAACCTACACTAAAGTGGACAGGAGAGTATAACGAACTCCTAGTCCCACTCTGCAGCCTCATCGGCCATCACCCAGCCATCCCACCCAGCAAACCTCACCCATACCTCCCATTATTTATTTATTTATTGTAAATGTAAATCTTCGTTGTGGAGAGCATTACAGATGTCCTCCTCTCGTTCTCCCCCCCCCCCCAACTCCTCTCCACCCGGCTCCAGCCCCACCCCAGGCTTTGCCAATCACTGTGAGTATCCTTAGGTAAGATCTTTAATCTCTTCCCACCCCATCCCCCTTCCCTCTGAGATTCGTCAGTCTATTCCATGTTTCCATACCTCTAATTCTATTTTATTCACCAGTTTATTTTGTTTATTAGATTTCTTATTTTTTTATTTTGATTGTTTATATTTTTAAATCTTTTTATTTCATCTTCCTCTTCTTAAAGAATACCCTTCAACATTTAATGTAATATTAGTTTTGAGGTGATGAATTCCTTTAGCTTTTTCTTGTCTGTGAAGCTCTTTATCTGACCCTCAATTCTAAATAAGAGCTTTGTTGGTGTGGGCCTCTTTGGGTTCCTCTTGTTTGTGACTCTCTGTGCTTCCTGGACTTGTAAGTCTATTTCTTTCACCAGGTAGAAGTTTCCTGTCATTATTTCTTCAAACAGATTTTTGCTCTCTTTCTCTTCTCCTTCTGGAAGCCCATAATGTGAATGTTGGTACACTTGAAGTTGTCCCAGAGGCTCCTTCATTATTTTCATACTTTTGGATTCTTTTTTCTTCTTGCTCTTCTGATTGGGTGCAATATCTTCCTCATATTCCAAATCGTTTTTGGAATATGAGGAATCGATTTGATTCTCAGACTCATATGTTCTACTGTTGAATCCCTATACATTATTCTTTATTTCAGTTAGTGTATGCTTAATTTCTGACTGGTTTTCTTTCATATCTTTGACTTTCTCAGTTGAAGCTCTCATGAAGATCCTCAAATAACCTCATAACCATGGTTTTGAACTCTGTATCCAGGAATTTGCTTACTTCCATTTCTTTCATTTGTGACATGTTTATTTGTCTCCAAATTTTGGCTACTTCCTTGGTTTGTTTCTAAATATTAGGTAGACCTGCAATGTCTCTTGGTAGAGTGGCCTTGTATAGTAGGTGTCCTGTAGGGACCAGTGGCCCAGCCTCCCCAGTCACCTGAGCTGAGCACTCTAGGTGCACTCCTGTGTGGGCTGTTTATAGTCTTGTAGTTCAACCTTGATTGCTGTTGGCATCACTAGGAGGAATTTATTCTAGGCCAGTTGGCATGAGGACCAGCTGTAGCTACAGTGGAAGAGCTGCCGTGCAGGAAACACTCCTACAGAGCAGGACTTGCTTCACTGGGGCCTTGGTGCTCACTGAGTCTGCCTCTTGAGTGTGTTGCTTGTGGGTGTGTAGAGTCATAATCTGATGTGATCTGAAGCCAACCATTGGATGCACTGGCTCTAGGGCCTCCAGAGAGCTGCAAAATCAGCCACTACCTGGGGCCACTTGACAGGAGCTAGAGAGAGATCTGCAGATGGCTGCTAATTGCATTGGACTTGGAGGAGCACAGGTGAGGCCCAGCTGTGAAGCAAGGCAGGCTGGTGCTAGTACATGGTCTTGTGCCTTTTATTGATAGGTTTGGGGCACATTGACACCAGTTGACACTTGTTTGAGAGATTTTAGCAAAGTCTGAAGTCTGAGCATGGATAGGCTATACATATGGATAAACTGCTATAAACAGCTAGGGTGGGGCTGCAAATTGGATGGGGGTGGGGTCTCAGGGAATCCTCAGGGCAGAGCAAACAGTGTGCTTCAGGCTGATGGAGACTCAGATATGGCTGCCAGTCAGCCCTGAGACAGGGGAGGTCCCAGCACAGGAACAATGACCTCTGTGAGCACCCCATCTTAAAAAAGCCACCCCCAAGTTCCTGCCCTGATGCCAAACAATCCAGTTCCTCCCCATATGTGTCTGGGTCCCCCCAAACCACCAGTACTGGAGTGCAGAGGAATTGAGTCTGAGCAAGTTCATGTGCCAGCCCTTTAAGAGGAACATAAACAACAGCCTCCGTGTCACTCAGCCACAATTACAGCTTATTTTTATAGCCCAGATTTATGGAGACTTCTCTTCCAAGCTCTGGAACCCTGGGCTGGGGTTCTGGTGTGGGGCTGGGACCCCTTGCTCCTCATGGTGGCCTCTGTAGAGATAATCTCCCCCCTGATTAAAAAAAGGTACATGTGGATATATGACCAGCCTTTTTCGTGTTTCTGACCCTCCTACCAGTCTCAATGTGCTTTCTTCTTTACTTCTCTAGTTGTAGGACTTCCATTCAACCAGCTTTTAGGCAGTTCTAGATGATGGTTGTCCTGTATGTTAATCGTAATTTTGATGTGGTTGTGGAAGGCGGTGGATATAGGTGGTTACCTATGCCACCATCTTGGTTCTCCTCCCCCCTCCATTATTTTGAAGCAAACCTGAGGTGTCATCATTTCACCCAAAACATTTTAGTTCCCATCTCTGAAAGGTGGCAGGGCCCCAGCAACAGCATCCAATGCCCAGGCTCAGACCTCCAGTCACCCGAGGGGCAGAATGTCCTGTCCAGTTTGTTCGAGTCAGGATCCAAATGAGGCCCACCCATAGCGATAGAGTGAGGCATCTTTAGTTCTCATCTTCCTTCCTTCCTTCCATTCTTTTCATTTTGAAATACTTTCAGACTTTTACAGGAATATGGCAAAAAATAGTACAAAGAATTCCCACTATACTCTTCACCCAGATTCTTCAAATGCTACCATGTTACATAACCACAATAAAGTGAAAATCAGGAAATTAACATGCTCATAACCCATTATCTCATCTTCAGGTCTCATTTACATTTTGCCAATTCAGTGGTCTCCTTTAATCTGGAAAGTTCCTCTGTCTTGCTTTATTCTATTTTAGGGGAGAGTAGAATGTTCATTTGTTTTGTAGGATTTGGGCTTGTCTGGAGTCTCCTTGTGACTAGATTTGGGTTAGCATTTCTTGCAGGGACTCCACAAAGGAATGCTGCATCCTTCGCCGAGTTTCAGTGGGGGCACAAGATGTCCAATTTCTCCGCTATGAAGTTACTATTTTCCCCTTTGTAATCAGTAAGTACCGACGGGGAGGCGATTTGAAACTATGTGAATGTCTTATTTCTCATTATATTTTTGCCTGCTAGTTTTATCTCTCATTGATTCCCAATTCCTGCTTGCAGCAGCTATTACTGGGGGGTTTACTGAGTAGTGAACACTCTACGCCCATCGTTCCTTCTACATTTAACCCTTCAAAATTCTTCAGCAAGGAAGAGCTTTCCCCATTTCGTCCCCATTTGTGCATTTACTCATTTGCCTCTTCATACCTGTGTAACTGGTGGATTCTTATTTTATTCTATGGCCGGCGGGCTATTGCTATCATCATTGATCGTATTGTTCAGATTGTCCCAGGTTTGGTCACTGAGAACTCTTTCAAGCTGGTGCCAATGTCCTTTTGAGTCGTGCCCTTATCCTCTTTTGGGCATTTCCTCGCTCTCCGACATTACAAGATGTTCCAGGCTCATCTTGTACTTTCGCTGACCTGGCCCTGGGATAGCGGTTTCTCTCCAGAGCCCAGTCCTCTTATTGACAGCAGCTTGTGGGAACAATACGGTGCTGGTTGTGCCCGCAGCTCCTGGGCCCCAGCAGGTGGAGGTGAACGTGTCAGTGCCCCCTATCCTCAGGGGACATGCTCTAAACCCCCAGTGGAGGCCCTAAGCTATTGATAATCCCGAACCTTGTCTATGCTGTGTTCTTTCTATACATGCATACATGCACACATACCTATAGTGAAGCTTAATTTGTAAATTTGGCACAGTAAGAGATTAACAACAATAACTAATAATAAAATAAAACAATTACAAAATACTAGAGGCCCGGTTCATGAAACTCATGCACAAGGGTGTGTGTGTGTGGGGGGGGGGGGTGTCTCTCAGCCCAGCCTGCACCTTCTCCAATCTGGGACCCCTCGAGGGATGTTCAACTACCCGTTTAGACCCAACCCTGCCCGTTTGGACTCAGCAGGATAAACAGGTAATCAGGCAGCCCTGCCACAATCCAGGACTGCTGTCTCCCAACTGTTCACCTGCCTGCCTTCCTGATTGCTCCTAAAAGCTTCTGCCTGCCAGCCTGATCACCCCCTTACCACTCCCCTGCCAGCCTGATTGATGTCTTACTGCTCCCCTGCCAGCCTGTTTGCCCCCAACTTCCCTCCTCTGCTGGCCTGGTCACCTCTAACTGCCTTCCCCTTCAGGGTTGATTGCCTCCAACTGCCCTCCCTTGCTGACCTGGTCCCTCTCAACTGCCCTCCCCTGCTGGCCATTTTGTGGTGACCATCTTGTGTCCACATAGGGGCAGGATCTTTGACCACATGGGGGCAGCCATCTTGTGTGTTGGAGTGATGGTCAATTTGCATATTACTCTTTTATTAGATAGGATAGAGGCCTGGTGCATGGGTGAGGCCAGCTGGTTTGCCCTGAAGGGTGTCCCAAATCAGGGTTCCCTTGGGGTGTGGGGTGGCCTGGGCAAGGGTCCTGTGGTGGTTTGCAGGCCAGCCTGGAGACCTAAGCAGAGGCCCTGGTATCTGGAATTTATTCTTCTACAATTGAAACTTTGTAGGCTGGAGTGGAGCCAAGCTTCCTGCTTGCTCCGTGGCTGCAGCCATTTCTGTTTGGATTTGTTTGCCTTCTATAACTGAAACTTTGTACCCTTGAGTGGAGGCTTAGGTTGGCCAGGGCAGGTGGAAAACTTGGCTTCCTCCATTTCTGGGGGCAACCCAAGCCTCTCAACTGCTTCCTGTGGCTGCAGTCATCTTGGTTGGGGTTAATTTGCATACTCACTCTGATTGGCTGGTGGGCATGGCTGGTGGGTGTAGTGGGGTGATGGTTACTTTGCATAGTACTCTTTTATTAGGTAGGATGCTGTAATAAAAGCTATGTGAATATGGTATCTCTCAGTGTCTCGACTTATTTTACTAAACTCTGCTCACCTTCTCGCTTAAGGGAAGCACTTTACAGCTTCTCCGTGGCAGATCCAAATCACCAGGATCACTACTCCTGTGCACTAGGGGCATTGGGAAATAAAACAAGGGCGACTTGAACACAGGCACTGAGATATCACAATAACACATACATGCCTGTACATAACTTATGTAGATTAATATAAAAACATTTCCATATGTACATTAAAAACCATGGCTTCATCTGATGATGTATGTAACTCCAATCCAGCCCTTTCCAGCTTCTTTCTCTCCTTATTAGAAACTTCTTTGTCCAACCTGGATCTTCTTGTCCACAATACAGTTATGCATGTGCTTAGATCTAGGGTGCACATAAAGTGATTCCAGGACTGTTTTCCCAACCCCCTGGGGAAATGCACCTGCCAACTACTATGTAATGGGTATGTACAGGTCTTCGTGTCCTTATCTCAGAGGATATATAGAAACACAGCTCCCCAGTGTTTCCAAGATCAGTTCCCCCCTCCTGGTCCCTCCGTGTAGGTCTCTGTTCATTGTAAAGCACTGTGTTCCCTCTGTGCTTCCTCCCTCTGTGCCGATCTGTATGTAGTGTGAGCGGGCAGGCACGGAGGCTCCTTGCGGAGGAGGCAACACTGTGCTCGCCTCTGGTCTCTGCCTCTCGCTCACGGTGACCTTGGGAGTCAGTTACCAGTTCCCCGACCTCCTCATCCACAAAGTGGGTCTGAGAAGAGCACCCGGGGACCCGGGGCCGGGAGGGCACAGGAGGCACTGCCCGTCCCCGTGACTCCCGGTCCTCCAGGGGAGGAGCCAGGCCAGAGCGCCCGGAGCCCGAGGGCACGCTGTCGGGAAGGACGGGAGGACGGGCCGTCCCCCCGGGTTGGACTCCACGCCAGCCTTGGCGCAGAGCCTGCCTTCCTCAGGAAGGCCAAGTTACCAAAACAGATAAATCAATCTGTCAAGAATCTCTCCCCTCCCTCTGCCAAGAAGCTCAAAGGGGGAATTGTTCCTCGGGATGAAGAAGGAAACAGCAGACACCTTCGGGAGCTCCTTGCCCGCAGGGGCCCCTCGATGCTCCCTGCCCCATCCACCACGTGCCCCCCCCTCCCGGCCCCTGCCGTGGGCCAGCCAGGTGCAACCACCACCTCCTGCCACCAGCTCCCGGGCAGAGCCAAGCCCACAGCTGCCTGTCTGAGGGGTGGGGGCCCCGCCCAGGGCTGTCTGAAACGCAATCCTTGTCTGCGGAGTGGAGGCCTAACTGAGCCGCCGCCCCCACAAACAGTGAGGGGCTCGTGGGGTGTGGGTGACCCCCAGGCAAACTCCAGCCAGTGTGCCCAGCAGAGCCGGGGAGGGGCGTGGGGCGACGGGGAGACTGGCGGGAGGGAGCAGAAGTCTCTGGAGCCACGGCTCCCTCATGTTCCCTCAAGCTTCGGAGGACGGAGGCTCCTCCCTGGAGGGACGAGGTAGATTCCTGGGTTCGCAGCAGCTCTGCCACTTAGCAGCCGTGTGATCTGTGAAAGCACCAGACCTCTCTGTGCAGGGGTTGCTCATCTGCAGGGCTCTCTGGGGGCTTTGGGAAGACACCATAACTTAATCTGTGTGCCATGAGCCTGGCACATTACAATCGGGTTGTAAATACGACTCTGAGGCGTAATGATGTGTCACGGGCAGCTCTCCCCTTTAGCCCGCCGGCCGCTCTGCAGGCTGGGGACGGTGCCTCACCCTCTAGGCCAGGACGCGGAAGCTCGGAGGAGAGCACAAGAGCCTCGGGCACCGCGGCTAAGGTCTGCAGCCCCATGTGAAGGCCCTTCTGGTTCTGCGCCCTCTGCAAGCAGGTGAGGGGACAGGAGGCTTGGACGGGAGCCCAGTGCCCGTGCCAGCTCCCCTCCCCATGTGGCTAATCACAGCTTTGCCAGAGGAACTGTGACCAGAAGCTGTCCCTGGAGGAGGAGTCGCGGGGAGGGAGTGGGAGAGATGAACGTTGGATCCGCAGATGAGCCCGGATCAGGGGAGAGGGTGAGGACCTGAGTGCCAAGCTTGGGACTTGTGAGCTGTGTCCCAACCGGAGGGTAAGCAATAAAGAGACCCCTCCATGCCCACACTGCCCCCCCTCCCCCTGGCCCTGGGAAGGCGGCCGAGCCGGGACCCCTTCGTGGTGGAGAAGCCGTGAGCCAGCGGCTGGGGTCCTCCAGGGCAGGAGGGGGAGCGGCGGACACAGCTTGGCCGCCCGGACCTCCACGCAGCGGCAGCTGTGCACACAGGAAAGGTGGCTACGGTGTCATCAGCCAGGGAGTGCCAGTGTCACACGTCGCCAGGGCTAGGGCGGCGCGGGGCGTGGCACAGGCCCCCAACTTCCCAGGGGGAGAGCTGGCCGCCGCCGCCGGGACATGAAGGCACGCCAAAGGCCCGCGGCAGGAGCTGGGATTGTGACACGCAAGACTCGTCTCTGTTGGTTTTGTGACAACGTGGAAGCCACAGATGTTCGCTCAGGACGAAAGAGAAGAAGGACGAGGGACACCCCTTAGCATGGCCTCCATCACCTCCGCCCCCCCACCCCCGTCACCTGTCCTTCCCCCACTTCTCTCCCCACCCCGTTCCGGGGGCCGCACCAGGCCTGGAGTTCAGGGGTCAGGGGTCACATGAGACGACGAGCCAATGGTGAAACCTTGGTGGCGGGTGGAGGAAGAGCAGGTATTTAGGTCAAGGATCACAGGCCAGACGGAGGCTATATCAAGGAAAAGATGCGTGACTGTTAAACCCTAGAGGCCGAGCAGGCGCCAGGGGCAGGCTGGTGGTGGAGGAAGGGCGAGGCCTTGAGCAGGAGCCACGGCCAGCAAGAGGGGAGGAGGGTGAGCTCCCAGCAAGAGGGGAGGAGGGGAGCTCCCGCCGAGGGATGCTTTGCCAGTAGCTCCTCTCCCAGGCCGTGGGAGTGGGCATCCCTGTGAACCCAGGCTCGGAGAATTAAGTGAGTTAGCAAAGTTCTCCCAGCTTCTCCGTGGTAGGGCGGACTGAGGTCAGCTGTGGCCTGGCTGACCGCACGTGGGAGGCCAGGCCTGCAGCGAGGAGGGTGTGCGCCCCAGAACAGCCTCAGAGGCCGAGAGCTCATCTCCGGAGCGGAGAGGCGGGGCTGAGGTCTGGAATTGCCGAGGCATCTTATCGGAGGAATGTGGAGCCCTCCCCTCAGATTCTGGACCAGGGCTTCCAAAGAAGCGCCCCTGAGAATCAACGATGCCAATAACTACCAAGTCCTAGTGTAGAGTGTGGGACAGGCGGAAGTCAGAGAAAAGTTTCAAAATGAACCTGTGGGTGTGAGATAGCCGAGAAGCCGGGGCGTTCCTGTGCACTGGGAAACCGTGATGGGGAGACACAGGAGGCTGAGGGGAGGCACAGGAGGCGGAGGGGGAGGTACAGGAGGCTGAGGGGGAGGCACAGGAGGCTGAGGGGAGGCACAGGAGGCTGAGGGGAGGCACAGGAGGCTGAGGGGAGGCACAGGAGGCTGAGGGGAGGCACAGGAGGCTGAGGAGAGGCATAGGAGGCTGAGGGGGAGGCACAGGAGGCTGAGGGGGAGGCACAGGAGGCTGAGGGGGAGACACAGGAGGCTGAGGGGGAGGCACAGGAGGCTGAGGGGGAGACAGGAGGCTGAGGGGGAGGCACAGGAGGCTGAGGGTGAGGCACAGGAGGCTGAGGGGGAGGCACAGGAGGCTGAGGGTGAGGCACAGGAGGCTGAGGGGGAGACACAGGAGGCGGAGGGGGAGGCACAGGAGGCTGAGGGGAGACACAGGAGGCTGAGGGGAGGCACAGGAGGCTGACGGGGAGGCACAGGAGCTGAGGGGGAGGCACAGGAGGCTGAGGGGAGGCACAGGAGGCTGAGGGGAGGCACAGGAGGCTGACGGGGAGGCACAGGAGGCTGAGGGGAGACACAGGAGGCTGAGGGGGAGGCACAGGAGGCTGAGGGGGAGGCACAGGAGGCTGAGGGGGAGGCACAGGAGCTGAGGGGGAGGCACAGGAGGCTGAGGGGGAGACAGGAGGCTGAGGGGGAGGCACAGGAGGCTGAGGGTGAGGCACAGGAGGCTGAGGGGGAGACACAGGAGGCGGAGGGGGAGGCACAGGAGGCTGAGGGGAGACACAGGAGGCTGAGGGGAGGCACAGGAGGCTGACGGGGAGGCACAGGAGCTGAGGGGGAGGCACAGGAGGCTGAGGGGAGGCACAGGAGGCTGAGGGGAGGCACAGGAGGCTGAGGGGAGGCACAGGAGGCTGACGGGGAGGCACAGGAGGCTGAGGGGAGACACAGGAGGCTGAGGGGGAGGCACAGGAGGCTGAGGGGGAGGCACAGGAGCTGAGGGGGAGGCACAGGAGGCTGAGGGGAGGCACAGGAGGCTGAGGGGGAGGCACAGGAGGCTGAGGGGAGGCACAGGAGGCTGAGGGGAGACACAGGAGGCTGACGGGGAGGCACAGGAGGCTGAGGGGGAGGCACAGGAGGCTGAGGGGAGGCACAGGAGGCTGAGGGGGAGACACAGGAGGCTGAGGCACAGGAGGCTGAGGGGGAGGCACAGGAGGCTGAGGGGGACACAGGAGGCTGAGGGGGACACACAGGAGGCTGAGGGGGACACACAGGAGGCTGAGGGGGAGGCACAGGAGGCCGAGGCACAGGAGGCTGAGGGGGAGGCACAGGAGGCTGAGGGGAGGCACAGGAGGCTGAGGGGAGGCACAGGAGGCCGAGGCACAGGAGGCTGAGGGGAGGCACAGGAGGTTCACGGGGCTTGACGGCTGAGCTGCTGGTAGGCTTCTCTTTGAAGAGGACAGTTTCTGTTTCTGTCTGATGTCTTCTGCTCCGGGGTAAGCATCCCACCTTGCTCAGCGGCCGCCCTCCTTCGCTCCCAGACGACTTGGCTCTGGGGGCTGCCGGCCCCGGCTGCAGCGCTGAGCCTGCTTCTACCCGGAGTCGTTCGGGTGGTCGACGGGGAGGAGGTTCTGTGCTAACAGCTGGAAACACAGTGGGGCCGAGTTTCTCGAACGTCTCCATCTGGAACACGTCACTTCTCAACCGACAACCTTTCATGCTGATGCTGTGTGGCCAGCCACGCGGCTCCCCGTGACAAACGGGAGAATCGTGAACCTCAGTCAGTTCCCCGCTCCTACCACCTCAGGACACTGTGCTGTGAATATTGTCAGGATTCTCGGCTTTTGTTGCTGCTTATAATTATTGTAAAATTTTCATTTTTTTTACATTTCCTTTCCTTCTTGTTAAATTTTCACTTACATTACATGTCATTTTGTTTCTGAAGTGTTTGTTCAAAGGTTAAACAGTAAAATAGACATGTATTGTATATGAGAAAGGTTAAAATGGAATCATTTGAGGGTTTGGAACAGATTAATTCAATTTACATGATTTCTAATGGGAAAAGTGATTTGGTTTTTGAATGGCCTTCTGGACTGGATTAAGTTAGAGAACTGAGATCCCACTGTAATTTAATGACCTGGAACTGAGCAGAAAGAGATTGTAACGCGAAGGTGACACCGAGGCTCGGCACTGGGGAAGCCAGCTGCCATGTGAGAGAAGTCTATGGAGATGCCGCAAGCGAGGGGAAACCGAGGCTCCACCCACAGCTGGGGTGGGTGAGGCCTCCCGCTACCGCTCATGGGCTCATGGGCAGGCTGAGCTTAGAAGTGGATCCTACGGCTCAGACAAGATTCCAAATGTCTGGCATCCCAGCCAATATCTTCATTAAGACCTCATTCAAGACCCAGAACCAAAAACCCCCAGCTAACCCACTGAAGACTCCTGACCCCAGAAGCTGTGTGAGATAATAAATGTTTGTTGTTTTACTCCACAAAAAAATAAGTAAAAATAAAATAAATATGATTGACATATTTGAAGAGGTAAAAAAGAAAAAAAATCATGAGACAAATTTGAAAAATAACTAAATAGACCTCAAGAAATAAAAAAAATGTAGTAATTAACATTAACAACTCAATGCATCAGCTAAATAGAAAGAAGTAGGGAGTTGGTAGATACATCTGAGAAAACTTCAACAAAAAGCTATAGGGGGAAATGTGGCAGTGATGTTAAGAGACTGATGGACAGAACGAAATGGCGCAGACACATGTTCTCTCCAGAAACAGGGAACAGGGAAGCAGGATTTAAAAGGCACATGGAATTCCAAACAGGCGAAACAGGAGTACCTATACACATCCTTTATAAACAGCAGACAGAGCAGAGACAGTGATGGAAAAGAAATGTTAGTTAGGCCGACAGCAGACTTCTCAGCAGCAAACACTGATGCCAGGAGATGATGGGGAAAAAGCATCACAGAACTGAAGAAAACTAAACTGTCAATGTGATCACTGATGTCCAGCAAAGCAATTATTGGTGAATGAGGATGAATTGGACAGCTATTAAACAAAAGTTGAATGAGTGCTTACTCATAGTGTCTCAGTGGAATTAATAAAGGGTTTTTTTCAGTAACTACGAAGTTGAGTCCAGAGGAAGGGGTGTGACGAAAGCAGTAAAGTAAGCAAAAAAATTAACATATCGCTAAGTCCTTATAAGCACTTATTGTTTTAAAAAATATGGATTTGTGGGAGGGGTTTAAAAGCCAGATGGAGCCGAAACTGGTTTGGCTCAGTGGTAGAGCGTCGGTCTGTGGACTGAAAGGTCCCGGGTTCGATTCCGGTCAGGGGCATGTACATTGGTTGCGGGCACATCCCCGGCAGGGGGTGTGCAAGAGGCGGCTGGTCGATGTTTCTCTCTCATCGATGTTTCTGGCTCTCTATCTCTCTCCCTTTCTCTCTGTAGAAAATCAATAAAATATATTTTAAAAAAAATAAAAAATAAAAGCCAGATGGAAGTGAAATACTATCCAGTAATAACATGATAAATGTTTAAAGGTTGATTGAAGTTAAACAATTGTAAACTCTATTATAGGCTGAAGGATAAATATACGGATTAGCATTAGCCTTAGATACTCATGTTAAAATATAGTGGGTTAGCACTAAAATAATAGAAATAGAATGTATAACTTTTAAATTGGTGGAATGGGAGAACAGAGAGAATTCAATACAATGAAGACAGAGAAACAGAAGGAAAAACAAGCTGAGAAAAAGCAAATATTAGTAAAGCATCAGACCAGATGGTAGAAGTAATTCCAAATAACTCAGTGACCATAACATGTAAGGAAGTCCCGATGGATGCAGCCTCCTATCTCGTCCTGCCCTTGGCACATTGGCCTTTCGGTCCAGATGTTTGCATTCCTGTCTGCCCACTAGAGGGTCCGTCCCCCCAGAACAGGCTGCCACACTGAGTCCATGGCTCCTGCCCTCTGCAGCAGAGCGCCTGACCCTCAGCCTGGTGAGGCTTGTGAAAACGCACTGGCTCCTTTGAGTTGAATTGAACAATGGAAGCAAGGGGGGTGGGAGTGGGTGGGGTATGGAAATCTCAGGTCTTAGTGAATTACAGCCATAGAGAAACAGTACACAAGACAGGAAATTCAAAGGTTAATTAATAAACACATTAAAAATTCAACTCCAGTGGAGATTCCAGATAGGCAAATCAGAACTAAAGGTAACATTTTGCTTGTCAGATTTTAAAGTGACAAGACTAAATGCTGGAGTGGGTGTAGAGGGCCTTGCATACACTTCAGGATAGATATGGTTTCCTACTTTCTGAAAAGTAGTTGTATTTCCAAAATTTTATATTGCTTAGGGTAGCGTTGGTTGTAAGTATCCACAAGCAGATCAAACTGGGTTAAAAAGAAATTGAAGCACCCAGTTAAGTAGGGTGTGTGTGTGTGTGTGTGTGTGTGTGTGTGTGTGTGGAGGCGGGTGGTGGGGGTAGCTCCAGCCATGCCTTCACTGGGTGACCTAAGCACTTTTTCTGTGTCTATGATGTCACTTTCCCCCCATGCCCACACTTCTCTGCTCCAAAAATAGTTGCAGCAGTTCCAGACCTTACATTCTACTACGCAAGGAAAGAGGGATTCTCCCCTTCCTTAGTGCTCCAACCACCCTGCCCCCACCCTGCCTCCTGATTCACTAATGAGCATGTGTCAATACCTGAACCATAATTATTTTCAAAAAGTACCAATTAGGAACAAAAGATGATGGGAAATAGAATGGGGAGAGCAAAGACAAGGAACTTGGGAATCTGAACAACTTGGAATGAATTAAGTGGGAAGAGCACACAGCTGGGAAAACCCTCAGCTCCTCTCTGTCCAGATGGGTGTCCTGCTCCATCCTCTCCTTCTGACATCTTAACCATATCCTATGTGTCTCTCATGCTCTTTTCCATTTGTCCCATCCTTTTTTTAAAAGAAAAATATTTTGTTGATTTTTTACAGAGAGGAAGGGTTAAAAGATAGAGAGTTAAAAACATCGATGAGAGAGAATCATCAATCAGCTGTCTCTTGCACCCTGGGGATGTGCCCGCAACCAAGGTACATGCCCTTGACTGGAATCAAACCCGGGACTCTTCAGTCCGCAGGCCAACGCTCTATCCGTGAGCCAAACAGGTTTCGGCTATTTGTCCCACCCTTTTATTTCATTGAGCCTTTATTTCATTCACCCTTTTATTTCATTTTATTTCCTCTGGATGTTTTTGTTCACTGTATTTTTCAGTTCACTAGTTCTCTCTGCAGCGGTGCCTAATTAGTTCTTAAATCCACTCAAGGTGCTCTCAATTGTCCAGTTTCAGAATTTTGAGTTTTTCATAGATAATGTTTTCTGGTAAAATTTCAACCTTATCTTTTATTTCCTCGAGCTTATGAATGGGAGTTTAAAGTCTGTGCCTGCATTCTGCATTTCTTCAGGACCTCCTGGAGGAACGAGGTCCTGCGGAATCACCACCCCTGGCTTCTCTCTGCTCAGCCTCGACACCCCAATTCCTCGCTCCGTGGGAGCCCTCTGAACCTTGTGGTGATGCTTACTTTCTCTCTCTCTGCCGTGCTGGCGGTTCCCCAAAGGAGTCCGCCATCACCAGAGTGGGGATCGTAATGGACTGCAGAATCCAGTTAGGTATGTATTCAAACTTCACGTCCGCCCCTTACTGCCGGGACGGCCTTGGCAGGCTGACTAATCGTTCTGAGCCCAGTCATCTTTCTGGAGGAAGGAGTCAATAGCTGCCCTGCAGGATTGATTTGAGGTTTAGGAATAATCTGTGTGATGTATGTAAGAATGCCTGACAGTTGGTAGGCACTTAAGACATTTAGCTTTGTTGTTGGTGATATTTTCAGGGACTCTGCCTGGCTCCCACCCCCAGCTCTGGCCTGTTTGCATGGGCCCCGGAGGCTTCCGGCCGCGATACGTGGCTGGCCTGGGGTGCGGTTGGTGGGAACCAAGCTCTCTGGGTCAACAACAGTAGAGGTCTTGGGTCTTGTCTGGGCCTGGAGAGTTGGGCTGTGAGAGGCAAAGAGGGCACTTCCATCATAACCAGGGCCCGGAATGAGTGAGGCACCGGAGGCAGAGGGCAGGAGGAGGCTGTGAAGGGGCGGGAGGCTGTAGTCAGGCTCAGAGATGGGGCCTGGACTGGGAACAGGCCGGGATGCGGGAAGGGCTGGGCAGAGGTCACTCGAGGGCCCATTGGAGGTACATGGGCATTATGTCCTCAGTTTTTTGGCTCTGACATTTTCACTCAACCTCTTTAATATTTTGGCTCTAAAACTATTTTAATATTTACACTTTAATAGGATTATACCAATTCTGATGACATCTCATTGTGAAACTATTTTCCAAATACCACGCCAATTCAATTCTAGGTATTTATACAGTATCGTTTTGTTATTTTTTCCCTCTGGTATTTTATTGAAATTATATTCATTATGTAAGATCTTTTCTGCTTAATTTTTATAACAAAATTTTATAAGTAACTCAGATGTCAGAACTTTATGCATTTAGTTTCACTTCTACTATGGTTGTTGTTGTTGTGTGTGTGCATGTATATGTGTATATGTATGTGTGTGAGTGTGTGCATGTGTAAGTACATGTGTGTATGAGAGTGTGTGTGTGAGAGTGTGAGTTTGTGTGTGTGAAAGTATATATGTGTGAGTGTGTATGTGTGTATGTATATGAATGTGTGTGCACAAGTGTGTGCATGCATGTATATGTGTGTATATATGTGTGTGTGTGTGTGTGCGCGCATGTGTGTATGTGTGTGAGTGTGTGTCTGTGTGTGTGTGTGCGTGTGTGTAGCCATTATTTCTGCCAGTCTGATTTATCTTGGGCACATTGTACAGATCTAAACAACACAGGGATGATGATTCTTGTGTTAGTTGTTAGTCAGTTGTACTTTCCCCTTCAACTGCTGATTTAAACCTCGTGTTGCTGTGTTGATTATTTCTCCTGGTGATGTATGTGCCTTATTAATTGTCTAAAAAACAGTTAGTTCTATTTTTTCTTCCTTAATGTTTAGAAACTGATGAACAATTTTGTGAAATGGAAAAGCCAGAGGGGAAGTGAAAGAGGGGAGAGGTTAGTGAGGAGGGAAAAGACGGAAAAAGCCAACGAGAGGCAGATCCAGAGACAGAAGTGGGGAGGGGCCTGAGGCAGGCGGGTTCCCGGCAGGTGAAGTCAGAGCGCCCTGCTTCAGGTGGACGGCAGAGCTCTGGCCAGGTAACAGGCCACAGCCTTGGGGTGGAGGGGCACAGCAGGACCCCAGTCTCTGTGGACGACCCTGCACTGAAGTAGAGTGCAGAGGGGTCACGCTGGTGCTGTGATGAGGGGGGCTGACCGGGTGCTGGTGATCCCTGGAATCCCGAGGCTGCCAGCTGAGGCCCTGCTCCCCAGGAGGCCCTGCTCCCCAGGAGGACCTGCTCCACCAGGAGGCCCTGCTCCACAGGAGGCTGTGCTCCACAGGAGGATCTGCTCCACAGGAGGCTGTGCTCCACAGGAGGCCGTGCTCCACAGGAGGACCTGCTCCACAGGAGGCCGTGCTCCACAGGAGGCCCTGCTCCACAGGAGGACCTGCTCCACAGGAGGCCGTGCTCCCCAGGAGGACCTGCTCCACAGGAGGACCTGCTCCCCAGGAGGACCTGCTCCCCAAGAGGCCCTGCTCCACAGGAGGCCCTGCTCCACCAGGAGGCCGTGCTCCCCAGGAGGCCGTGCTCCACCAGGAGGACCTGCTCCACAGGAGGCCGTGCTCCCCAGGAGGCCCTGCTCCACAGGAGGCCGTGCTCCCCAGGAGGCCCTGCTCCACAGGAGGCCGTGCTCCACAGGAGGCCCTGCTCCCCAGGAGGACCTGCTCCACAGGAGGCCGTGCTCCCCAGGAGGACCTGCTCCACAGGAGGACCTGCTCCACAGGAGGCTGTGTTCACCAGGAGGACCTGCTCCACAGGAGGCCGTGCTCACCAGGAGGACCTGCTCCACAGGAGGCCGTGCTCCACAGGAGGCAGTGCTCCACAGGAGGACCTGCTCCACCAGGAGGCCCTGCTCCACAGGAGGCCGTGCTCCACAGGAGGACCTGCTCCACAGGAGGCCGTGCTCCACAGGAGGATCTGCTCCACAGGAGGCCGTGCTCCCCAGGAGGACCTGCTCCACAGGAGGCCCTGCTCCACAGGAGGACCTGCTCCACAGGAGGCTGTGTTCACCAGGAGGACCTGCTCCACAGGAGGCCGTGCTCACCAGGAGGACCTGCTCCACAGGAGGCCGTGCTCCACAGGAGGCAGTGCTCCACAGGAGGACCTGCTCCACCAGGAGGCCCTGCTCCACAGGAGGCCGTGCTCCCCAGGAGGCCCTGCTCCACAGGAGACCCTGCTCCACAGGAGGCCGTGCTCCACCAGGAGGCAGTGCTCCACCAAGAGGCAGTGTTCCACAGGAGGCAGTGCTCCACCAGGAGGCTGTGCTCCACAGGAAACCCTGCTCCACCAGGAGGTAGTGCTCCTCCAGGAGACCGTGGTCCACAGGAGGCAGTGCTCCACCAGGAGGCAGTGCAGTGCAGCAGAAAGCGGGTGGCTTCTGGGAGGCACCTGCCTGTCTCTCGTTCTGCTTTCCAGTTACCAGTGAGCACATTGGACACGTTACTCAGCACCTGTCACTTGGGTTTCCCCCATCTGGTCAGTGGAGACCCCTTCCTCAGAGGGCTGCTGTGAGGGCTATGCAACGTACACAGGTGAGAACTATGCAAGCACACAGGTGAGAACTGTGCAAACGCACAGGTGAGAACTGTGCAAACACACAGGTGAAATGCTGTTTGCAGGAGCCTCTACGAGCGGCAGCTCCTATTACTGTTACCCATGTTCCCTGGAAAGGCCATCTGCGCCAGGAAGCAGGTGGACGCGCGATGTGGGGAGAGTTGAGTGGAGGCGCTGGACAGGGTGTCCGGAAACCACAGGGACCAGCCCAGCAGCCAAGGCTGGTCACCCAGAGCCAGGGCAAAGGGACGGAGTCGCTGAGGCCTGTGTGCAGAGGACGGCTAGCCCGAGGAGCCTGCTGGTGAAGAGCCTAGAGCAATAAGCACCCCAACCTCAACCTTCTCATGCCGGGGCTTCCATAGACAAAGCATCAGGGAGGCAGGGGGCCAGGGGCTTTTGGGTCCTAATTGGTTCCTATTCCGGGGCAGAGATGGGGATGGGACAAAGACCAGGAGTGAACACTGTGCATCTGCCCTTTCTGGACAGAGCGAGCTCCCAGAAGGGAGCTCGGGGGCACGGGGTCTGTGGGGAGCATGGGAGGCTCATCGATCAGACCAGCTCTCGGGGGACGGGTGCTGGCCATCCAGCTGCTCTGGCAAAGTCGGGGGTAATGCATTCTTCCCCTCTAGACTCAGGGTGCAGCCAGAGCCACGCTCACAGACCCTCCTTGCTCAGCTCAGAGTAATCCAGACAGGAGTTCGCCTGGAATTCATCTTTGCTTTATTTACACAGAAAAACCTTAAAAAGCTAGTCAAGGCCCGATCAAAGCAGCTCTGTGATTGGGCATCGACCTATGAACCAGGAGGTCACAGATTGATTCCCAGTCAGGGCACTTGCCCGGGTTGTGGGCTCCGTCCCCGGTGTGGGGTGTGCAGGAGGCAGCTGGTCAATGATTCTCTCTCATCATTGATATTTCTCTCTCTCTCCCTTCCTCTCTGAAATCAATAACTATATATATATATTAAAAAGCTAGTCAATAGTGTAAACAAAAATAATTATAATATTCCCAAAGGAGGGAAAAATAATTTTTAAAGCAGAGCCCATTTCTGGAAAACAAGAGAAAGAAAAACTCTCCTTTTTAATAATAATCCCTCCACTCGCTCCTGACGGTGATTCTGGGACAAGGCCGCTCTCACATGGGCCTGTCTGGTCAGTGTCCCAACAGGGTGATGCCGAGAGAGCCGAGTGCCTCTAGGGCAGTGTTTCTCAACCTTCCAGATGCCGTGGCCCTTTAATACCGTCCCTCATGTTGTGGTGACCCCCAACCATAACATTATTTTCGTTGCTACTTCACAGCTGTAATTTTGCTACTGTTATGCATCGTAATGGAAATATCTGTGTTTTCCAATGGTCTTAGGCTCTACAGCAGCGGTTCTCAACCTGTGTTTGGCTTTGGCGACCCAGTTCCTCCCAGGCCTCGAGTTCAGCCTCTTATTTCTGCCGCAGCAGGTTCTGCCCGCTGTCTCACACGATAAGTGTCGCTCACGGGAAGAACATGGCGGACTGTGGAGCAAGATGGGCAGCATTTGAACGCAGCCCTGCCACTTACCTACTAAGAAGCAAGTTCCTCAGCCTCTCTAAGGCTCTGGACAAGCGAGAGGCCCGATCTGCTTTGCAGGTAGTGTGAGCCCCTGGCCCAGCCCTTGGTCATTACAGAGACGGGTCATTGGGGGCGTTATTATTACTGTTTGTGCAGTGTGTTCAGACATGGCTAAGTTGGTCAGGAATCTGGCTTTGCCTTTTGGGTTTCCTCCTGGATGGGAAGGTGCAGACTGTTGGTAGAATCTGCTGATTTGGGGGAGAGGTGGTGGTCGCAGGGAAGAGGCGATGGTGGTGAGGGAGACATGGCGGCTGTGACATGGCCACGGTGGCCTGGAAGGGACCCTGGTGTGTTTTGCCCAAGCCCTGCTTCCAGGAGGGGCACCCTGGGCTGCCAGCTCTCAAGGGCAAGAGCGTCCCAAGGTCCTGCTCCCGCGCCCTGTGTTCCCAAGATGCAAGTGTGGTCCCCAGAGCTGTGTCCTGGACAAAGGAGCACGGACACCCTCACACCGTGACCCCTCTGGAGAGGAGATGAATAATAAAGCTCAATGGCTCGCCCAAGGCACCATGGAAAAAGGCGTCCATCATCTTAATGGCACCGCGTGGATGTCTGGCCGACCCGCAGCCTCTTTCCCATGAAGCCCCTCCCGAAAGCGCTCTATGTGCGCTATTCCTGGCATGTCCTGTGGTACAAAACCGCGGTTCATCTTTTCAAGGAGACATGGGGAGGTTGAAAGTCAGACCCATTGGAACAAACTTGGCTTTGGAGATGAGTCAAGTGCTTATTATGCAAGTCCTTGCTCTCCCCGAGGAGAAGGCAGCGTGATGAGCAAAACAGAGTCCGGGGGGACATGGCGATAAGGATGAAAGCGAACAAGATCTATGCGGTACACGCTGTCTCCGTGGGAGGCCGTGCTGCTGGGCCCGCGCCACCACCGAGGAGCGCGGCGCCATCACCTGGGATAACCCAGGTGGGGAGGGCTGCGGTCCTCTGTTCTACGGTGGCGAAAGGCTCGGGGTTCAGCGAGGCTGGCTGGGAAGGGGAAGGCGCCACCGTCTTCACGCCTGAGGGGTGGGGCAGGGGATGCTGCTGGAGGACCTGCTGGGACTGGGCTGCAGCACCTCCGCTCTTCCTTGCTGGGAACTCGAACTTCTTTGGCCTCAGTTTCTCCGTGAGGGCGACAGGGATTCTAGAGAGTTGCCTCCTCTCTGCCTAAAAGGTGAGCTGGAAGCAAAGGTGGTAACGCTGTCTCTTGGCGGAAAATGTATACCAGCCTTTCAGGGGCGCTGGCTGGGCCATGACCCCAGTGTCCTTTGGGGAAGGAAGGCAGGGTGTCACCCAAGGATGCGGGTGCTGGGGGCACCCAGGGCCTCTTCCACCTGCAGAGAAAGGAAGCTGCTCAAGTGTGTGGCTCTCAGATGTGAGGAGGCCCCGCATGGCCACTGCGGGCACAGCGCCAGGCGTGGCCAGGATGCCCATGCAGGCGCCTGTGGGTGGGGAACATCTGGGCTGGAATCTGCATGCCTGGAAGGGTACGGGAGGGGGTGGGGGGCTCATTCACTCCCCAGGGGCTGCTGCAGAGGCTTGTGGGAAAGGAGAGACTAGTCAGGGCCTCCCATCCTTTGAAAGAGAGTTCTTGTGCTTTCATTTCCTTCACGAGTCAGAGTCTACCTGTGACTTCCACCGGACAAAAGGCTCCCTGGCTGCGTTTAACGCCCCGGCTTGGACCACCGGCAGTGGGGCGGGGATCCCGCAGAGCCCTTGCTTCCCCAGGCCAGGCCTCTTTCTGGGTTCCGTGCGCTGCCTTACAGCACACTCCAAAGCTTAGTGGCTTACAATAACAATATGTTAATTTGTCAAAGAGTTGGCTGGACTCAGCGGGGTGGTTTTCAGTTGGGGTCCCTCGTGGTTGCAGTGTGGGTGGTGGCCGGAGGTGGGGTCACTGGGCAGGTTGTCTAAGGCGACCTCTCGCTGCAGGTCTGGCGCCCCGCTGGCGCCTCTGGGAGAGCTGGGACTGCGGGGGGCCCTCCTTCCACATGGCCTGGCTGTGCGGGCTCCCCCAGCGCGGTGCTCACAGGCCTCCGACCGCCTGCGGGGAGCCTGCTGCCTCCAGGCTCAGCCCAGAGACCCTGGCAGAGGCGGAAGGCTTCCCATGGCACAGCCTCGGAAGTACGGGTGACCGTCCCTCACATCCTAGCGGTCAAAGGCCAGCCACACTCAGTGGGAGGGGCTGACGGCAGGGCAGCCAGGAGGCCATGCTCCTTGGGGACCGGGCCCTCTGGGAGCCTCGCTCCTGCAGCCCTGGCTCCCAGAGGAGGGCCAGGTCCACCTCCGCAGCCTGGACGAGCTGATGGGGGCCTTCGTCAGAGACCTGGCTCAGCTCAGAATCCGGAGGAGCAGAAGGGCCGAAGGGCCCACCTTCTCCTTGTCTCCTTGGCTTTCACCGGAGATGAGGCTTCTACTCCCTAATTACTGAGATGAGAACGGTCCCTCCCGCTCAGGGTATCCACCCAGGTCCCAGGCCCACCTCTGCTGGGCGTCAGTCCTAGTTCCAGACACACCTTTGATATGACCTGGCAGGACGTGCGGGCTGAGGGTCACCATCAGCTGTCCCTCTGGCGAATGCACGAGCAGGCGTCAGCCCGAGGGCGAGCAGGGCAGGACGGCTGCGGTCTGTCCGCCTCGCAGGATGCGCTCCAGCAGGAGGCTGGCGTCCCGGGGTTCTTGCTGAAACTCAGGCTCAGGTGACAGGGAGGCTCAGACGCTGGACCTTCCGCCAGCCCTGGACGCCCAACTGGAAACCTAATCCCTGTTTTGCTGCCGCTGCCATATTTCCCAGGCATGTGAAGGCAGCCACAAATAGCTAGGCATCAACACCGTCTGGGAGCAGCAGGCTGCAGGGAGTGGCGGGGAGCGCAGTGGCCTCTGTCACCTCCCCCGGGAGTCTCCCAGGAGGCACTGTGGTGCCTGCGCATCCTCCTTGGGGCCGTGACCTTGCGGGAACACGGAGAACACCTGGGCAGAGCTGCCTCGGCTGCGGGCGTGGCGGCTCCCGGGGATGAGGCAGGAGTGCAGAGGCAAAGGTGCAGGGTTCTTCCCCTCCCCCGGACCGTGAAGACCACAGGGCGGCGGCTGGCGTTTTCAGGGTTTCCACCCGATCTCTCTTTTCCTGGGGACCCGCTCCTTCCTCGCCGGGAGAGGGGGAAGGTCCTTCCCAGCGCTGTTTGGAAACCAGTGAGTGAAGAGGGAGGGCGGGCAGGAGGCAGGTCTCAGAGCCCCGTGCAAACAGCTGCCACTTTATCTTGGGAGGGGACCCCAGGGAGCCCTTGAACTTGATGTCATTTCTGTCCTGCATAGGGAGAGGCGCGAGCGAGCGTGTGCGGGGAAAGAGAAATGCCGAGAAAACAGTTAGCCTCTGTTAATATTTGATAGGCAGCCAAAGCACTTTTGTTCCCAAGCCCGGCAAGCTACCCGTGAAAAATAAATTGCTTTTCAAGAACATTCATCACAGCAAGTGGCTCGCTTCCTTGTCCTCAAACAACCCCATTGGTAGGCCCTTTCTCCTGCTAAAAACGTCTCAGATGTGGTAAAATCAATACGAAAACAAAAGGGAGGTGTGGGGGTGGGGGGATGGCATTGTGGAGAAGGTAGAGGTGAGGGGGAGGCCCCGTGGCCAGCGAAGCAGCCGGCACTGGGGCCTGTGGTGTGGATGCCCCCTCTGATCACGGGGCCTTGAGCACACAGGTGTGATTCTAAAATGCAGGGACAGTGCACTGACCTTCATCGCTGTGTCCCTCTCAGTCCCTGGCCGGTCTCTTGTTCTGAGGAACTCTCCTGGCCACCCTTGGGCAGGAGCACTCTCCCTCCCCAATGCTCTACATCCATCCTTTTGCATATCCCTGACAGTGCATACCCCAATATGTAATTATTAATGCATCTAATCACTGCCTACTCCCCAACTAGAGAGTCCGATCTGCCAGGGCAGGGACCATGCTGGCTTGCTCATTGCTGTATTCCTCGGCCCACTAGACGCTCTACAAATCCTCGTGGGAATAAGCAAATCCAAAATGTCATGCTTAGGGCGAAAGGTAGTATCCAAAGGTAGGATCTCATTCTTCTGAGGTTGTTTGCAGCAACAAACTCCAGGATTACTGCCAGCCCAGCCAGGCCGCAGGGCTTGTTGCGCGATCTCTGTGAAGGGGTGAGTTAGCAAGTTTTCGGGGACAGCTTACTACAGGAGGAGGCCACTGACCTTTGGTTTTACTGTGACCTTGAGTAAGTCACATCACCCCTGCACCTTGGAGTCCTATGAAATGCGGTTAGTCCCTTACTTTGTGGCATTTCCATAGATTATAACTGATATGGGGAATGTTGTGGACTTCGTGTATGAATGCCTTCCCCACCCCCAAGCCCGAGTTTGTATCAGAATCCCTAACCTCCAGTTGAAGGTAGTAGGAGGTAGGCTCTTTGGGAGGTAATTACATTTATATGAGGCCATGAGGGTGGGGACTCTATGATGACCTTAGTGTCCTTATAAGAAGAGGAAGAAACACCAGACCTCACTCTCTCTCCATCATGGTGAGCACCCAGCGAGAAGGTGGCCATCTGTGAGCCAGGAAGAAGGCCTCACCAGGAACTGAGTCTGCCAGTACCTTGATCTTGGACTTCCCACACTCCAGAACAGTGAAAAATAAATGTCTCTTATTTAAGCCATACAATCTATGGAATTTTATTATGGCAGCCTGAGCTGACTAAAACAGGATTCATTTTCATTATTATTTTGACAAGTGTAAATCCTCTCAATACAAATGAAATAACAATATTCAGGGATTTCTGAGCATCTAGTCCATGATGGCTCTGGAAAATTCCCAAGGTTTGGGATGTTGGCAGGAGCTTCCCAGGTGAGCTGGGATGACTAGTCCTTTTCTTCGGTGAGGTCATTTGCTGAGTCAGCATCCAGTCTGAGTGTTAGGCCAAGAGGTCTACCAGGAGAAGGAGAAACCAGCTGTGAAAATGCAGCAGAGCTTCAGGGAGTGTGTGTGTGTGTGTGTGTGTGTGTGTGTGTGTGTGTATGTGTGTGTGTGTGTGTGTGAAAGGGGGGTGGCATGCAGACAGGTCTGGACCACAGCCTCACTCATGCTGGTTTTTAGTAGAGGGTCCCCCAATAGCTCCACCACCAATGATGGGCATTTCCCGCCGCTTCTTCCTTAGTCCCCTCCCTAAGGGTGACTTCAGGTGAGTGTGGAGAATAAGATTATCAGTTGGACTCATTACTCTGAAACAAGAAGGGTTCCAGTGGGTCTTGGGCACCTAAGTACCATATTTTGGATTTGCTCATTCTTTCAGTCAACATGTATTTTTTAAATCTCTACTTTGCAGTAGGACAACAAGCCACGTGGTCCCTGCCCTGGTGGAGCTGGCACTCTAGCTGGGAGTAGACAGGGCACTGAGGGATGAGCAGTTCCATATTGGCACAGGCACCGTAGAGGGAATGCAGGGTGATTGCTGGAGCGGCGGGAAGGAGAGCAGCCTGCAGATGGATGCAGGGACGCGGAGGCCAAGGTGAAGCAGCAGCCGAGGCTGGACTGTGGGGAAGGACTCGGGTGTGTGAGGAGCAGAAAGGAGGCCAGACGCCGAGGTGGTGGGCAAGGAGGACACAAAGATGGTCCAAGGGGCCCTGAAGTTACTGGGGCCCCGGGGGAGGGGACTAAGGAAGAAGCTCTGAGGACCCGCTGCAGTCCTAGCCCCGGCCTTCAGGCGGGCTCACAGGCGCTCCAAGGGGAGGCCTGGAAGGCCACAGGGAAGTGTCTTCCAGCTGCCAGGGCCGCCCCCCATGTTGCCGCAACCCCGCAGATTATCTCCCCCCCTCCCCCTTTGCACACCCAGCACCCGGGCTGCACAGGCCCCACCACCTTAGCACCAGGACACCCTCTTAACTGTACTGTTTGGGGTTGAGAATAGATACTGATTTCTAACTCCGTCTTTCTTACTAGACAGAAAGGGCTCCTTTTCAGGCCCTACTAAGAATAGCCTAATTTATTCATGCTCTCTGCGCTGGGAAGCGGCGGGCAGTGACTGGCCTGGTGCCCTGCCAGTGCAGGCCATGAAAGCCAAGGCCAGGCCAGGAGAGGAGAGAGGCAGGGCATTCAGGGGCCCACCACCACCCATCAGCAGCTGGGCGGCCTTCTCACGCTCTCATTGGCTCTCACGGCGCTGGCCCGCAATATGGCCGCGCCTCCTGTGGCCTGGAAGGTGTGGACACAGGGGAGGCACCATCTATAGGACACTCCAGGGCCGGGGAAGAGGTCTGGGGCAGGAAAGTGAAAAGGCTGCTGCTGACCCAGCACAGAGCTAGGTACCAGGGTGCAGGGGTGTGAGGGAGTCCAGTCAGAGTGACAGTTGCCATGTAAAGATATCTCCTGTTATTTCATTCAGTCCTTAAATATCCCTGCCAAGTGGGTATTACACCCCCAGGTTACAGATGATGAGGAAAGTAATGGCAGAAAGTGTAAGGGACTTGTCTGAGTCAATTGCAGAGGAGGGCTTTGATGGCTGCTGTGTGTGCTTCCAAGTCCCACGTCACTGTGCCTCCTGAGGGGGCTGAGTGTACATCCTAGGTTTAGGTGAGTGACCACAGCCTGCTGTGCCCTGAGGGTGCACTGAGGCACCAGCACACTGGGGACTGCCTCAGTCAGCTCCCAGAAGGCTTCCCTCCAGCCACAACACTAGGCTGCTGCTTGGAGACCCAGTGGGGAGGTAGATCGAGGATGGTGCTAACAGCGAAGAAGCCGCAGGAACAAAACTAACCAGAACTTTGCTATGAGACCAGCCACTTGGTGACTCAGCCACCAAAGGAGTCCCCTCTGACACGGCGACTTTCTCCCCAGCATTCTACATTTGAAAATCCTTCTGCCTCCGTGGTCTCACTGAACTGGAATCAAAACAGCTCTGTAAGGTTGGCACAATTCTAATTTTTCAGAAGGGTAAACTGAGGACTAGTGAAGACCAATGAGGACAAAGAGATTGTTTCCTGTGTTGTTTATATCTTACAGATACTTCATATCTTACATAATTCTCACAGCAGCCCAGGAAGTGGGCATTTGTTTGGCTTACTTTTATGGAGGAGGAAACCAGACCTCAGAAGAGGTCAAGTAACTTCCTTAAGGGAGCACAGGTATTTCTGAGCCAGGCTCTCCCTGGCTCCAAATTTACTCTTTTTCAGTTACTCTACTGTTCCTTCAGATTCTGAGCCAACACAAAGAATAGATGGAGGCAGTAGTTACTGAGCAAGAGAGAACTGAAGGATGACAAGAATACCTCATGCCCAAACATATTCTTTGTTCCCCCTTCAATTCATATCAGATAGGTGAAATCACTGTTGAAAATTATTTTGTTGAGTAAAACATTGCTTGAGTCATGATAGTCTCAAAATTCAAGTATCCCTGTGGGAGGAAGGCATTAATTCCTTGGCATGATTGAGAGAGAACATATTTGGATATTCTACTGAAGCTTTTCAACTATCTAAAGCATAAACTCATTTTTATTATTGTCTTGACCATATATTCACATTTCTGCATCTCTTACATAAGGACAGTCCCATGACACATAACACTAAAAATGAAACAGCCAGAGAGGTTTACTTTGGAGTAGAATGTATTTAGTGGTGGCAAACCTTTTCTCATGATGCCCTAACTAAAGAAACAATCATCTGGATGAGCTTCATAAATCATATTTTAAAGACACCGGAAATCTGTGGAAGAAAGCAAGATGAGACTAAATTCCAGAGATGCAAAACGCTCCCCCGGTGAGCTGGGATGACTAGTCCTTTTCTTCTGTGAGGTCATTTGCTGAGTCAGCATCCAGACTGAGTGTTGGGCCAAGAGGTCTACCAGGAGGAGAAACCATCTGTGAAAATGCAGCAGAGCTTTTGACAGCCATGTGGATTAGCCTGAATGACTAGAGAATAACGGAGTACCAAACTTTTCTAAAGGAACATTGAGAATAGGGTAGCATAGAATGCTGGGCCTGAGCTATCAAGGCACAGTTTTTCAGTCCTTGGGGGGGAAAATACAGCTAGAGGAAAAGGCCTGTAAGAGACATCTGGTAAGTATTCTCCTCAAGACATGCCAGGTATTTTGATTGCATGTGAAGGGAAGTGAAAAAGCTAAGCTCAGAATCTCAGAAGAGAGCAACTTTCAAGGCTAATGGGCACAGACCTGCCAGTCTCACCATTTCAAAAACTCAGGAGTACCATAACTGAGAAAGAAGCTGTTAGGAGGAGGGTCATGAAACACATAACATCTTAAGCCAGAGGTGGACTAACAAACACCAGAATCCAGCTTCAGCATAGCTCAATTTCTGATTAATTGAGGTGATCAGCCTCTCACCTCTGCCTAACTGAATATGGGGAAAGTTCTATGATTCTTTCATATATAATGTCTGAAATACAATTTTTAAAACATTATTAGACACGTGAGTAGGTAAGAAAACATGACCAAGAAGCATTAGGAAAAAATACAATAGAAACAGAATTACAGAGTGTCCCAGCCAATCTAGGCTACCATAACAAAACACCACAGACTGAGTGGCTGAACAGCAGATATTTATTTCTCAAAGTTCTGGATGCTGGGGAGTCCAAGACTCACGTGCCAGGAGACTTAGCTCCTGGTGAGAGCCTTCTTCCAGGAGTACAGATGGCCACCTTCTCTTGTGTCCTCATAGTGTCTCTTGTTCTTATAAGGCACTAATCCTATCTATCAGGGCTCTACCTTCATGACCCGATCTAAACCTAATTAACTCCCAAAGGCCACACCTCCAAGATATTGAGGTTAGGGCTTCAGCATATGAATTTTTTCTTGGAGGGTGGGATAACATTTTCAGTCTATACCACAGTTTGAAATAAAGAGTTTGACTTCATTTTTGATATTTGAATGCTCACGGCATTGAAGTCCCATAACTCCCTCTTCCTTTCTGTCTTACACCGGGGCCAGCTCATAAGAAAGCCTAGATGTTTCCTCCACTATTAGTCTCAGCAGGAAGTTCAAACTTGCAAGCCCTGGTTCATGCATGGGCCCTCTCACCTCAGCCCTATCCTCTAATGACTAAAAAGCCAGTCCCCTTTCTCTGCTCCCTCTAGCAAATTTTAGACCTGCTTTGGAAGTTCCCAGGATCTCCCCAGAAATTTGAATGACAAGACTTATGACATCAAGCAGACACCAAGAAGATATGAAAAGATTTGTTCCTCACATACAAGGATTTCTGGGGAGAGCCTGGGAACGTCCCAAGCAGGTTGGAAGTGCTCATCCTACCATTACAACACAGATGATTTAACTATTGAACTTATCAGGCAAGAAGTTAAAAATAACTATTACAAATAGAATATGATAAGAATATATAAAGATTCACAAAATAAAAGGAAAGAGAAAATTTCTCCAGAGAATTAGAATCTTTAAAAATTTAAATAGGTCTTTGAGAACTAAAAATTTTAGTATCTGAAATTAAGAATTCATTGAATGTACTTAATGCAACCTAAACATAACAACTGACAGTATTAGTTAGCAGTACAACATGGGTATAAAAATACTCAAACTGAAGCAGAGGAAGAAAATAACAGAGGATAATATAAGACATAATGGAACATAGTCATAGGTCTAACAGGTATATAGTTGGATTCTCAGAAAGAGAGGAGGGAGAGAGAATAAGAAATAATATTTGAAGAGATAACAGGCAAGATTTTTCAAAATCATATAAAGACTTTCAACTCAGAATCATAAGGTTCAGTGAATCCTAAGGAAAAGAAATTCAAAGAAAACTATACATCATTGCACACAATAGACAAACTTTGGTGAAAACCAAAGACAATGGGATAATATTAAAAGCAGCTAGGAAAAAAGAAAACAGATTACATTTAGAGGAGCAACAGTGAGTTATGACCGACTTTTCAATGAAAACTATGAAATCTAGCAGACAATGGAATGACATTTTTTTTTTAACTGCAGAAAGACAAGGTCCCAGGTTCAATTATCGTCAGGGCCACCAAAACAAAAACAAAAATTAAAAATAGGATGGATACACATGAATGTGAGCTGTTTTAATTTTTTTCTATTACTTGTGGAATGGTAATGGTATCAATTTAAGGTAGATTCCAAAAGTCGATGCATCTCTGAGTTAACTGCTCAAAATTAATAGGAATATAACTAAAAAATTTAACAGAAGAGTTAAAATGAAACACACACACACACACACACACACACACACACAAAATGAAGGTCAAAAGAAGATGAGATTACATTTTAAAAAGAAACAAGATGGGCCCTGGCTGAGAAGCTCGGTTGGTTAGAGCATTGTCCCAATACACCATAGTTGCTGGTTCAATTCTCAGTCAGAACACATATAAGAATCAACCAATTAATGCATAAATGAATGGAACAACTAATCAATGTTTCTCTCTCCCTCCCCCTCTCAAATCCTGACTAATATGCAAATTAACCATCACTCTGCCACACCCATAAGCCACACCCACCAGACCATCAGAGCGAGTATGCAAATAAACCCAACCAAGATGGCTTCCAGAAGGGAGGCTTGGGTTTCCCCAGCAACCAAGGAAGTAAAGCTTTCCACACACCCTGGCGGGCCCAGGCCTCTACTCAAGGATCCAAAGTTTCAATTATAGAAGGTAAACAAATCCAAACAGAAATGGTGGCAGCCAGGATGGAGCAGGAGGCTTGGCTCTGCTCTAGGCTACAAAGTTTCAATTGTAGAAGGTAAATAAATTCCAGATTCCAGGGCCTCCACTTGGGTCACCAGGGGCATGGCTGGCCTGCAAACCACCACAGGCCCTTTGCCCAGGCCACGCCACACCCCAAGGGAACCCCCACCCTGATCCAGGATACCCTTCAGGGCAAACCAGCTGGCCCCCACCTGTGCACCAGGCCTCTATATTAATTAATAAAAGAGTAATATGCAGATTGACCATCACTCCAACACATAAGATGGCTGCCCCCATGTAGTCAAAGATCCTTCCCTCATGTGGACACAGGATGGCCACCACAAGATGGTCATCAGGGGAGGGCAGTTAGGGGTGACCAGGCCAGCAGAGGAGGGAAATTGGGGGCAAACAGGCTGGCAGGGGAGCAGTTAGACATCCATCAGGCTGGCATGGGAGTGGTTAGGGTGATCAGGCTGGCAGGCATAAGTGGTTAGGGGCATTCAGGAAAGCAGGCATGTGAGCAATTGGGAGCCAGCAGTCCTGGATTGTGAGAGGGATGTCTGACTGCCCGTTTAGGTCTGATCCCACTGGGATAGGGTCTAAACGGGCAGTCAGACATCCTTTGAGGGGTCCAAGATAGGAGAGGGTGCAAGCTGGGCTGAGGAACACCCCCCCACCCCTGTGCACTGGGCCTCTAGTAAATAAATAAGTAAATGGAAACAAGATGGTAGATTTAAACCCCGCTCAACAATGGGGTTTAAAAGACAATTTTAGCTAGATAAAATGAGAACAATCATGTGGTGTGATGAGTTGCACTTTAAATATAGGACATAGAAAAAAGTAGAAAGTAAAAATATGGTAAAAGTTGCATAATACACTCACCAAAAGAAAGGTGTGGCTCTATTAATATCAGAAAAGTCTAGAGCCAGAGTACTAATGAGGGTTAAAACTGAAATTCCATAGCAATAAAAGGGTTAATTCAACAGGAAGACAGAACAATCATAAGTTTGTATGTGGGCTTCCCAATACACAAAGCAGAAAGTTGATAGAAGAAGAGAGACAAATAGGCAAATCTGTAATCAGAGTTGGAGATTTTAACAAATCTCTATCAGCAACTGATAGAAAAGGCAGATAAAGAAGTCAGTAAGTGTATGGCAAACATGAGCAATAGAATTTTTTTAAAATATTTTTTTATTGATTTTTCACAGAGAGGAAGAGAGAGGGATAGAGATTTAGAAACATCGATGAGAGAGAATCATCGATCAGCTGCCTCTTGCACACCCCCTACCAGGGATGTGCCCGCAACCAAGGTACATGCCCTTGACCGGAATCGAACCCGGGACCTTTCAGTCTGCAGGCCGACGCTCTATCCTTTGAGCCAAACCAAACCCGGCATGAGCAATAGAATTAACCACCTTGACCTAATAGACAGTTCTAAATCATTGCACCTAGCAGCTAGAAACACACATGCTCTCCAAGTGCATATGAGAACATGTGTTGGACCATAAAGGATATCTTAATAAATTCCAAAAGGTGAAATCATGCTGGGTATGATCTCTGACCAACGTGGAATTAAACTACCAATAAACAAAAGAAAGATTATTAGAAACCCTAAATATTTGCACATTTAGCAGAAAATTTGTAAATAACTAATGGGTCAAAGAAGAAATTACACAGGAAATTAGAAAATATTTTGAACTGAGTGAAAATAAAAATACTATGTAAAAATATCCAAAGCAGTGATTAGAAATAGTTTAATAGTTTTAAAGACATAGGTGATAAGATAAAGTAGTTAGACCTAGTTATCTAAATTTCCATCTCAAGAAGTTTAAAAAAAATTAACTTAAACCAATGGAAAAAAGACGGAAGTAACTAATAAAAATAAGAGCCAAAATCAATTAATTGTAAAGTAAATATACAACAGAGAAAGATAGAAAACCCAAAAGTTGGGTTATTAAAAAGATAATTAGATTAATAAACCCCAAGAGAAAAAAAAAACAGATAATGTAAGTTACCAATATCAGCAATGATAAAGATTCTACAGATATTAAAATTTAAAAAGAGATTATTATAAAAAACTTTATAGCAAATTTGAACATTTTGATGAAGTTCAATTTATTTATTTATTGCTCTTATTACCTATACTTTTGGTATCAAATTGAAATTATTGCCAAGTCAGTGGCAAACAGATTTCCTGCTATGTTTTCTTGGAAGACTTTGAAAGCTTTAGCTCCTAAGTGTAAGTCTTAGATCTATGTTGAGGTACATTTTGTGCATGGTGTGAGGTAAGGGTCCAACTTCATTATTTTGCAGGTAGACACCCAGTTTTCCCAGAGCCATTTGTTGAAAAGACTCCTCTTCCCACTGAATGGCCTTGGCAACCTTATCAAAACTCAATTGGCTACATGTGAGAGGGTTATTTCTGGGCTCTCTATTCTATTCTATTCTATTCCTTCTGTCTGTATGACTGTCCTTATGCCAGTACAGTACCATACAGGTTTAATTACTGTAGCTTTGTACTGAGTTTTGAAATCAGGAAGTATGAGACTCCAACCTATTCTTTTTCAAGATTGTTTGACAACCTAAGGCCTCTTGCAATTCATATGAATATGAATTTGAGGATCATATTTTCCATTTCTGTGAAAAAAACTGTTGAAATTTTGATAGAGGTTTCCGTGAATTTATAAATAGCTTTGGGTCATGTATGCAATTTTTGAGATACATAGAATAATATTATCTATTATGTGGAAAGAATAAACACCAAAATTGAGATAATGGTTTTCTCCAAGGGTGAAAGGGTTAAGTTTAGAGAAAAAAACCTGAGACTTCAATTAAACCTGCAATGTTTTATGTCTTTAAAAAAATTGGAAGCAAATTTTGTTAAAATTATCACTACTGAGCAGGTGGTAAATGGATGTGTGCTATTTTGTTCTCTACACTTCTCTGTAGTTTTCTGTAATTTCTCATTATAGAAAAGAGATGAGATGAGTGTCCTTGACAAGCTGGAAGAGCAGCCTTGGTAGGTGGGAAAGGACAGGGAGGACGGGAGGTGGCGATCAGGGCCCAGGAGGTCAGGACGTCAGAGTCCCCGCGGGGCTGAAGCTCCGGTGGCCCGCCTGCGTGAGGCCCACTGCGTGGGGGCGAGGAGGCCACCTCCCGAGAGGCTCTTGCAGCCTTAACTCATCTTTGCATGCAGCCTAATATATTCACAGGTTCTGGGATGAGCACATGGACAGTTTAGGAGAGCCATTACTCAGTCTTACCACACATACCAATAGGTGGACAAAGGTTATGAATTTCCAATTCACAAGAAAAGTGCAAAAAGCACATAAATCTATGAAAAGACGGCCACTTTCCCCATAGCCTTAGAATGAAAGTGGGAGCAGCAATGAGATGCAGTGTGTACCCTCCCGAGGGCCAATGTTACAGGGTTCAGGCTGTGCGGGCCTGGAGAGGGGCGGGAACCGGGGCGCGCCTGGCCTGCCCGTGGGGAGCATGACGTTTGGAGGGAAGGGATGGGTGGGCCATCACAATTAAAATGTCCTTCCGTCCTGAACTACAGAAATGTATTCCCTTCAGAAGCAACACACTGTCACCTCATTAAAAAAGGCTGGTGTGCCCGGCACGGAGGGTGCCGTCACAAACAGGCCGGACGAGGTCCCGCTCTCACGGAGTTGGCGTTCTCGTGGGAGAGGCAGACCGCAAAGAGACAAAGACAGAAACTAGAAAGCACTGGGCTGGGATTAGGGCCGTGCCCGCGTTCCCTGGGGCTGCAGCAGCAAACCACCGCGGCAGCGGGCTGGTGTGAAACAGCCTCAGCCCCGGGCCCGGGAGTCCAGGATCCGGTGTGGGCAGCACTGGCTCCTTCTGGAAGCTCTCCGGAAAACGCGCCCCTTTCCCCTCCTGGCTTCTGGCTGCACCCCCCGCCCTTGCTGTCCCTGGGCTGACAGGTGCATTGTGCCCACCACTGTGGCCACCTGTCCACATGGCCTTGTTTTTACGGGGACCGCAGTCAGTAAACTAGGGTTATCCTCGTCCCCACGACCTCATCTGAAGGTGATTTCCCCTGCAAGACTATTTCCAAGCACGGCCACAGGCACAGGAGCCGGCGTTAAGACTTCGTGGAATGGGGGCCAGCAGAGGAGACAGACCCCTCAGGCCCATTCGTCCTCTGACATTCAGAGACGGAGAGGGCAGTGAGGCCCAGGGAGGGGAATGCTCACGGAGCTAGCCAACTCAGTGGTGGGACCCAAATCCAGACCGTCTCTTGAACTGGCCCCTCTTGCCCTGCCGGCACTCGGCCCCCTTTCATCTGGGTTTTCCAAGTCCCTGTCCTATGGCACCCAGACCACACACACCCTGGGTGGCCACACCCGGCACCCGCAGACTCCGGCCTCTGAACCGTGAGCTGCCGGTGGACACAATCGAATTCTCATCCTTGGAGCCCGGATGCTCAGATGGTCATTGGCAAACACTCGGATTAGAAAACCTTTCCACAGGAAGCTGGTTAGCTTGTACCTCACCTTCTCTCCAGAGGCGGCTCCGTGAAAGTCCATGCTCTCCAGGTGCAGGAGGCAGGCTTCCGTGTCCAGCCGGGTGAGGGCCGGGGGCCTCCGGTGGGGAGAGAGGGTTACCGGGCCCCCCTGGCCTGGGGAGACGAGGAAGGCGGGAGACTCAAGGTCTGAAGGGCTTTCTGTACCAAGGACCAGGTTAACCCATCAAGGCATTTAACTCTAAACAACCCCCCTCCTCATCACAGCCGGGCCGGAAGCCCCCCGGAAACCCCCTGGAGCCCCCCTGCCTCCACAGTCCGTCTCCCCGGCCCCAGTGCTTGGAGGCCAACCTCCCCTGTCCCAGCTCCACATGCTCAGCAGGCCTTTGCTGATTTCCCGGTCCGGGAAGTGGACTGAACCTGAACCTCCATCTCTGAGAGGCCCAACGAGACCAGAGGACCAAGGACCCCGCTGCCTCGCTCTCTGGCCGCCTGGGCTGCGGAGCCCCGGGTCCTGCTTTCCGCACCCTCCTGGGGCCTGGCCCACTCCGGGCGGTCTCCGTGCACCAGGGAGCCAGGGCCTGCCCGGGGGCGTTGGCAGCCAGGTCCTCAGCCCTTCAAGGCAACACGTCACGGGGAGCAAGCACTGGCATCCCCCCCAAGCCTCTTTTGTGAGTTTTAAACATTTCTCTTCCTTTTGCCTGGCCAGCACCTCCCCGGTCCTCCCCCCAGCACGGCCCCCTCCCTTGGGCTGGCCTGGAAGGCTTCCCCGGCCCTCTCCGCCTCCCCCAGCGGCTCCCCCTGCCCACCCTCTCCTGCGAGGGCCCCCTCCCCTCTCTGCGGACTGCGTGCATGCTCCACGTGGCCGTCTGTCCACGTGCTTCTCACGGGTCCTCGGCTGCTTCCTAAAGAGGGACACTGACAGCAGCCGAGGCGAGACCGTTCTGCTGAGCACCTGCCGGCTCACACGGGCCCGGGGCCGCCCACCAGCCCTGCGGGCACCCCCTCTCCCGGCTCTGCCGCTCGGGCCCGGCGGGCTCAGGCAGGCCCAGGGCCAGCCGCTCCTCCGGGGCTGCCTGGATTCAGGCCCGGGGCCGGCCCACCGCGCGGAGCTGAAGCAGGGCCGCTGTGCACAGCCGCCCACTCCCCCCGAGAGGCAGGCCCGTCCCCGCCACTCCCTTTTCACGGAGGAGAAGACTGAGGCTCGGAGCTCGGCCAGGCCCCACAGGAACCTCCATTTCCCCTCCCCTTCCCCCTCTGCTGCCTCCACTGCAGCAGCGGCTCTCCCGGCTCCCGTTCTTCCCGGACACGGACCGGCCTGCGCCTCCTCCCCCACAGGAGCCCACCCTGAGCAGCCCCGTCCTGGGGCCGTGGGCTCGGCGGGTGCTCTGTCTGTCCCCCAGTCACCTGTCCCCCACCCGTCACCCACCTCACAGCTGTGCCGTTGAGGAACTCACGGTCCAGTGGACAAAGGTGGGCATGCACACACATGCGCACATACATGTGAGCAGTCACAAACATACACATAGAAATAGTCACAATAGACAAGTTTGACATACTGCTGAGACTTTGAACCTGTACCAGTTATGGGATGTCAGAAAGCTCCTTCAGCCACCGGTCCTGGCCTCTGGCCAGACCCAGCAGGTGGGGGACAGGAGCAGACCGAAGGCCGCGCTCACGGGGCCGCTCCTCTGGGGGGGCCTCTCAGACCTGAGCTGCTGGGTTTGGGGGAGCTGGCCGCAGAGCCCTGCAGCTCCCGGGGAGAGGCTCAGGAGCAGGTCCAGCCGCCCCTCCTGTGCTCTGGGCTCGGGAGAGGGACGCCGCACCTCTGGGCTGGGGAGGCCCCTCGGCGGAGCACACGGTTTGGCAGCAGCTGCCACGAGGGCTTGGGGCTGCTGAGCCCCCGTCCCCTCAGCCATAAGCAGGGGGCAGGCGGCGGGCGGGGGCTGGTCCCGGCTCCCCTGCAGCCAGGGTCTCTCTGACCAGACATTCCGCTTTGGCGGGACAGTCCCAATTTTTAACAATTTGTCCTGCGTCCCGCGGCGTTTTAAAAAAGTCCCGGGACGCGGGACAAATTGTTAAAAAGTGGGTCGTCTGGTCGCCTTACGCTAGCCTCCAGCTTGCTGGACTTCTCCCATTGAGGAAGGAGCCCCCCTTGTCCCGCCCCAGAAGGAGGCCTAAACCTGGGCTGCGGCTCCCGCTCCCCACCCTCTCCTGAGTGCAGGAGCGAGGTCCTTCTAGAGTGCAGGAAGGAGGCTGGTGCCGGCTGTACTGACACGGACACTCGAGGGTTAGAGGGAGGGGCTGAGGGAAGCCAGAGGGGAAGCCCCGGGCCTCCCCAAGCCGCGCCTCTGCTGCGCTCTCTGCTCAGAGCCAGCTGGCTGAGGGGAGGGGACAGACCCTTCCCCACCCAACCCCGAGGAAGGAGCCCCAACCCCGAGGAAGGAACAGGGGGGGCGGGTAAAGGTTTGGCTTGTTTGCAGTCTGCCTCTGGTCCCCGAGGTCAGCACCCAGCAGTGTTCCTGTGCCCCCCGAGCGTGGAGCAGGGCTGCCAGTGTGGGGAGAGGGCTGGGTAGGATTGTGCCAGGTTCTGGGGGCTGCAACCTAAACGTCCTCAGCCTGCGTCAGCAGCCTCTTCCTGAGAATTTAAAGACGTTGATGGGAAAACACTGAGACGTGTTCCGGGCATCAGCACAGCCAAGTCCCACGGGCGCGTCCGGGCACCCGGGTGTGACTCCCTCCCGACTGTGGGCTGGGAGCGTGCAGTGCGATGGTCATGGAGCCTGAAGGCATGGCCTCCAGATGTCATCCCGGCACAGGGCATGACCACTCTCTGGGAGCTCAGGAAGACAAAGGCAGGGGAAACTGAGTCACGGCGTGACAGAGCTAAGCTGGGAGGACCTTCTGCTAGCAGCTAGGAGTGTCTCTCCATTGTCAGTGCGATTTCACACCCACCAATCGCACCCCTGCCGCCTGGAGGTAACGCTGCACGATGGAGCCTGAGTGTGGTGGCCGGGTTTCTAGGACATCTGAGTCCCCCAGGGCCTGGCCAAAGGAGGACATTGTTGCTAACAGCAGCCACTGTTGCCTGAGCCCTGGGTGCCAGATGACCACGCTAACCCTCCAACAACCCAGCAAACACCCATGCTACTTCCACTCGGTGGCAGGTAGTGGGTTCAGAGAGGTTAAGCAAGCTGCTCAAAGCCACCCAGCAGTCCTACCCTACTCGGCAGCCAGGCGTCTTCCAGCCCCAACCGGCCTTCTCCCTGCGTCGCTCCTGCCTCGAGCTGGGCAGCCCGCCCCCCGCACTTCTCAGGCCCAGGGGAGGCAGAGGAATGTGCCGCACCTTCGCTTTTGCCAACCTGCCAGGCAATCCAGCTGCAATTAGGTAATTAAGTCTTCTAGTAAACACTGGAGAAGTCCAACCAGTTTTTATTTCATTTCAGGAAAACAAAGTCCCTGCAGCTTTCCAGTAAGTTCAGAGGGTTTCTGGCTCGGTGGCGAGTAAACAGAACACGTTGTTTGCCCTTCCTCCCCGATGCCACCCCCTCCCGCCCGGTCCTGCCCACGTCAGCCACCGAGCCAGCAGGTGTTTGTCCTCCAGAGTGGTTTGGCGAGGGCACCCGCCCCCCAGAGGCTCTGCTCCGGGAGCCCGGGCAGGACCTCGGGGTTAGGGATGCCAGGCAGGCGCTTCCCCTCCCCAGGCTGGTCTGCGGGCAGCGAGGGGCCGGCTGCGGCCGGCAGGTCAGGGGACTCGGACTTTCTGGATCCCCGGTGACCAGCACGCTGATGAGCCATGGGAAGGGCTGTGGAGCCAGCACGGTGGAGATGCCTCACAGAACATAGCCACCAATTAGCACACTAATCCCTTCACTTCAGGCAGGGCTTCTGGGCTCCATTCCTGACTGCTGTCCCCGTGCGGCCGGTGTGCGGAGCTCTGGGTGCAGGCGGGCCCCTCGGGAGCACTGGGGGAAATGGGACACCTGCCCGCACCTGTGTGTGCGTGAGGGGGGTGGGGGTGAGCGTGCACGTGTGTTTGCTGTTGTGAGCCACTCTGCTGCTTTCTTTGGTCTGCAGAGGTCGGAGGGCATGCAGCGCCTCCTGCACCAGGAGCCGCGGCACCTGTGAGTGACACCGAGGAGACAGGGCGGGGCATGCAGCCTCTGGAGAATACCTTTAAAGTCAGCCCAGCTCTGCGGCTTGTGCCCGAGGGCAAACATCAGGTCACGTTCCACGCCTGGGAAGGCACCATCGTGAGAAACAGACCTAGGGATTGAAGAAGCAGGGGGGACGCTGCCTGCTCTGAAGACGGAAGCCATGGGGCGGAGGGACGGGTTCCGAGCCTCCCAGGCCCGAGTGTGGGCCTGGCCACCTGCCCGCACGGACTCTGGATGCTGACGTCGGGCCCAGAGGGCTGACATCCCATCCGCGTGGTCTACAAGGACTGGCCAAGGTTCCCATCGCTACCGTGCTGTCTATGTCTCTCTGGCCTCTCCCCTGTCCCTCTTGAAGAATTTCTTCACCCCCGAGAGCAGGGCACGTGGCTTCGAGAGTGAGAGCCTGTGTCCTCGCTGCTGGAGGCTGTGCCCTACGTCACCTCCCCCTCTTTGGGAAGGGAGGGGCGCCGTCCGGGAAGCAGAGGTGGCGTCATGTGACTGGCATCCGTGCGGGGAAGCTGCCCTGTGGGGGTCCAGGAGGGGTGCTGGCTCCGAGCAGGTGAGCTCTCTGCGGAACAAACATCCTTGGAGCCTGGCCCAGAAAGGCACCGGGAACCCAGGCGGGGAAGTCCAGCCGCACCTGGGCGCCTCCTGGACAGGAAGGGAGTCAGACTCGTAAACACTACAAGCGTTTTCTGCCACAGAGGAAGGAGCTGTGTGACCTTGGCCCCCTAGCCTGTCTGCCTCAATGACCTCACCAGTAAGATGAAGATACGAATGTCTCTTCCTAGCATTGTCATGGGGATAACATGAGTTAGTGTCACATTCCCTCATTATGGTCAGGCCAGCATCCTGAAGAAACCAGAGGAGGGCCCACGGGCAGCCGGGGAGGGGCGGGGACGCTGCTTCTCAGAGAGGCTGGGGGTTCGGAGGCGTTGGCCAGCGGCGGGTGGGGGAGAGAGCATTCTCTTTCCCGGCCAAGGCACCCGGAAAGAGCTGTGGAGCGAGAAGAATCCAGTCAAGCTGGCATGGAGAGGGTAGGGCAAGAGAAGTGGCTGGGCCTCATCCAGAACCTTCTGGACACTTGGGCCCAGCCTGGGCCATCTGGTCACCTCTGCCCCACAACAGCGCTTAGTTGGGCCCATTCCCGTGGTCTGGACACTCCCGGGATCTCTCAGACAGACAGCTCTTGCGAGCGCACGCCCGTGCTGACCCTCATGCTGGTCCGCAGGCAGCTCAGGGCCTTGCCCTTGACCTCTGAGAAGTTTGTCACGCAGATCAGGTTCTCACCCTGGCTCCGCTGGTGCCTGTCCCCCTGCAATGCCGGCCTGCTCCTCCACTTGCCCAAGCCTTCTAATTCTTGGGGACTCACCTGCCCCTTGCATGAAGCCTCCTGAGATGGCTCAGGCTCCCTCTGACCTACGGTGTCTCCTTCGTTCTACCTGGGCTGGCCTTGCCCTTCCTTGTGTGGGCCCTGGGACAGGGCAGAGCCAGGGAGAAGCCTGCAGCCCGGAGGCCCCGCCAGAGGTGTCCCTGTACCCCCATTCCACAAAAAGCTTATGGGCAGGAAGTGACAGAAGCTGCTGAGGACCAAGCCTCACTCTCCTGGCAGCCAGCAGGCAGGCCGGCGTGGCTGTGCGGGGGTCCCTGCCCCCACCCTCAGGCACTGGCTGCAGGTGGCCGTGGGCACGGTGCTGGCGCTGACGCTGGGGCCTGGTGTCCGGGGCTCGCGGCCGGCGATCCTGGGCAAACGCCAGAAGGAGTGTGCAGCACCCTCCCAATGCATCGACCTCCGACCTGGTCCCGTGCTTCCTGGGCTCGGTGTTGCATTTGTCCACCACGGGGACAACAGGCTGACTGAGGGAAGCAGCAGCCTCCGCGGCTAGTTTGCTTGCCTCTGATGGACAGGCATGCTTGGGCGGTGAGCACTGGGTGGTCTCAGGACAGGGCTTTGCCGTCTGGTGGCCGTCACGAGGGTGGGAGTGCTGTCATCGACCCATGAGCCACCATCTCCTCCTCTCTGCCCTGTCGGTGCTCAGGGGCGTGGGGCCCACCTCTGCTCCCTGTAGCTTCCTCCTGCAAAGAGCCCCGGAAGCCGCGTCCCCCGGCAGGAGGCGCTCCCGCTTAGCTGAGGGGAGTTCCATGGAGGAGGGTCACTCTGAAGCCGGCCTCTGCTGTAAGCAAGCTTTACTGAATCCTTAGCAGCATGGCAAGCAGATCCGAACAACTTGGTTATTAAAAGATTCCTTCCTCGTTTAAACCTTCCATCTCAGTGTAGCCCACTTCACTCTTCCACTCAGACTTGACCTCATAGCTGGGAGGACCCGGAGTGGGTGGGAGGGTATATCCTCCCTCCGGCCTCCCCGCCCTGGCATCTGGCCTGAGGCCGGGCGGGGCGGCAGGGGAGGAGGCCAGAGGGGCTGTGGTCCCAGGAGCCTGGTTCCCTGCTGGAGGCTCCCGGGCAGCAGGGTCTGGCCTGAGTGTTGGCCACTATCTTCGAGCCGTGGGCGCATAGTGCCTCCGTGTGTTCACGTGTGAGTCCTGGTCACGGTCCTGAGCGAAGGGAAACGTCCCCGCAGCACAGCGTTCACCAAGGTTTGCTGAGACGCTTAGCAAGAAGCTGTCGCAGAAAGCACAGCGCGAGGTTCACTGTGGATTCTGCCAGGAAGCTCTTTTCCAAGAACGTTCACCAACGCGTTCTCTCTTCATCTCGATTGCCTGGAAATCATCTTGACTGCGCTGCTGACATCACACTAGCAGCCATGGACAGTGGCGCTATCGTCAGCTCTTCGGGACTTAACCAGTTCAGTAGCTTGTCTGAGCTTCCGTTCCCCTGTCTGTCACATTGAGGGTTATAGGCCTACTTCATAGGGTGGTTGATAGAATTAAATTGGAAAGGTTTGCCAAGTGGAATCCACAAAATGCTCTGTGGAGGCACCGCCTACCCTACCGAGGGCAGGGCAGGCGGCAGGCGGCAGCCCCAGGAGGCAGGAGGGGTGGCAGAGGCGGGCTTTGGCGCCAGGCAACTTTGACGCAGAGCCCACGTGGACACTTACTGGCCCCGTGATTTTAGGCAGGTCACTCAGGTGCTTTCCTCATCAGCTCCCCTTCTGCCAGGGGGAGCAAGGGAAGCATTTGTGTCACACCTGCCTCCCTTTCGGCTTACACGCCACTCACCACGCGGCATTGCCACCCACCAGTTGCTCCTGACAAAGCCTGAAGTCATCTTCGGCATCTCTTCTCCACACTCCCCATACGGTCTATCATGCTTGTCGGTTCTAGTGCTGAGCATCGTTGAAGCCCGTTGGCTCTGGAGCAGGCGGGGCCCTTTGAGACGTGGCCGCCCCGGGAAGCCCGGCCGCCGAGGCAGCTCTTTCCTCCCTCTGCCTGGTCGACAGGAGCCCGGACTCTGGACGGCCACACCGAGCCGCCCGGCATTTCTTGTAAAAGTGCGGCTCCAACGTGAGTTTACTATGCACGAGTCCGTCCCATTTTTGTTCTCCCAGGAGGCCCCCTTTCCACCAGAAGGCTGTTGGGAGGCATGCTGCATCTTGGGAAAGGGCTGTGTTGGCTGTTCTCTGAAGGCAGAGCAGAGAGGAGGGACCTGACCAGGCACTGATGCCGGGATGGAGGCCTGCGGGGCAGAGGTCAGGCAATGGCACTTGCCCACCAGAGGCAGCGGGCATAGTGACGTGAGAGGGAGTGGGCTGCCAGGGTGGCCTGGCTCACAGGGGTCGAGGTTAGGGCTCGGTGGCAGTCTTCTAAGATCCTCTCCTAGCACGTGACTTAGGTCGTGATGACAGAGAGCGGTGGCCTCTTGTCACGCAGTCCTTAGGGCTTAGGCCCAACTCAGCGCACAGACTAGGACCACGCAATAAGCCCATCCTTAGAGCAGGACCTTATGGCACGGGGAGCCCCCTGGCATAAAGTGCGCTGGGTCATTTGCAGGCAGTCCTGCTTGGAGAAAGGCTAGTAAACATTGGCTCTGAGCAGAGGCTGATTCTTGGAAACTCAAAACATCGCTGTGGTCAGCCAGAGGACCGGAAGCTAAGGTGTTAACTGGGATTTTGACGCAAATCCGCCTCGGTGAAGGCAGTGGGAACCAGAACCCAGCCCACATTGATTTGCTAAGGTCTGGAGTGAATGGTTTGCTCGGACAGGCTTGGGGATTGGCAGGCTCTCCGCACGGACGCCTTGGGTTGGGTTATAGCAGCAGGGAAGGGCCAAAGGAAGCCTCTGGAACGCCACCTCCCTGTCAATTGGACTCGCCCTCCCGGTCCACATCCTCAGGGAACTGCAGACGTGAGTGCCAACACAGAATGTGTGACCATCCAGTCGCTGCGGTTTCTGCCGTGCTCGCGGCAGCGGCCTGTTTAGTGGGTTCATCCTGGAGAGGCGGAGGTCATTGTAAGCCTATTCAAGTGGCGGCTTCCATGTCAGCCGTATTTTAGAGGACTTTACACAGCCCGGGGCACCACAGCTGGCAAACCCCTTCATTTCACTAATCCCTATGAGCACAGAGGCATCAGGAACTTGGAAAGGCCACAGCGTCTCCACAGTCCGCCCTGGAGCCACAGCCGGCTCTGCGGCAGCGTCGCTCTCATCAGCCTCCACATGATGCAGCGGGCGTCGACTGCATTGCTGACATCACACTAGCAGCCAAGGACAGTAGAAAGTAGCAGGTACATAAACGTTTTTGCAAGACATATCTGTGCTACAAGTTAGGCAATATTCCCATAAAAATACAGGCTCTCTGAAACTTCTGGGATTTCAGTGTCTTGGACACATTGGAATATTCTGTCCTAAGCGAAAGGGAACTGGCTCACTATACCTCCAGCGAAGGAGGAGGTATGGTGCTTTGTGATCTCCTTTGGAAGAAACATGGAAAGACCCAGACACCAGGATTCACTTCTTATGAGTAAGATGATGCGCCCCCCAGCCCCAGTCCGGGTGCAGCTTGGTGCCCCTTCAGCTGGCCCGACTACAAGGAAAGCAGCTCTGCCCTTTGGGCCTTGTCACCTGTAGAGCCAACCGTGCTATGTCTTTAAATGATTACCGATTGCACAAACAGCAAAAGCCTTAAGATACCGCAGCAAAGCTATGATCTGCTCAACAAACAGCTACTCTGCTGACAAGGAGCTTCGGCATTGCGCTGAGCGTTGTGAGACCTGGTACCTGGCCAGAAGATGCCAAGGGACAGAGCCTGTGCTTCCTCCTGCTGGCGGGGCGCTATCCGCTCCACCGGACCGTACCCCGGGGCGGCAGCATTCCTTACCACCCAACAGGGCCCTGCGGGACTGGCCGCGCAGGAGAGCGCAGCGCCGCACCCACCCAGCATGCTTGGTGCTCAGTCGGGGTGCTGGTAAATATTAACAGCCCTCTCGGTGGGGCGGGGCATGCTTTGTCCTGTCCAGAGATTTCCGTGGTGTAAATAATACCACCGCGGCTATTTCAAACTACCCACATGACGGCCTGAGCGCAGAGCGGGAAATGACTCCTGACCGCTCCCTCTGCGCACCTCCACGTCGCAGCAAGGCTGTTTTCAGAAAACAGTTACGAAATACAATGAATAATTATGGCCAGAAAAGAAGCACAGCGAAAGGTTTGATTGTAATCATGCCGGTAAACGTCTTTAAATAACAAGTAAAATTATTACATGGCAAACAAGGAGGGGAAGTAACGGGACACGTGGTTTCTGGGCCGGCACTGGGGGAGCTGAGGAGCTCCGCGTCACTTAGTAATGAATACCGAACACGGAAACATCCGCAACTGCTCTGGGTCTGCTAGGGGAGTGAGGTCACAGGGCAAGCCATCCCCAGCGCGGAGAGACTCACAGTTCCCTGAGCTGAGGCCTCTGAGGGAGGCAGGGCCGGGGCAGAGGGACGAGAGCGGGATGGAAGCCACAGTTGCTGGAGGCTCCCTGTGGACAGCTCTGAGAGTTCCAGCTCCGGGGCCAGGCACTGGGGGTGGGAGCACGGTCTGGGAGCTCACCGCTGGGACCTCACCGGCCCCTCACGGTGAAGATCTGGGGACGGAGCCTTCGGAAATGCAGCCGACACCCCCAAAGGCCGCCCGCAGGAGGGCTTTCCAGAGCCTCGCCTGCTGGATTATCAGACCCTCACTGACCGGCGCGAAAAGACAGGAGGAGTGCATTAATGCTTGGAAATCACAGCCATGTATTCTGTATTTTTTGAAAATTACACTTTTATCTAAATATTGGTCTGTCACAGTAATAAAAAAAACATTAGTTTCTGATTTTGAGCCTCAACCATTGCAGGTTTGTCAATAACTTCATCAGAATTGATATTTGAATATTAATATTCAGTGAATAGTATGGTCATAGCTGACAAACTCTATGTTCAGTGTGGATAGAAGAACAGTTTTTGTTCATCTTAACTTCAGTTTCTTACACATGAAACATATAAACAAATGGTTTTTGTTAATAAGGTTTTATTGGAACACAGCCACAGGCCTTTATTTATATTTTATTTATGATTGTTTTACAACAGCAGAGTTAAATGGCTGTGGCAGACCCTGTGGCCTGCAAACCTAAGGTATTTATTATCTGGTCCTTTAAGAAAAGTTGGCCAGCCCTGACCTAAAGGACAAAATTAAAGTAGGTAAAATTTTATTTTTGGAATATATTTCACCAAAAAAATCTAAATGACTTTTCTCAAAAACATTTATAATTATCTAATGCAATTAAAGGATGAAATATAATAGTCACTATGTTTAATGACTATTAAAATCTTAAATCAAAATTATTAAGGTAAAGCTAAAATTTTTAATTTAATTTTTCAAAAATTTAAGTAAATTATATTAAGTGTTTTTATAAAATAAAAACTACTCACAGTTCTGGCATTCTATGTTTATCCTAGCTGCCAATATAAGGAATTGGTATTACACTTCATGCTATTTCTAATGTAGACCTACCTATATGCAAATTGAAGAGCAAAATGAATTAATATTGCAAACTATTTCTTAACCACTCATGCAAAATATCAAGTCTACTATGTAATTAGCATGAACTTCAGATGAGTTCAAACAGGAAGGGAAGAAAATGGATGCTCAATGATCTTTGGTTACTAAAAATGTGTTGTAAAAAAATATATATTGCCCTCATGCTAAGAGAATTTAACAAGTTAAATCATTTGTGTTTCCTCTCAGAGAGGACTTCCCATAGCTCAGATCCTTCACACGTTTGGAAGCAGTGTCTGAATCTGAGATCCGCTGCGATGTGAGCCTCAAACCTTCGTGAGTGCAGAGACTTTTGTGTCAAGGACACTGGGCAAGATCCAGAGACGCATTTCCCTAAGCCTGAGTGGGGTCAGACATGAGAATGGATGTTTTGCTCTATGGCTGTAATCTGGCAGCACTGAGCACTGGGTCTTATGTGTTCTCTCTCGTGTGTGTGTGTGTGTGTGTGTGTGTGTGTGTGTGTGTGTACTTACAATAATCTAGAGGCCCGTTGCACAAATTCGTGCACGGGTGGGGCTGGCCAAGGGGAGGGGCTGCTGGCAGTTGGCCCGCTGGCCCCGCCCCCTGGTCGAACTCCTCTTTGAACTCTTGGTCGAACTCCTGGTCAAGGGGGCAATTTGCATATACTCTGCTTTTACTATATAGGATGAGGTCATCTTAAACATGATCCTGAGAGCAGCAGCCCCTATAGCAGGGGATGGGGTATACTAGTATAACATACACTTTTATCTGCGTACTGCTGCAGATCTGGTAACTGCCCCGGGGTCCACAGCAGGATGTCAGCAGTCAAGCTGTCATATGCAACCTGACCCCCAAGGAACAATTGACTGGAGAAAGGGCCGACATTTGGACATTTGACCCAAGCTACCCACTCACATCCCCCCCCCTCTTCCTCTGTTCCTCCCTCCTTTCCCTCCCTCCCTCCCTCCCTCCCTCCCTCCCTCTTTTCCTCCCCCTCTCTCTGTAGTTTGGAAACTTTACTGAGGGTAAAGAAACCAAATCAAGCTAATAACAGAGTTCTAGGTGGAAGACCATGAGCTCCACCTTTGGCATCCTCACAGTTGTCCCACACAATCCTGATTCTGTCCTTCTGTGGGACGTCCAGTTCCTCCCTCAGATTCTGCCTCTCAGAATCCTTCTCGTGACTTATTAGAAGGATTATTAGAAGGATTGCTGGTTTGGTCTCTATAACTTAAAACCAAAAGAACTCTAACACATCATGAAAGGAATGCCCAAATTGTAAGGCTGGGTCAAGTATAAGCCAGCCTGTGGAGACAGCCTCTGGCCAGACTTCTTTATGAGGCTACAGTTGGTCTAATAACAACCTTCTGTGCCACGAGCACTGTATGGAAAGGAGTCAGGTAGGCCTGAAATTGTCTGGCTCCATGGGGTGTGACCTTGAACAAGCTCCTTAACCTCTCCTCCTTCTGTAAGACCGTCCCTCAGAGGGGTTAGGCACCCGGGCATTGCTACCTGGAGAGCATCTTTGTGTAAGTGAGAAAAGGTGCCCCTCTGGGCACAGGGCCTGGGTAGTGGCCTGCACCCTGCGGCCCGGCTGTCTCGGTGCCCGGCAGCCTGTATGCTGGGGGCCGGCCCCTGTGACCCAGCTGTGGGGAGGCACAGAGCCTGTGGGCAGCGGCTGTGGGCTCCTCCTTTTCCTCCCGCACCAGCCCAACCACAAATGTGCAGGATGCGGGTGTTGGGACAAAAGGAATGACATGATCACAGGCAGGAAGGCCAGGTGGTCTCCTCACAGCTGGCTGGGCACCATGCCACGCTGCCCACTGACTCTTGGTATTTCGTTCACCCGGCCAGTGTGAGCGCTTGCATCCAGGCTGGCTCTGCCCACCAGAGGGAAACGCAGGTGTGCGGCAGGACCCCAGCTCCCCCGCTGGAACCTGGGAAGGGAGGCGGACAGGCTCGTGGGAACCTGCCACGTCACATAATGGTGGGCTCCTGCGCGTGCGCCTCCTCATTACTCACCACCTTCCCCCTGCACCTCGGGATGCAGCCTCATCCCAACCCCATGAGGTGGGCAGGGTGGGGCGGCTGCTGGTTTTCACAGCCAATAAAGCCGAGGCTCCTCGGACTAAAGCACGTCCACCTAGTAGTCTGAGGTTGAGACTAGAACTCCTGGGCTTGGTTTCAAATCCGAAGCTGAGGGGAGCAGCCCTCTGCACCCCACTGGCCTCCCCGCTTGCTTCCACGCCCGCGTGAAGGGAAGAGAAGCTGCTGGGTGGCCAGAGCCAGCAGAGGGCCACGTTTGCCGGGGCAGGACCCGTGCCCTTGGAGGTGTGTGTGGACGGGTCGCTTCCTTCTGCGGCCCGCTGCTCTCTCGGCACAGGAGGTGGGCTGGGGGCAACCTGGGTGCTGGCTTTGGGGGAGGGGTAGGATGACGGGAGGCCTCCCCCTGCTCAGGACCAGTGTGTCCTCCGCCCGCTCCCCGGAAGCTCTGCGTGTGTACATAGAGAAGAGGCCAGCTTCTAATGAAGTGGCTCTTCCTTAGCTTCCTGTTGGCAGATGTCGCAGGGAGGCGGCCTGAGGTGCAGGCCTGCCTGAGGGCCTCACGCCGTGGGAATCGTGCTGTGGACTGAGGGAGGAGGCAGAGGGGCCGCGGGGGGGTCCGGCTGCCAGGCAGTCTCCACAGAGGCCGCCCAGCCTCGTGTCCCTGCACCGCCAACCCAGGAGGGTGCCGGGGGCACGTCTCCCGCTGGAGCGGGAGGGCAGGGGAGTTGCCCGTGGGCAGCCCAGTGAGGGAGCGGGGCCCGTGCTCCTGAGGAGAGCTGGGCAGTGGGACCGTGTGGCCACTTGCTGTTGGGACTCTGGGAGCAGAGACCGATCAGCTGCGGGCTGGGGTGCGTTCGGAGAGGAGGCGTGTGGAGGGCACAGGGACGGCGGCTGGGGAGGGATTGGGATGACCATGGGGCACGGGGGAAGTCCTTTCCGGAGGAGGCCCCGCCTGGGAAGGGAGGCCCACTCTGCCCCGGGGAGCGGGCTGCGGGGCAGGGCGGGGGCGCAGCGCAGGCCTCGCTCAGGAAGGTGAGGTGCGTCCCCGCCGTGGAGGGTGTGGAGCCCTCGGCCTCTGCCTCCCCAAGGAGACCGGCTGCTGCTGTAGAGACCGGGGCCTGGGCCTGGGCCTTGAGTGGGGGGGCGGTGGGGGAACCTCGGGGCAGGCCCAGGCTGGGGCCGGGGGGAGAGCCGCAGTGGTCGCCTGCCGAGGGCGCAGCGCCTCCTCCAGCCCTGGCTTTCCCAGCGGGGAGTGGCCCAGGGCCGTGGGGTCCCTCCGTGACTCAGAGCTGTTTCTGAACACGGAAGCGGGCCCTGCTGTGTGGGCTCCCCTGCGGGGGGCGGGGGGGGGTGGGTGTCAGGGGGGGATTTAATCCATATGCTGCCGGCCCTTTCCCTTTGGTGTCCAGTGGGACGCGCAGCCCTTTCACGGGATATTTTATGCTCTCTCCCCCCCTCTGCCCACCGCCCGTTGGCCCCTCTGTTTGAGGAACAGAAGTTGCGATTTTCCCAGTCTGAATGGACGCAGACTTCTGAAAGGTTCCAGTTCTGAATTCTAAGCTCGTGGGTTCCCTTGGCCTCCAGCCCTGGCAGCCTCCTCTCCTCCAGCCGGGACCTTGGGCTCCCAGGAGGCCCCAGGCCAGGGTGGGCAGAGCTGGGGGCAGGAGGCAGGGTCCTGGTCCTTTCTCCTGACCCCTGGCCGGGGGCTGGCCCTGTGCAGAGGCGGGGGGAGGGGGGAGGGGAAGATGGGTGGGCTGAGGTGGTGGTGCTGGTGTGTGTGATGGAAGGAAGGCCTCCCCCACTCACCCTGTCCCTGGCCCTCCCTGTCCCAGAGCCTCTGTAGTCACCAGCCGCCTATTAGTTTACCCTCTGGGCCAAGGCCTCCTTTTCCCACCCGTAGCAGCACCGCCAGCGCTTTGATTGGGCAGCGGTGACCCATTACCACGGGCTCACGGTGCAGCATCTGGGGCGATGGGCCCAGGAGGGCGGTTCTGAAGCCAGAGGAGGACCCCAGGGTTGGGAAAGAGAAGGGTGTTGGAGCAGGAAGGCAGCTCCCAGGACTTCCGACTTGCCCTGGGCTCCTGCGGGTGGTGGGGAACGGCTGGTTGGCTGCAGTGCATGGAGCCCCGAGCTAGAAGGCTCTTCGGAAGAGACAGGGCTCCACGCCGGCGCCGTCTGCGAGGGCTGCCAGCAGGGCTGCGAAGCTCATGCCTACCGGGACCGGCAAACGGGAGCAGTTTCTGAGAGGAGGAAGAGGCTGGGTCTAAAATCTGGAGGAGCCCTGGCCGAGCTGGTCAGTTGGCTAAGCTGGTCCTTCCAGACCCCGAGGGGATGTGGGCTTGATCCCCGGTCAGGCTTCTCCTGGATACAGAGTAAGGGGACAGAGGGGCACAGAGGAGACCCGGAGGTGGTGGCTTCATGGCGGAGGAGGTGTGCTTTGCCCCAGGGATGCCGAGGGAGGCCACACGGAGGATGGAGAGCTGGGGGCTCTTGGCTCCTTCCCGCCGGGGTGTTCTCCACTGGCAGCGCACCTGCTCTGTGTCTCCGGGACACATCTTGTTCTAAATATTTTGGGCGATTTAGCGATGTGTGACCCCCACACGTCCTCACCATTTCATGTCATCACAGCCCCACCCGGAGATGAGACCGGGATACAAGTCTCATCCTTTTACTCTTATGAAGATTCAGAAATGGCGGTTCAGAGAGATCATGTGGTTTGCCGGAGGTCACACAGGGATCAAGAGGCAGAGTCGGGGTTCGAACCGCCTGTGCCCCGGCTTGGTGCTGCTCCCCGTGTCCTGGGTGGGCCTTCCAGGAGCTCCCCAGGCCTGCTGGTTCTGGGCGTGTTTTCAGGCAAGTCTGCGCGCAGAGCAGCTACTATGCGCAAGCACGGGGCCAGACCCGGCCATGCGGAGGTGAATCAGAAGTCTGCTGTCCTCAGGAGCCCGCGGCCAGGCGGGGCAGACATGCAATGGACACAGAGCACGTGGTGCAATGGCAGGAGAGAGGTGAGCACGCTGGGGCGAGGGGGGAGGGTGCGGGCCTCGTGCTGCAGGAGGAGAGGCCGCGGCTGAGTTGAAGGCAGAGGGCAGCAGGGAGAGAAGAAGAGGGCGCCATCGGGAGCAGCAGAGCCAAGGCTTGAGCCAGGAGAGCGCGGCAGGGGCAGTCGGGTGAAAGGTGAGTTCAGGGTGGGCAGCCAGAGGCAGGAAGCTGGGGAGAGGGGTCAGGGCGGGGAGATGAGTCTTCTGGCCGGCAGGATCTGGACTTTGTTTTGAAGGCAAAGCAGATGGTCTCATCATGGCCAGCTTGCTTCTAGAATGGCCTTTCCTCCCCGGATGAAGCAAATTGGGGAGGGAGAGGGAGAAGGCAGAGGTGGGGGGTAGCCACGCCCCACCCCATGAGGGAGGCGGTGGGACAGAGAAGAGACAGAAGGTGGGGACTGGGGGTGGCTGGGCTTCACAGATGACCCCCAGATGCACACAGGGGAAGAAGTGGTGTGGGCAGACGGTCAGGGGCAGGTTTTGTGGCCAGGCCGGGGGAGCTGTCAGTGGCCCCTGAGGATGAGAGACCCAGAGCAAGGCCCCATCTGGAGATACATGCTCAGGGCTTTCTGCAAATGGGGAGGGGGGGGGGGGGCGGGGCGGGGCGGGGGAGAGGAGAGGGAGATGGATAAAAATCCTGAGCTGGCCCAAGGTGGTCCAGAAGAGAGGGTGATTGTCATTAGGGGAGGCCGGGGTGGGGATGGGATGGGCTTTGGCTAAGCCTTAAAGGTGGGGAACACGGGGCGTGGCCCTGAGAGAGACCGAGGCCCTTAAGGGCCGACACGTCTTCCCTACCAGCCCAGCCAGACGCACACAGTGGAGTGCACTAGAGGCAGGTTTTATCACTTTGGAATGGCGGGCTTTGTCGCAGGGCCAGGGGCTTAAGGATGGGATTAGAACACGGGCGGCTTCGGCGGGCTCCCGCCTTGTGGGCCCGACGGGGAGGGCGAGGGCGAGGGCGAGGGCAAGGGCAAGGGCAAGGGCTCTCGAGCAAGAGGAAAGCCAAGATCTCCTCACCTCTGCTAATCTCTACAAATCTGTGGCTAAACACTAGCCGCCTTACTCTGCAAACATGGCACTGCCGCTAAACGGAAGCATCGCCAATAACCCAGAGGCGGCAGCCCGCTCTGCCGGTCCCTCGGAAACAGGTCCTACATGTGGCGTTTGCTTAGGGACCAGAGAGAGGGCAGACGTCCCAGGCAGGGCTGCTCCCCGCGGGCTCATCATGAAGGGGTCGTCCCGCAGCCCAGGGCGTGGAGGGTTCCAGCCTCAGTTCCATCCCTGACAAATGGGCAGAAGCATCCCTGGGTCGACCGTCTAACAGACTGTGAAGTGAATCAAATGAACACAAATATGAAAAATGGACTTTGAAGTCAGTTACAAAGCACTCGGGCTTCCAGGCTCTCTCGGTCCCTCTGCCCGCTGACCCCGAACTCCGAGGGCTGCCTCACTCAGGCTGTCTGGGCTGTCCCACTGCCTTCCGAGGCGCCCGGGGAAAACCAAAGGAACGACGCCAGGCACCGGGAAGAACCAGCCCGTTCCAGCCATGAGCTCAGAGCAGATGCCACACGGGGAAACTGGCTCTGAAAGTGAACAGATTTCTCCACACGCCACCTTCCACTCACGGGTCAAGTTTGACTTTCCATCGACGGCAGCTAATGATGTGGGGAAATGTGACCTTGGGGGACCCGTTTCTGCCTCTTCTCGTGCAGACGGCCTGGGAACAGCAGGGAGCCGCAGCCTGTAGCCTCCTCGCTTTCCTGGCAGGAGGCAGATGCGGTCCCAGAGGGCAGGGCTCCTGCCTCCCTGGCCATTGGGAGGCTCCTGTCTTCCCCTGGAGCGGGAGAGGCCAGAGCTGCCTGGGCTGCACACGTCCGGAGGCAGAGGCCCTGGCTTCTGAGCCGAGGCCAACCTCGTCAGCCAGGACTTCCTCCCTCCCGTGGGCACTCTGGCAGATGTTTATGGAGCTCCAGCCGAGGAGATGGCCGTAGGCTCCTCACCGCACAAGCATCTTCCCGAGGGCAAGGTGTCCGGTGTGTCTGACTCACAGGCCCCCTCGCTGTCAGTGGGCAGCCCTGGCCCAGCAGCGGCTCCCACTCTGCCACGTTCCACAGGCCGGTGTGGTCACAGGTGGTGTGGCTGTGGAACCCGAGGGCCAAGATAAGGGCTGGGTTTCAAGTCTCCCTTGGCCACAGCGTGCTGGGGCCTTAGGTCCTGCACTCGGTGGTTCTGAGCCCCTCCTGTGCTCTGCCGGGCAGGGCCGTTAAGAGCCCTCTTCTCCACCAGAAAGACGTGGCTTTGCTGGTATCTACACGTTCCACCCAGGGCCTGAAGGTAAATCCGTGTCTTCTTCTTCTGTTTGTTTGTTTATTTGTTTGTTTTTGTCAACCTAAAATTTATTTTACATTCTTTTTTAAAATGAAAGACCTCCAGGAAATGTATATACAGAGAAGTGTCATTAGGTAAACACAACAGGATCTGGTGGGGCTAGAGGAGACAACGGATGGCCGAGTTATTCTCTCAACCACAAGACTCCAAGTTCTTTTTTTTTTTTTTTAAATATATTTTATTGATATTTTACAGAGAGGAAGGGAGAGAGATAGAGAGCTAGAAATGTCAATGAGAGAGAAACATCAATCAGCTGCCTCCTGCACATCCCCTACCGAGGATGTGCCCGCAACCAATGTACATGCCCTTGACCGGAATCGAACCCGGGACCTTTCAGTCCGCAGACCGATGCTCTAGCCACTGAGCCAAACCAATTTCGGCAAGACTCCAAGTTCTGGCGCCAACTCTCTGTATGTCCACAGGAGCCCCGTGCATGGCACAAAGCCAGTGTGACGCATACATGAGAGTGCAGGGAGAACCCAGCGATCTAAGACATGTCTAACTATCAAGCAACTGAGAAAATCGAGAGGCACTGAAAGTGATTAGACTACCATTTATTCTTTTTTACTTTTCATTGAATTCATTGGGGTGACACTGGTTAATAAAATTGTATAGGCTTCAGATATACAATTCTATAATACATCAAATGTAATATTGTGTGTTCACCATCCCATGTCAAGGCTCCTTCCATCACAATTTATCCCCCCACACCCTCTTCTACCTCCCCAACACCTTTTCCTTCAGGTAAACTCATGTCTATAAGGGGTTTTGTTTGTTTGTTTTTCTTAAAGTCCTCACTTTTTTCACCCACACATCCTAACTATTCTAAGCCAAACATAGTCCTTCCAAGCTTCTTGTGAGTGATTGGTTTAGAAGCAGGCATGTGACACAATTCTGGCCAATGGGATGTGGGAGGAAATGATCTGGGAGAGAAGGTAGGGGAAGGTTTCCCACTGACTAGGGAACACAAAGGAACACTTATGCTCCCACCTTCAGTGGTGCTGGGTCTGTGGACACGCCTGGAACTGGGCAGCCATCATGAAACCATGAGGGGAGCTAATCTGAGGACAAAGCTAACACCCCAAGGAACCCACAGGAAGAGCTGGGGTCCATGATGGTGTCACTGAATCACTAAATTAATCAAATCCTGGTGCTGTCTTCCTCAAGATCTCTTGTGATGTGAACCTTTCTTCAACATCATTTTGTTTGGGTTTCTGTGAATTGTAGCAGCAGCATCCTCACCCAGTCCCTGTCTCCACATGCTTCCTCCCCTTTGACCTCTTTGTGAGCCAGAGATCAGATTCAGGCGGCCTCCTACTCAGTGGAGAAACCAAAGCTTCCAAAGTATTAGAGCTACATTGCCTGGGGTTACCCCAGAGCTGTGTGGTTTGGTGACATGGGTACTGGTCACAACCAGCCTCTGCAGCTCCCCAAGGCCTTCTCCAGAAGTGAGGTGGGCCCAGAGTCCCTCTCCCGGCCACCCAGGGAAGAGGGACTCAATCCATCCCCTGCCCAGTGAGCGTCATCCCTCTTGAGTTGGCTCCCATGCGGCCCTGTCCTCCCAGGGGCCTTGCAGCTATTGGCTCACCTTCCTGGAGATGAGGGCTCCCCCACTTCTGCTGGCTCAGGGGGGTCTGCCTCTCTCCCTGCCATTCAGCCTCAGGTTGGTGTCACCTGGGTTCCCTCTAGCCAGAGAAGAGCAGGGTCCCCGGAACAGCAGGATTGTGGCCTCCGAACAGGCCCAGTGGGTGAGGAGGGTGTGGAGGGAGCCTCCTTGGCTCCTACTCAGAGTTCCCACCAGAACCAAGACACACGTGGAGGAGTGGGGCTGGGGGCAGGGGGGTAGGGCAGCTTGGAAGCATGGGGGGAGGCTGCTTGTCAGAGCTGGGGTTCCAGGTAGGGACAGGCTTGACATGGGGAGGAGCCTCTGGAGGTGTGAACCCCATCTTATTCGCACTTGCTGCTCATCTGCCTGACTTGTTCAGTGGGTGCTCAGAGTGTGTGTCCAGCGGGTGCATTCATTCATTCATTCATTGCACCACCTACCGTAGTGTGAGACAAAGAAATTAAGTGCTAAGTAGGACAAACAATGTTCTTGACCTCTGACCTGGCCCTTAGGAGCAGGTTGGGAAGATAGGCATAAACCAGACGCTAGATAACGGATTGACAAGCCAGCCGTCTACGGGGTATGTAGAAGTTTGGGCTGTTAAGGAGGACCTTGTCAAGGGCAGAGCCAGAAGGATGAGCGGAGTTGGGGTGCAGCGCTCTGTGGGAGGTGGTCTGGGGGAAGAAGCAGCCAGAGGAGGCCAGTCTGCATGTCGGGGAAGTTCTGAGGGCCCCGGGGCAGCTGAAGCTGAAGAGCAGGGTCTGGGGTCTGGGGAGATGGTTGGGTGGCTCTGGCTCCAGAATGTTAGGCGAGAGCACCTGGAATCCTTTGCTGTCGGAATTGGTCCTAGAGACCTAAGTGGGCTGTGTCTACACCCTGGGACAAAGGACGCCTGTTTCGGGAGGCTGCAGCACGCTGAGACCACACTGCAGGCGCCCGCTCCTGTAATCACCATGGCAGTGGATTCTGGTGTCCGGGGCTTCCTGCCTCGCTCCCCTGCCCCACCTCTCAGCCTGAGCTCTGCCTCCACTCACTCCCAGGCGCTCCCGTCCACGTGACCTCCTCCTGGGAGATGATGGACACCAGCTGGGGACGCAGGGAGCCCCCCGGCCTGCATGGGGGACTTCCCAGTCCCACACTCTTCCCTCCCCTGCCTTGGGACCCGCCAGCACCTGTGCCTGCCCTGCCCGGGTCACCCTGAGCCCCAGCTTCCAGTCCCCAGGACCTGGCCTGGCTCTCGTTCCCCAGGTGACGCCCCCACACCCGGCCACGTCTCCCAGGAAGGGCCTAACCACTTTCCTCTGCCGCTGCCCGCTCCCTCCCTGGCGCGAGGACCGGTAGCCTGCACTGAGGGAAGCTCTAGTTTGGCACTCCTTCAGGAAAGCACTAATAAAGGGATGAGAAGAGGCCCGGAGGGAGGGCAGAGGCCTGGCTGGAGTCCCCATGGAAAAGGGCCCCTGCCCTGACCCGCCAGGCTCCCGGTGGGACAGGCCGTGCTGCCCTGCAGAGCGGATGCCGGTGCAGGGGTTCGGGATGGGGGTGGGGGTGCGGGAGAGAATCAGGTCAGCCGGCGTCTTGGCCTGCGGCTGGCCTGCCGGGCTGAGAGGGACCGCGTGGTGCAGAGAGAGGGCTAGGGATGCATCCCAGTGGGCCATTAGCTTGTGGCCTCCGCAGGGGCAGACCACAGAACCATTCGGGGCCTTGGTTATGTCACCTGCGGAACAGAGGAACAACAGCTCTCTCATGGGGCAGATGGAGGGTAGAGATAAGACTGTGCCCTGGGCCCGGCCTTTCTCCGCTCCCTCCTCCTGTCCCCTTCCCCCCTCCGCTTTAGTGTATAACCTCGTTCTCCCCACTCAGATCCCCAAAAGGCACGATGGCAGAAAAGGCGGGAAAGCAGGTGGAAGGCGGGTGGGGGCGTGCACACACCACGACGTCCTGTGAGGCCGGAGTGTGAGCTGTGGGGACCAGCACGAAGACCCCCAAGCTGCTGCTCGCCAGCCCCGGGGGACCCCGTGGCTCTGCTTCCCACAGCCGCAGGGACAGGCGGGCTGGCCCACAGGGAGCTCTGGCGGCAGCCTGGCCTCGGCCCCAGCCCGGCCGCGGGGCCGGTGCTCCTCGGTCAGTGCGGCCCCGAGGAGCCCTGGGCCTCCGACCCCAGAGAAGCCGGGGAGAGAGGGACCCAGGACAGCAGGGCCGTCCCTGGTGGGCTCTGGGGTCACTGGTGTGTGTCCGTGTGTCTGTGGGTGCATGTCTGGATGGTGTGCATGTGGATGGCATGTTTGTATCTGTGGTTGATACGGTACATATATAATTGTGGTATATGTGGTGTGTATGTATTCATGGTCTATGTAGTGTAAGTGAGGCTGTGTGTGTAGTGTATGGTATGTGTGTCTCTATACACCATAGTGTGTGCATGGGTGATGTGTGTGTGGGTATGTAGTGTCTGTGGGATGGTATGTATAATGTCTGTGGTGTGTGTGTGGTGTATCTGTGTGGGGGTATGTTTAATATCTGTTGTGTGTGTGATTGGGAATATGCATAGGTCTGCGGTGTGTGTATTATGTCTGTGGTCTTTGCGTGTGTGATGCATGTGTGTGTGCATTCACCCATGGCATTGGTGAGAACAGAACCCTCCCTACAAGTGAAGTCGGGATGGTGTGAGTGATGTCATGGAGTCACTTTCTTGTGTCCCCACCTTTCTGAGTCCCTGTCCCTCTCGGGGCGGCCCCTCCTGCTCCTCTTCCCGCGGAGGTCCCCCTCGACCACCTTCCTACCGCCTCTCTCTCAGGGACCAGCCTCGGGCCCCAGGACGGGCCATCCCTGCCGGCTCCCTCTGCCTTTGGGTGGGCTCAGGACTCCCTCCTCATCCACGCAGACTCACACGCCCTCCTGGACCTCAGCAGCGCACTGGCCACACCTCCTTCCGGCTCACCTGTCCATCTCCCAAGCCCACGGACAGCCGCTCTGGCCTGGCCTCCTGCTGGCCAGGTGGTGGCATGCTTGCTGTCCCTCGGTGTGGCCTCTATGGCCATCAGTGCCAGCGTCCATTGCCATACTCTCCGCTGGAGAGTGGGGACGGAGGGGCAGATTTATAGTGGGGCATGTTGTCTGTGAGGTGCTGATGGGTCAGAGGTCACTGGAGGCACTGGGCTGGGACCAGCGTGTGGGAAGGAGCTAGAGGGTCGCTCTCAGATGCTCGTGGAGGCCCTCACCGTGCCAAGTGCACCTAAGACCATAGAGATGACCATGAGTGTGAGGAGGGAGGCCTGGGACGGGCCCACTGCACCCACATGGAAACACTGACAGAGGAAAGAAATCCACACCACTCACCCCCTCCTCCCACACGCCTTCTGCATCAAGACCATCCATCAGAGACTTTAACCACACTCAGAAGCCTGCCCCGCTCCCGTGGCCCCCAAAGCTTCAGGATCTGCTCCTGCACACTACCCTGCCCCTTCCCCTCCTCAGGGCTGCATGGCCACCCTGCAGCCCCACCTCGGGGGCATGGCCTTGTCTGGGGCAGTCTCTCCCTGTAGCCATGGGCCCATGCCCTCATTTCATGAGGGTCTCTGGCTTCCACAGAGAGGACTTTCCTGACCACGTCATACAGAATGTCACCCGGTGTCAACCCTCTTTCCCCTTATGCCATGTTAGTGTGCCCGAATGACCATAAACGCATTCCCTAACTGCGCCTAGCCGTGGCTGTGTCTCCCGCAGCAGAGCCCCTCGGGCTGACACCCCACTCGGCCTTCTCCGTGGGGTCAGCGGCATTTGGCCCCGGCAGGGCTGAGGATGCACCGCGGTGGAAGCACGCAGCACGGGGGCTGGGAAGACGGGCGCGGGAGCACTGTGTGTGCTGCCGCGAGGCCAGGTTTCACAAGCTAGGGAGTGCCGTGCTGCAAAATGCATTTCAGATGGCTCGAGGCTGCAGAAGGGAAAAACAAAGCTATAAAACCACTGGATGAAAAGAGAGAATGTTCTCATGATGCTGGAGGAGGGAAAGCCATCCGAAGCAAGACACGGAATCCAGAAGCTATAAAAGAGCCTGCGGATTTGACTACATGAAAATAAAAAGCTTATGCATGGCAAGCGCACGATAAACAGAGTTAAAAGATACTTGACTGCCTGGGATAAAATATTTAAAACATGTGCAAGGGCAACAAACGAATATCACCACATACAAAGAGGCTCCAATAGCCGATAAATAAGAAGCACTCAGCCCGGGAGAAACACATGGGGCCAGGAGAGGCGTGTGTGATCCCAGGATGAGGAGTGCTCCTGGCCAGAGCGCGGACGGATAGGTGCTCCCCGCTCACCAGCGGGAACCAGCCGGGCGGGGTCGGAAGAGGGGCCATGTGGTGAGCGCTTCTCAGACTCGGTGCCTCACACACGGGAGGGCGTGGGGCCTGCAGACGGGTGGGCAAACTGGGCAGACTGGTGACATTCAAATCGCACGCTCCTCATGACCCAGAAATTCCACTTTTAGGCTATCTTTGCAAAATGCCAGAGATGGTCAGTGCCTCACGGAGTGTCGTAACACAGGACCGGCGGGCAGCCGCCCCTGCTCCCAGCGGGGCGGTGGCCACACGAAGAGCATGCCAGCATAGCAAGACCCTCCTCTGGCATGGAGAAATGCTCCCAACTCCTTCAGTGAAAACAAAAGCAAGACACAGCCACAGGAGCGACCGGTCCCACTGGTTTTTCCTCAGGTCCCTCGGGTGCAGCCAGCGGGATGTGTGCTCACACCCGAACCCACAGAGGCGGGGACAGAACTGGCACCTGCTGGCCGGAGGGGGTTCGGGGGGTGAGTGGAGCTTGAGGAGTTTCCTTCCACCTTTCTGCTCCTTTATCACAGAATTTTAGCAGCTAAAATGCCTCACTCTTGTTAAGAAACAGTCACAGCATTAAGGAAGGGGCTGGGGGGGGGGAGCTGGGTCAGCTGGGGGGGCGGGAAGAGCACCCCAGGCTGGCCCTGCTCTAGGCCTCTCCACGGAGGCAGGTCCCACTTTTCTGATCTGTTAGAGATGAAACCCACAGTCTCTCCGTATGAGGCACAGAGCCAGACGGACCCCCTCAGGGAAACCATGGCCCCTCTCCCTGCATGACCAGGGCTGGGGTACCGGAGCAACATGACCTGGCAGAACCTCAGCTGCAGCTGAGTCACCCTTCCCGCTCAGCACTCACGGATGTAGGCAATCAGCTCCTGTGCGGTCTCCTCCAGCCCCACTGGCCGGATTCCCCTTCCCATGAGACAAGGGCCCCTGTTCTCATCCCAGGGTGGCGGAGTCCCGTGCTGGACACACTGGTATCAAGATGGATACGAGACCTCAGGCGGACGGCACAGTGTCGGGGAGAGGCCTGGCTGGAGCAGGCCCCTCTTGGGGCCTCGGCTCAAGAGCCTTGGATGGAGCCCTGGCTTCCTACTCAGAGGAGCCTGCAGCAATCACAATGACAGCCATAACAGTCCCTGAGCCCCCGGGGGCAGGGCAGGGGAGGTGAAGGGCTTGCCTTAGGCCACCTACATCCTCTTGACTCCACCATCAGGCATCTCCCCACAGGTCACTCCACTCACCGTTTCTGTCAGGACCTAAAATCTCTGTTTCCCGCCCTCCCGCACACTCCGAGTGGCGAGTTAAGACAGCCGGATTGTTTGTCTTTACTCTGCCTCTAGCCTTGGCTCACGCAGCTGATCAGCTGGAGGTCTGAGAAGTTGGAAGGAGCTTGGAACAGTCAGGAGGCAGCGATGGAGGACGGCCAGCCGGGGACAGTGGGCAGCCTCCCGCAGTCCAGGCCCGAGCTGGGGGCTGCCGGAGAACGGAGCCCTGGGCCTGTCATTCTCCTCCGGTCACACTGCCTCACCTCCTCCTCAGCGCCCCAAGGTAGGCACCACAGCGCTTGCTCTCTGGGGTGGGCTCAGCACACAGGGCCTGGAGGGGTGGGGCCAGGCCTACAGCCACCAGCCAGAGAGGCTCTGCATGAAAGGTCAGCGTCTGCACCTGCATTTTCCTATCAGTGTTCTCATGGGCCTCACACTGACTCCATGCCACAGACAAGGAACAGAGGTCCAGAAAGGTCACCCAAGGTCACCCAGACAGTAGCTCCACATCTTGCGTTACAACCCCAGGGCCCCCACACTGCTGCCTCTTGGCACAGCCCCGTCAGCCACCTAGGGAGGCCGGGAACTGGGCACTGCCAGGCGGGTCTGCTCGAGATGGCACCTTCTTCCTTGTTTGATAAACTCTCTGGTGACATTTTTACATTTTGGCATTTTTGAAATCTGGATGCATTTAACATTTTTTTGCCAGGCTGCTTCCCAGCTCACACATCCAGACTTGAAGGAAGTGCCCTGGCTGGTTTGCTCAGTGGATAAAGTGTTGGCCTGCAGAGTGAAGGGTCCCAGGTTCAATTCCGGTCAAGCGCACATACATGCCCAGGTTGCAGGCTCACTCCCAGGTAGGGGGCATGCAGGAGGCAGCCAATCAATGGCTCTCTCATCACTAATGTTTCTCCCTCTCTTCCTCTCCCTTCCTCTCTGAAATCAATAAAAATATATATTTTTTAAAAAACTTGCAGGAAGTGTCCAGTGTCCCTGGCTAGGGAGAACCCCTGCAGCCAGTGGCGGAGCACACCTAGAATGCACCCTGATCGCTGTGCTTTGGATGGTGCAGAGGACCAGGCTGTGAGAAATCCCCACTTCACCCAGGAGCCAACGCCAGTGTGCAATCACGCCTCCCCAGGTGCTCACGCCTTATCCAGAAGGAGGCCGAGAGAAAAGATGCCCTCTTGCTCTTCCTGGATGTCCATAGGTGGCACGGTGGGTGGACTGAGTGGTTGCTCTCACGATTCGGAGGGCTGATGATGAGCCAAAGCGGAGCCCCCATTTTTGCCCCATCCTGTGCCCTCTGCTGAACTAGAGCCCGTGGCCCTTCGTGAGTGTGGCTCACTGCTCTGGCCTCAGGCGCCTCCCAGAGTCCAGCACGCTTCAGGCATTTGGCCGGTATCTGCTGGATGAATGAAAATTACACACGGCTTTTGAGTCTCTACAACACGGTTTGAATTATACGTCTGCCACTTCATCTCTGAGCCTCAGTTTCCTCATCTGTAAAATGGGGATGAGATGCTTTTATGACAGGGTTATTGGGAAGATAAATGAGATGATGCATATAAAGTGCTGGGCTTAATGGCCAATGAGCAACAGTCCATTGATGGGAATGGTTAGGATTTTTTTTGAGGAGAGTAATTATGATTTTTTTGTGTTCGATAACCTCAAATGCACCCCTAATCCCAGCTCTTGGTTATAACAAGCATGAATGGCTCAGTGTAAATCCATCCTCAGTGCAGGGACAAATGCCACAGCTGTGCCCTGCATCTGGGCACAGGGGCTACTCACTAGCTCTGGGCGTGGTGAAATCTGTTCTGATCTTGTGCTCACCCCAGGGCGTGTCTGAGGTCTGTTCACGGCACTAGGTGGCTCCTCAGGGCACGGTCGTGGCTTACTCACCTCCCGTGGGCTGTGCCAGCAGGTGCTCACCGTGCTTTTGATAGACAAGTGAGTCCCTGTCCACAAGAGCAGGACCCAGAGAATAGGCCTGTTCTCTCTCTCTCTCCCTCTCGCACATGTGTGTGCACGTCCAGGCACACACACCAACACACATAAGCACACACACGAGCACACAAACAGGTAGGCTCCCTCACCTGGCTGGAGGCTTTTTGCGGGGGTGGAGCATACGGCGCCATCTAACCCCACAGCCAGCCGTAAACTCCGGCTCCAGGTGGGAAGCCTGCGTTGGCATTTCCCCCAGCACCCAGCACAGAAATGCTGGGAGTCACTAAGCGGGTGGATGGATGGATGGATGGATGGAAGCATAAAACTGATCCAGGGTAACTTTTTGGAATGAATTCCACACAAGAATATAGGCTGGGTATTGCCGTAAAAAAGCAGATTTGCTGAAAAGATGCCAAACTAACAGGGTCCAAGCCTCTGATCCTCGCTGATGAGCTGACTGTGCGCGTGATGAACTGCGAGGCAGCCCCGCGGGGCGGGACCCAGGCCCGGCCCTCATAGAGAGCTTTCATCTGGAGGTGTAAGGTGGCTGCCCCACATCCTCCATCGCGGCCAGGTTCCTGCCAGCAGGCAGGGGGCGGGGGGCGGGACTCCTTTTCCTCTGAAGGCACAGCCGGAAGCTCCTCCCGGGGCACCCACTTACGTCGGACTGGCCAAATGTAGTCCCAGGGCCACACCGTGAGCAAGAGAGGCTGGGAAGGGGTTTTTGGCCGGGTGTCCTGCGCCCAGCTTGAACTTGGAGGGTCGTTCACCAAAGCAAGAAAAGTGGGGACTGGGGCACCTAGCTTGCTCTCCCCGCCTGTTTTGAAAAGATGAAATGGCCTGTTTGTTGTCAGGCACGGTGGGGCAGAGGGGTCCTCCCGCTGTGAGTGTGAACCGGGGGGAATGGTGGGGAAAGAGAGGGGTGCTGTCTGGAACGGGTGAGGCTGCTGAGGGGCTCTCGGAGGGCGGCGTCTCTCAGGTGGAGGTCCAAAGAGGAGCAGAGGGGGGCAGGGGCAGCTGGCCTGCAGTCTGCCCAGACACACGGGTAGATGCCAAGGACGAGGGTGTGGGTGAGTGGGGACCAGGCTCGCAGCCTCGCCAAGAGCAGGTGTCACGCAACCCGCTCAGAGGAGCCACACAGAGTTGTCAGCAAATCTGAGTCAGCTGTCAGCATCCACATGACGAGTTTTCCTGTTTCCCATAAAATATCAGAGGCTCGAACAGGGCTGGCCGGGCTCTCGTTGCGGTGGCTGCAGGCTCTGACTCCCTCGTCTACACCCTCTCCTACCGATGTAGAAACACAAAAAGGGGTGACCATCCCATCCCCACCAGGAGGCTCTGTCACCCAGGGCCAGAGGGCAGCTCCGTCCCCGGAGGAGTCTAGCTGGTAGTGGCTGTGGCTCATTCCCAAACACCGTGCCAGGCGTGTGCCCAAGAAAAGGGTCCAGTCAAAACCTCCCTCAGCCTGTGGGTGGCTGAACATACACCTGACGCTCAAATTTGCCCCCAAAGCTGGAGCCCCCAGATGACTCGGATTCTCGCGTGAGTCTGCGCCTCTGACCTCAGAGAAGTCCGGGCCCCCAGAGTCACATTCACCTTCAGGGGTTCTCGCCACGGGGGGGCCGGGCCTTTCTCTTCGTGTTCAGGGGTGGCATTGGTGTGACTTGGCTCATGCTCCGGTGGCCGGGTGCACCTCGGGGACGCTGAGTCCGGCCTGGAGCCCGGGCTGTGGGGCAGTCTCTGGTGGAGGAGACTGAGATGAAGGGGTCTCTCTCCGCCTGGGGTGGGGGAGCTGCTCCCACAGGCGGCGAACCCCCAACACAAAAGCAGGTTGATGTGAGCCAGCCACTGGTTACTTATTAGCTCCATTGTTTTCCACATCGCCCTTGGCCAGAACTCAACCCCGGGCTGGATTTTGCAAGCGACTCTGTGGACACATCCGGGCTTGATAATGCTGCAGTCCAGGATATTTTGGTTCTTCCTTATTTAAAGGGAAGATCTCGCTGCCACCCGGCCCGGCCTCACCCTTCGGATTGGAAACTATGTGACCCGCACGATGAGGTTTCGCCTGGACGTCTCGGGCCAGATTTCCGAGCGGAGAGAACAGAGGGCCGTGCCGGCCCAGCACACACTGAGACAGCTGGGGATGATGTTTTGTCCTCTCCCTTCAAAACAAAGCCTACACCGAGCAAAGAGTTGCTTTCAAATCAAATATTTGTTGGCACTTGCATGGTAGAAAACATGTGTTTTGTTTTAAAATTAGACTTCCCTGGAAAGAACAATGGCACAATCAAAGGAGACAAGTGTTTGGTGGGGCAGAAAAGAACACATTCTTTTGCCCAAAATGGCTTGAAGTTTGGTGAGAAGCTGCTCACCGCGCCTGGCTCCCTGGCTCCCTGGCTCCCTGGCTCCCTGGCTCGGGCCAGAGGACAAGGCTCACGGCTTGTCAGGAGCTGTGTGGCTGCCACCTGGGCCCCTTAGAGGCCCGGGTGCAAAGCATTCTGGGAGCCGTGCTCAGATTGGTCAGCCTCTGTTCCTGCCTGCCTGCGGCTCTCCCTGAGGGTGCCCACGGCCTGGCATCGCTGGGTAACCCTGGAAGGGGGTGGTTCTGAGGACACACCCGCAGGCACCCAGGACTCTTGTGGTCTCCTGCTACCCTGCTGGGAGCCCACACCTCCATGCAACTGTGGCTCTGACCACAGCTTAGGGAGACCAGACTTGGAGTCTTGACCCTGGGGCAGCTGTCAGTAGCCTGGCTCGAGAGCATGGCCCGGAGCCCAGTGTCTGTCCAGCCAAACCGATGCTCCCTCTTGGGGCTTTGGATGCAAAGCACACAGAGAGGGATCCAGAGAGAGTCGTGGAGCGCGGCAGCGAACAGAGGTCAGCCGTGGAGCGGCAGCGAACAGAGGTCAGCCGTGGAGCGGCAGTCCCGGTGCGGAAGGGCGGGAGTGGAGGGTGCGGAAGGTGGAGAGAAGGAAGAGCGAGGGGCTGAGACACACCGCGGACCCGGGCCAGGGACGCACAGAGCTGCCGCTGCATGGAGATGGGCTCCTGCAGGCGCGCCCTGGCACAGTGAACCCCGCGCCCTGAGCGCCCTCTCAGGTCTGCGCTGCTGTGAGTGAGGGGACAGTTTCAGAATGGGACTCTGCGCAGAGGGTGAGGCGAGAGCAGCAGGCATTGCACAGTCAGCTCGTTTCCTTCAGAGCTGTGGGCCCTCCCCACCTCTCCCCGGAAGCCCTCCCTGTGTCCTGTCCTCAGCCCTCTCCCCCCAGGGCTCCCAGAGGAGCGGGGCTGACGGGCCCCTTCCAATCCAGGCCCGGGGGCTCTTTGGGCCTCTGCAGACCCGCAGCCTCGGCCTCTGCCTGTTTCCTCTGTGCAGCTCAAAATGCAGGCAGGCCGTGGTGGGCTGTTACCTGTCCTGAGGCTGCGGGGAGGGGCTCGCTCTTCGGGGGAAAGATGGCCACTTAGGTCTGGGAGTTACAAATGTCCCAAGTGCAGGAGTGCAGCCATGTCCCCGCCCGCTTCCCGCCCCAGCCTCCCCCCGGGCGCCTCAAGTCTGCGCCTCCCTCCCCGTGCCGAAGCTCGTGGGGGTGTTTGCCATAGAGAAGTCTTACGTTCCAGGTTTAGTGAGTAAAAGCAAAGACAAAGCAAAACCAAACAACCACAAAGGAGGCTTCTCCCCGCCTGGCACCACGCTGCCTGGGCACCACGCCGCCTGGGCCCCTCAGCCTTTCCAGGTCCGGATTCCCGCCCCGGCACCGTGGCTTTCCTTCCCGAGGTTGGACTGAACCTGCGGGCAAGGCTTTGGTGCCACACGCTGCCTCCTCCTCTCGGCCGCGGCCCGCGGGCCCTCTCCGGCCCAGGTTCCCGCTCCTGTGAACCGCTCTCCAGCGTCCTCCGCCCTTCCCTGTAAGCGGTCTCCTTGTTCCGTCCGATCTAATTCCGGGGGACGCTCTCCGACTGAGTTGCTGTTCCAGTCTGGCCCCTAATGAGGTATGTGGCACGTCCACCTGTTCTGCCATTTTGAATCTCTTTGTATGTCCACATTCTTGAGGGCCCAGGGACCCAGCCAGCCAGAGATTAAGATTCTGCTCTTAAAGATGCTGGTAGCTCGGGGAGGCAGAACTGCTGAAGCACAGAGACCCCAACATGTCACAGCGGGACCCCGGAGAAATCGGTCGCGCTCTGGTCTGCTGTCTGGGGGAGGGCCTGGGCGGGCAGGGCTTCACGCCACACGCCCTTCGGGGCTGCTCGCCGCTGTGGCTGTGACCTTCCTCACGGCCTGCGTGTCAGCGGCCGGGTCACAGGAAGAAGACGGGTCTGAAGCGGGTACTTGGGGGCTGGGGCTGAAGGTGACGCAGCTCAGGATGGGCATTCCTGAAATGGGCACGGGTCCCGGCATTCCTGAAATGGGCACGGGTCCAGTCCATTCGGCTCAAAGATCTGGTCCACAGTGAGGACTGGTTTTGTCCCAAAGCTTGTGCCAGTACCGTGGGCAAAGGATCGGAGTCCAGGAGGGTTTTCTGTGTCCAGTTCTGGGCTCTGCACGGGGCTGGAGGGGGGAGGGGGCTCTGGGCTCTGCACGGGGCTGGAGGGTGGAAGGGAGAGGGGGGAGGGGGAGGGGCTCTGGGCTCTGCACTGGGCTGGAGAAGGGTCAGCTCTCCGTTCCAGGTGCAGTCACTTCATTCTTGCAAGAAGTCTCTGAGCAGCTGCTGTGGCCGTCCCCTTCCTCTGGCGAAAGCTGAGAGCCGGAGAGGCTGGGTGGCCGGGAAGGCCACGGCACCTGCTCAGGTGAGGGCTGTGCGGGGCCGAGGGGATGGAGAGCAAGCCCTCCAGGGAGCAACGCAGAGCTCAGATCGGGGCAGCGACGACCCGAGTGAGCAAAGGTGGGACCGGCCGCCTCCTTTCCCCTCAGTCTTCGGTGGCGCCTGCTCCGCCCAGGGCTCCCTGGACAGCGGTGACCCGAGGTGGAACCCCATCTCCTCCGGCAGGGCTGCTGGGGAGCGGCAGCCTGGGGGACGCCTGCTACCTGAGGAGGCACAGACACCTGCCCAGGGGTCCCCTGGCTACGTCCACACTTTGTGCGCCTGGTGTCGGGCCGGGCCGGCGCACTGCACGACTGCGGGAATGCAGACAAGCTGAGCGCGGCGTCTGCGGAGAATTAAGGACACGAGCGGCCTGCATTCAGGGGGGCGCATCTGTCCAGCATGGCCCAGAGAGGTCTTTGCCTAAGGCAAGGGGCTGGCGGTGGCCTCGGGTAACCCTTCCCACTGGGGAGAGCGCTGGCTGGAGGCGCTCAGAGCCGCTGCCTTGCACCCCTAGAGGAGACGGACCCTGACGCCCCTGGAGGAATGGCTGCCGTGCCCATTCCCATCCCTTTCCTGGGCTCCCTGCGGTGTGGTCCTCCCTGATGTCTTTGTGCTGCCCCTCTCCGCCCCCCTCCCCCATTCACACCTGCCCTGACCAGCTGCCGGCCCCCTAAATGCACACCACCTAGCATCAGGTCACTCAGCATGGCTGGCAGATGCTCCTTCCAGACCTGATTGCATTTCAAACCCGCCGTGGCCACTTTCACCGAAAGAGCCACATCTCAGCACTAGCCCTTAGAAATTTTGGAGAGACGCTGGGGCAGTTCCAAGTTCTACTCCATTTTTTTCCCAGTGTCTGTCCTGATAGCCCCTGTCAGAGAGAACTTATGTCTTCTTCTCCACAGGGTTCCAAGGCCTCTGCGTCCACGTTAAAAAGTACCTGCCCTGAAAACAGCTTTGGAGGAGGTTCAGTCTCGCCTTCATTCCAGGCCGTGGCAGGACCGGCACACGGACAGGTCCTGGTGTCAGAGCCCAGCTGAAGGGACGCCGGTGGCGTGGCGGGGAGCGCGGCTCCGGGAGCGTCTCCCGAGGCGGGCAGCTCGGTCCGGAGCGGGGAGCGAGGCAGCCCGGCCTCTGGGCCAGTGCGCCCGCCACTGTCCGTGGTGCACTGTCCGTGGTGCACTGTCCGTGGTGCACGGTCCGTGGTGCACTGTCCGTGGTGCACTGTCCGTGGTGCACTGTCCGTGGCACACAGACCAGCCTGCGGAGGCCCGGCACCCGATTGCCAGCTGATGATGTTGATTAGGTCTCAGGTCAGCCCATAAAAGCACTTTAAGCCCAAAATGTGTTTGAAGCTTAACGCCTTTAGTTCTATGATACAATATTCTACTCATGCACTCATCAACTCACAACACCATATTTATGAAGTGCCTACCACGGACCGTGTAGACCAGCTAGGTTTGGGGTATGGTTGCTGTGACATAGACCCAGAGTGACACAAACAAGACACAGTTACCTCTCCGTCACGGTTAATTTTATGAGCCAGCTTGCCTGGCTAAAGGAGGCCCAGACCGCTAACATCACCTGGGTGGGCGGGGAGTGAGGGCGTTCCCGGGGGAGCTGGGCTTCTGATCAGCAGACTGAGTGCAGCGCACCCACCCGCGCCGCTGGGCAGCATTCAGCCCGGGGGAGGGGGGGCAGAAGCACCCACCTCTCCCGTCCACGGTCACCAGGGTGCCTGGCTCTTGGTGCCTCAGAGGCCGACTGGGACTGAGCACCGTGGCTCTCCTGGCTCCCACCGCGGGCTGGGCCTGAGTCTCCCTGGCCCCCTGGCAGACAGCAGGGGAGGGACTGCCTGGCCTCCACCTCACGTGGCCAATCCCTGTCATGAGCCTCCTCTACGGATGCATCTGTCTCTCCCAGTGGCTCTGTTTCTCGGGAGGACCCTGCCTAGCACATTCTCTCTGTCAAAGTCCAGCCTGTGCTGTTGCTCAGGCCGCTGCTCTGCCGCTCGGCAGCTTTGGAAGCTCCTGTTGGTGTGGTCTCAGGGCCCCGTGTCCCACCTGGACCTGCCACGGGAGGGGAAGGAGGCAGGGCACAGCCCACGGTTGTGCTCTTCCTGTCCCCTCACTTTCCACGGAAAGGACTGGCTTATGGCCACACCCAGCTGCAAGGGAGGCTGGAAATGTGGCCTTCATTTGGGTGCACGTAGGTGAGCTAAAATCAGGAGGCCTGAGACGTGAGAGGATGTGAGAACGAAGAACGGGGGACAAATACTGACACAAATGGGGATAAAAGGGATGTGCCTCAGCCCGATGTGGATGTGTGTGTGAGCCCTAAGGGAACCCCAGTCCCGGAGGGGAGGTGGCTGTTAAGTAGCAAAGGAGCCCGGTTGCAGCTTCCACGGTGACGAGGGCTGTTGCAGACACCCCCGAGGGGATCGGCAGAGGGCCAAAGAGCAGGGACCGAGGCTGGTGTGGTTGGCGGAGGGGGTCAGGGAGACGCGGGCAGTGAGGCAGGTCCCGCCAGGCAGGGAAGGGGGGCACGCACCAGGATGCTGTGCGGGAAGGAGGGTGGTGCTGAGGAGGCTGACAGGGAGGCTGCTGTGGCTGGAGCCAGGGAGACAGGAAAGGGTGAGTGACAGGGGAGAGGGCTCACTGGACAGGCAGGGCCTTGTGGTCTTTGCAGATGTCCCTCTCAGGGCAATGGGGAGCCACTGGGGGTGACAGAGGGGTGGCACGGCTGCACTGCAGTTTCAGATCACCCCACCCCATTGCCTGGCCTCTCTGGCGAGGTTACAGGGGCGCAGGGGGGGAGTGGCCCCGCCAGCCCTGGGCACAGAGGGTGGGCAGAGAGGCTGCTGGGCTCTTCCATGTGCCTGGCAGCTTGTGCCAAATCGGCATCACAGAAAGTTGGACTAGAGAAGATGGAACACCCAGCGCAACTACTTGAGGGCACAGATGAGGAGGCAGGGACACGGGCTCCAGCAGGTCAGTGGTGGCAGAGCTGGACCCAGAACGGACTCCTCCTGTCTCCCTGGGTGCTGATGGGCAGAGAAAGGCTGGTGGGTGGGGTCCCTGGGTGCCACCTGGCTCCTGGGAGGTGCCTATCTGAAGCAGCTCCAGAAACGTAAACCTGCGAATTAATCCCTCGTTCCAGCCTAAGACGTAAAATCGCACCACACGCTGAGCTGCCCACAGTTGCCTGGCAGCGGCCTGTCTGATCCTGGCTGTCTGCTCACAGATTGGTATTAATGGCACCGAGCAGATTATCATGGTGATCGGCACCCAGCAACTTGATGCCACGGCCTGTCAGTCTCCACCAGCTGCTCGGGCACCCCCCATCTCCCCAGCTCTGCCGGGGAGAGCCGCTCTGAGCCCAGCAAGGAGCGAGTCCTCCCGGCCACCGAGTTACCTCTGGTCCAGCCCAGGGAATAGGGGAGTGTGCAGGGAAGCGTGGCTGGGAGGGCAGCACTCACGATTTCAGGGTGAGCACAGGACTGAGGCATCAGTGGGGCCCATGGGCATCTAACGTCTGAGCGAACCCCACATTGCACAGCCACAGAACTGAGCCCAGAGAGGTGGGGGCTCAGCCCGAGGTCGCAGAGCACAGGGCTGGGGCTTGGATTCCCTCCCTGTCAAGCTACTGTTTTCCTGTTCCACAGAAGCGAGGATATATCTTCCCACAACATTGGCTAATCGGAGTCTCTCTTCCACAGTTTCATCAGCGGCCTTTTCCTACTGGCTGCCAGGCGCGGTGCGGGGAAAGGACTAGAGCGGGTGAGCACTCACCGCGTTAGTGTCCTGTGCGCTAGTGAACGTGGAGGGGGTGGCGGCAGGGAAGACGCCTCCGAGGGATGAGCCATGGCGGGGCTGCTTTCAGAGGACCAGGAACACCGCAGCAGCAATGGCGTGGGCAAGGTGCTCCCTGTCCTGCGGTGGTCTGATCTGCAAACCCTCAGGGACTCGGGGTGCTTGCACCCCGCCCAAGAGAAAAGCCCTGGCCCTCATGCGCCAAAACGATGACGAGAGCTCCAGCCACCACATCTGCACTCCAGGCAGCAGGATGGGAGGAAGGAGGCAGACGTGCATTCACAAAGCACCTGGACAGGAACGTTCGGTGTCCAGAACTCTGAGGGGCCTGAGGTTTTACCCAGCACGAAAGCTAGCACAGCCTGGCCGCCAGTGGGTGGTGAGGAAATGGCAGTTGGTGAAACTGTAGTTGAAGCTGTTTTGTAAAGGCTGGCCGGAGATGTGGGAAGCACGGGCCAGAGGCAAGGGGCGTTTTCACTCACAGCGTGTGTTTGTGTCATTCCTCCAGCCCCAAGTCCAGGGGAGGGTGGTGGAGGCCCAGGTGGGAGCAACAAATGCAGTGAGTTCTATTACAGGAGAGAAGCCTGAGCTTACGGAACCTGGACTGCTGTTCGTTTGTTTGATTGTTAGTATGAGTTTATTGATTTTACAAAGACGAAAGGAGAGGGAGAGAGAGAGAAACATTGATGAGAGAGAATCATTGATTGGTCGCCTCCTGCACGCCCCCTACTGGAGATCAAGCCTGCACACAGGCATGTGCCCTGACTAGAAATGGAACCTGAGACCTCTTGGTGCTCCCGAGGATGCTCAACCACCTGAGCCACACCAGCCAGGCAAGGAACCTGGACTCTGTATATAGGAAATAAGTATCCCTGTGCTTGTGCCACTGGGAAACACTTAACTTTCCAAGACTATTCGCAATAGAAATGTCCCCGGGGAGAACAGAAGACGGTCAGTGCCTCGCTCACGAGATGCACAGGAATGTGAGAGGCCGCAGGGAACTGCTCCCCCATACACGGCACCTTTGCCCATGACAGCCCCAAACCCCAACCAGCCCAGGGCCCATCAACAGGAGACGGTGCATTCACATGGTGGGCTACCACTCAGCAATGAAAAGACACGGCAGAGCGTTGCAACAACAAGAACGATCCTCAGGAACATTATGCTGGCCCAGACATACCAGGTACAGTGCAGCACACTCCGTGTGAGTCATTCAAATGGAGTTCCAGAGCAGAGAGCTCACAGATGGCGGGGGACTCAGAACGGCGGCTGCTTAGCTGTGGGGAGAAGGTCAAGGACTGACTGGGAAGGGGCACGAGGGAACCTTTCTGAAGTGATGATTCTTACCGTGATGTATTTGTCAAGCTTCTCCAAATGTACACTTAAGGTTTGTTCATTTCATTACATGTACATTTTACATAGAAACATTGTAAATACTGAAGTATTTACACTGATGTTTGCAATTTACTTCTGAAATGAGTCAAAAACGGGATATTTGTGATGGGTAGAAGGATGGATAGATAGGTGATCAAACAAGTATCATAGAATCTAGGTGATGGGTATGTAGGTGTTCACTATATAATTCTTCCAACTTTTCTTTATATTTGAAAATTTCTATGATAAAATGTCAAGGGGCAAGAGAGGGCAGAAGTTCCCAGAAGCTGCCACATGACAGTTCTGCTTACATCCTATTGGCCTGAACGTAGCCACATAGCCAGACTCAGCTGCAAGGGATGTTGGGCAATGTAGTCTTATTCTAGGTGACTTTGGATCCAGGTAAAACCTCCAATACTGAGAAAGAAGGAGAGAACAGATCAACTAACAGAGCCCACACAGCCACACAGTGCCTTTGTGTCAATTATGAAAAGGTACTCCTTCCTCCAGCACATGGCCTAGCGCCTGGGTGAAGGGGAGCAGGGCTGGCTGCAGCCCCCGGGCCCCAGCCAGCTGCCCCTGAGCAGGCTGAAGGTGCCCAGCACATCCTTAGACTTGTAGCACACAGTTTGGCCACATTTTTTAAGGGCTTACCAAAATCAGTTTAAATGTTTCAGAAATCTAAGAACAAAAATGGATGTTTCTGTGTTGGTTTGGTTTCCATTAAGAAAGGTGTGTTGGTTTGGCTCACTGGATAGAGGGTTAGCCTGCAGACTGAAGGGTCCCTGGTTTAATTCTGTTCAAGGGCACATGCTGGATTGTGGGCTCGATCCCCAGTAGGGGGCGTAAGGAGGCAACTGATCAATAATTCTCTCTCATCATTGATGTTTCTCTCCCTCTCTCCCTCTCCCTTCCTCTATGAAATAAATAAAAATATATCTTTTTAAATTTTATTTTATAGAAAGCTGTATTAGAACTTCAGGAAGGCTATTTTATTTACTGGGTCCCATAACCGAAGCCTTCAAGCTGGTCTCTGGCCAGCTGCTTCTTGCTGCGGTGAAGCGGTCCAGGTGTGGATGCTGCCCGTGGGTGAAGAGGTTGCCCTGAGGTCCCTCAAAGAGCCAGCAGACACAGAGCCCAGAGCTGCTGCTCCAGTGGGTTCCCCTAGTTTATCAGAGTGTCAGGCCCCCCATCTTGTTTGAGCTTGAAACTTGTTTGGAAGCAAAAGATGAGATGTTGAAAATGGGGTTGAGGAGCAGAGCACCTCAGACAGACTGTCAGCAGTAATATCCGTGTAGGACACTTGGGATGTGGGTGTGGGCTGCCATGAGGTGGATGGTGCTGGATTTTTGAGGGAGGTGTGGGGTGACCTATGCTTGGCTTGTCTGAAGCCGGAGAAGCCGAGTGCCCTGGCCAAGAAGCAGAGCGGAAGCTCAGAGCACGGGGTGTGTGTTGAGGGGGGAGGGGTGGAGCCCCCCTCCTTCCTTCCCTTTGAGACCTGCTGCCCTAGAGGGAGGGACAAGCACCCAGAACTCTTGGCGAGTTCCCCTTCTCAGCGAGGGTCCTTCTGTCCACGGAGCTGCTTGGGTTAGAAGTGCGTCCTCATTCCCACCTCTCCGGGCCTCCGGAATTCGGAGGCTTTGGCCATGGGTCAGAGATGGGCAAACCCCTCTGTGGCTGAGTGATTGCCAGGGTCCCTACCTGGTCTCCCAACTCCTACCATTGTCCCTCTGCACGCCCAGCCAGTCGTGAACACATCTGTGTAGGGTCCCGTCATTCCTCTGCCTAATCCTCCTCGGCAGAGCCACGTTGGAACTTCCACCCTCTGCCTGCCAGGCCCTCAATCCTGGCTGCACCAGGGCACCTGGGAGCTTTAGGGCCCGGTCACCCAGGCTGTCCCGGGAGGAGTGGCTGCAGCGTCCGCCGGGCCTGGGGCAGCCAGCATGGGCCACGGCGGACCGCCCTCAGCGGTGCCCTGCGCCTTCCCCCTGCCCGCTCACCTCGCCTCGGCCCGGACCCCCCTCTGCCTTTGGGACTCGGCTCCCTGCTACCTCCTCAGAGGTCCTCGCTCCCTCCCTCTGCACCCTACTCTTTTCTCCTGGAGGAGCTCTCCGTAGGTCTCCAGGGCTGGGCGCCTCCTGATTTGTTGGGGACCCCAGTCCCGGAGAGTGCAGCACTCTTCCACCCGCTCCCCAGTGCCCCGAGGCCCTCCCGGGCTGGGACTGGGCAGGCTGGCGGGCAGCGGGTGAGGCTCCACGCCAGGCCTCCTGTGCAGGCCGGGGGTGCGGTCCCCCCTCTCCTCCAACAGCGAAGGCGCCGGCCAGGGCCGGCCTGGGTTCCTGCCTGACGCCCTCGCCCCCTCTTTCTCCAGCTGCGCAATGAGACACGCGGACTTGCTTCTTACTGTGGTTTCAGGACTAAATGCAGGAATGGAAGCATGGCTTTCGTCTTATTCCAGGCTCCATCCATAAGGATGAGTCCGGAGCTGTAAATGCGATCAGCAGCAATAGGGTCTCATTCTCCGGTCCCCTGACGTGTGACAGGGAACCCCGTTATTACTGACCAGGCTGGCAGCCATCGAGGGCCGGGAGGGGCGGCAGGCCCGAGTTCCCCCAGGCCGGGTCGGGAGGCCGCCAGCGGGTCGCCCAGGGCTCAGCCGGCTGCGGGGCCTTTGTGCGCCCCTCATTTCCATTTCCCCACGTAAACACGCAGCGGGGGGCCGCGACCTCGCTGCATAGCAAGTGCCTGCGCTCCCGCCCCGAGTGGGGCCGGAGACCGAGGCGGCTTACGCCTGTTTTGCATGTTAATTGATCTGAACGCCACCGTCCGCAGCAATTAAGAGGCCCTCTGGCCCTGGGGCCGCGCCTGGCGGCAGCTGCGAAGTGGCCAGCGCCCCCCTCAGGCCGCGAGCAGGCGGGGGCACGGTGTGTGTGTGTGTGTGTGTGTGTGTGTGTGTGTGTGTGTGTGTGAGGGGGCGGCGCTCACCGGCCCAGAGGCGAGCCGGGAGTCGGGGCGGGTGGGGGATCTGCGGACCCCCCAACACCGGACCACGCGGCACCAGTCGCCCTTCGTGTGGGCGCCCGGCACCGGCACACTCCCTCCCTCCCCGCCCGCCCGCACCCCTGCCCCCAGCGCCTGAGCCGCCCCGCAAGGCGAGGGCGAGCGCCCCGGGCCCAGGAGAGCGCCCTTCCTGGGGAGATGCAGCGGTTCCTCTTCCTGGGCCACGGCCCTTGGACCCTCTCTGTCCAGAGGAGCCAGCTGCTCAGGGGGAGCAGGTGGAATCCGCCTCGCACCCTGGTCCCTAAAAGCGCCTGTCCCTGGGCCTCCCGCAGCCAGGCAGGGCTCTGTTTCCAGCCTCTCCACGCCCCAGAGCAGAGGATGGCAGTACCCGCTGCCCGGCTGACGCCGCCTCACAGCACGTGGCCCTCCCAGCCCAGTCCTGTGCCATCTTCCTTCCTGGTGCCCCCCCTTCCCTTCCCGGCCTCCACCTGGCCCTGCCCTGGCCCTGCCCTGGGCCTGCCCTTGCCGGGTGTGGAAACAAGAGGTCCTCCTGGGTGTTCTTGCCTGACACCCAGCTCTCACCCCACACCTGGCAGCATTTTCACAAAACACATAATGCCATCTCCACCAAGACAAGTGCCCAAGCTCTCTCTGCTGCCACCCTAGCCTGTGGTCTCCTTCCCATGTGGGTGCTAGGGGCAGCTTTTCAGGAGGAAAATCAGATCCAGTTCCTGCACCTCCCAGCACCCATCCCCGCCCTTCAAACCTCCCCTTCCACTCAGGAGCTTACCTCTTTCCGGGCCCAGGGCCCCTGGGAACCAGCCTTTTGCTGTCCCCTCAGTCAGCCGCTACAAGCATTCCCAAAGGTGTTCTAGGAAAGAACATTGGAGAGGAAACCTGGAGGAGGAGGGGAACCCGCCAGCGAAAGAGTCAGGGGAAGAGTAAGCTCCAGCGAACACAGAGGCCTCGCAGCTTCTGGATGGCCCCAGGCCTGATGTCCGTCCGAGGCGAGCTCAGCGAGAGGAGAGGGTCAGCGAGATGGGCAGCAGCCAGACATGGAACCTGGTTCTTAAGCAGGAGAGTGACTTCATTTTGGTTTACATGTTCATGAGCATGTGCCCTCCTTAGTAAGAATCCTGGGGTCTTTCCTTACTTCCTCCTGTAGCAGCTTGCCTGTTCTCTCTCTCCCTCTCCTCCCATCGAGCCCTGTGGATTCAACTCAAATTCCCTCTGATGGATCCTCTACCCCAGGACTTCTTGCCTGAAAGACCACAACAGCCTTGAAACTGCCCCTCCCCCAAGCTGTAGCCTCATCCCCTCACCCCACCCAAGGGCTCCGGGTTCAGGGGCCACACTCTCCTTCACCTGCTCTGCTCACTGGGTCCTGTTAGCTCCTGGGAACCAGGAGCCCATGGTGCCCCATCCTCAAGGCCAAGGGCAGTGGTTGTCCCATCAGGAATGAGAGCCCAGACATTTAGACATTCCAGGGGAAATCTGAAGTCAGCTTTTTATGTGAAATCCTCCAGTTTTAAAATATTAGATCAAAACAAAAAATGTCAACACTGGTGGAACCAAACAAATCATGCGTAGCAAATCTCGCCCAGGCCTTTGTACTAACGTGGATCTACTGGGCCCGACAGCGGTCACTGTTCGCTCCACCAGCCGCAGGTGGGTGCTCGCTGTGGGTGGCGAGCCCTAGAGTAGACGCAGGGCACGAGTGTTCCCACATCCTTCTGGTGCTCTTCTGGTGCTGTGAGGATTTCATTTTAGCTTTTGGTGCATGTGGAATTTATTTTGGTGTAACATGCAAAGTGAAGGTGTAAATTAAATTCTTTTATAGTTGGGTAGCTAATTGTCCCGGTACCAAAAATGGATTAACTCTATTTTTAAAATGCCATCTTGATCATCTAGTAACTTCCTGTGTATATATATGGGGTAACTACAATTTCTCAAGTATCTATCTACCCATGTGCTTGTATCATAGTTTTAATTATTTGGCTGAATAAGTAGATTTAGAATACCTGTGAATACCTGATGGGATTATGGCTGCCCTTAACATTTCCTTTTCAACCTTTTTCTAGATAATTGTGCTTGTATATCTTTCTATATTAACTTGTTAGTGTAGTTCCATGAAAAACCCTGTTGGTATTTTCATTATGATTGTGTTGATGTGTAGATTAATTTAGGGAGAACTGACTTACTGACTTCCTCTAACTGACATCCTGTAATGTTAATTTTTTTTTAGCTAAAAAGTGGTATAAATTCAGTAGCATTTAAAATGTTTCCTTCACATATGTTTTGCACATTTAAAAATAAAAAAGGTTAGTTTCTAGGTCACTTTTGCAAATGGAGTTTTTCATCTATGGTATTTTAGTACTGGTTATTGTCGGTATATTTGAAGGCTATTGTGTGAGTTTTCCATGTAAATGGTCTAAGAATCTCCAAACAGTGATAGGTTGCCTCCTCCTTTCCAATTGGACACCCCTCCATTGCATTGCCTGGGACTTAGAGTGGTGATATGATGGCAGTGTCTCTACTACCTCCCTCCTGGTTCTGGGTGAAACTATGAAAATGTCAATTTATAACATTATCTAGCTAGTCCAGCTCATTAAAAGTTTTTATTTTATTTTATTTTTTAAATCAGAATGGAGATGGAGATAAAGAGAAGAACCTAGAAGCTTTCAAAGACTGAAAGGGTCACATAATGAGCACTGAGAAGCAAAATGGTCCTGGTCTTCTAAACGTCAACACAAGACACCACGTTCCAGTGAAAACTGCCTTCCCCATTCTGAGGAAGATGAATTCCAACCAAGGTTTGTGCATCCAGCCAAACTGTCAATCAATTATCTGAAAACTGAACTCCCATATGCAGTTTCTAAGGAAGCTACTGGCATGCATATTACAACTAATGAAGGGAGTAAAGCAAGAAAGAAGGTGGCTTAGGCTCTAAGAAACAAGGATCCATCACAGGAGAGCGATGAAGGGAATTCTCAGGATAATGATGAAGACAAATGTCAGGAATTCTCTACAGAGAGCAGGAGCACAGAGGGCTGCAGGGGAAAATAAATCTGATAGGTTCTCAAATGTGTGTGAATATTTTGCTACAAGTAGTGATGTTATAAAAAAAACTAATAAAATGAAAAACTGAAGTCATCACTAACTTTAGGAAAAACAAGAAACTGCAGAAGACAGCAATTATAACCATAATATAGTATTTGTTTACCAGTGTATAATGTATAGGTAGATATTACAATGTGAAAACTCAGTATTGATTAGCGATTGTGGTAGAATTATATTGAAAGGAAAAGTGTGATCTTGTGTGTGGTCTCTGGTGGAGCATCTGAATCTTCTACGGGAGGAAGTCCATTAAAAATACCTAGCAATAACAGAATAGTAATCAGAAATATGGAGATAAATGTCAGAGGAATAGCAGAAGGGGTTAAAAGTAGCTGCTCTGAGGAGGGAGCCGTAGTAAGAGGAAGAGACAGCACTGCTGCTTTCATTACCAGCTTCCCAGTAACTTTTGACTTTAAATTTTTCTGTATAAATATTTTAATAAAAATAGAAATCTGGTTTAAAAATGATCACTGCCTCTTAGCAAAATTTGGACAGACCAAGATGCTAGTCCCAGTTCTGCAGAGTTCCACTTAATGTGACCCTATGCTGGTTTCTCAGTTTCTCTGAGACTCTGTTTTCTTCTTCTAGAAAGTTGAGATCATGCAAGTACCTCTAGCATAGAATTATCGAGAAGGTAAAATGAGATCGCACCTGGGCCTGCACATAGGCGCACCCAATAGAAGGTGTCTATGATCATGGTTACCATTTCAATTTCACTGTCTTTAATTCCTGGTTAACCATGTGAAACCCAGTTAACTTCACCTTTAAAACAGAAACAGATCGCTTCAGGCCTCTGAGCAGATAGATGGGATGGTGAGTGTGGAGTGCCCATCCCTCTCAGCCTTAGATTGCTCCTTTTAAAATGGGAAAGTCCGCTCAGGTTCTGTGAGAATGAAGGGAAATGAGACAGCAGAAGTCTCTAGCAGAGTAGCAGGGACGTGTTTCTCTACTTAAGCAAAGCTAGCTCTGCTGAAGACTAACAACTTTCTTAAATCATAAGAGGAGGTTCCCCCAAACTTATACCATGCTGGATGTCAATTTCATCTCAATCAAACTGAAAGAAAAAAATCATGAAAGTACAACATGCTGATCATACAGAATTTAGGAAAATAATATTTTCTAAATTGTCTCCTGAGGATATTTTTTTGCCTCTTTTTTATATATTTACTAAGAGGCCCAGTACATGCATGGGCGGGTGGGGAGGACTCTCATCCCAGCCTGCACCCTCTCCAATCCAGGATCCCTCAGGGTTGTCTGACTGCCAGTTTAGGTCCGATCCCTCAACTGGCAATCAGACATCCCTTTCACAATCCTGGACTGCTGGCTCCTATTGGCTTACCTGCCTGCCTGGTTGCCCCTAACTGCCGCCCCCCCCCCCACACACACACACACACCAGCATGATCACCCCTCACTGCCTGGTTACCCTACATAGCTTTTGTCAGTCATTTGGTCATCCCTCACTAACCCCCCTGCTGGCCTGTTTGTAGACAGCCATCTTGTGAGGGCATGAGGGTCAATTTGCATATTACCTCTTTATTATATAGTATTATATCAGTTAATGCAGGGCAAACCATATGAAAATCCCAGTGGTTTAACAATCCAGAAGTTTATTTCTGCTCAGACCCAAATCATTAGAGTTCAGGTGACAATCAGGGGTGCTGTTCCCCAGATGGTGGCTTCTGTGATCTTCTGGGCCCTCCATATCAACCGTACCCTATGGCTGCCCAGGAGGAGAGTGCCAGAAATTCAACACCGCCATCACCAAGTGACAGCGATGTGGTTACTTCCCTCTCATTTCATTGGCCAAAGCACGTCCTAGGGCCATATCTGAGGGCAAGGGTTGAGAAAGTGAAATTCTCTAAGAGTCTGGAAGTCGAGGGGAACTGGGTATGGGGAACGGCAGTCAGGCCTTCCCCACACACAACTGAGATCTCATCGTGTGTGGGTTCTGCCTGCTGCCTTTGTCTCTTACCATTATACTAGTGGCAGATTATTTGAACGTGGCAAACACGCAGATTCAATAAAAGACTTGAAGTGTTATGGTGACATGATTTCCCTCTTCCTTCTGCTCTTCTTCCTCTTCTCCTAATGTAGGGAGCCGTGTGGAGGCCCAGGCCCAGATCTTTGCATGCCATGGCTGACTCAGGACAGACAGGCCTGTCAGTCCTTCCTGGGGGAGCGTGTGCAGCTCCGCACTGCCGTTCCCTCCAGAAGTAACACGTTCGGAGGTGAGGCCAAGAGATCCTGCTGAACCACTGCCGTTAACAGCTCCACTCGCGGCGCGGCGGCACGAGGCTCTGCCGGGGCCTCCGTGCGCGTCAGCTGGCGGTGTGAACGTGCAGTGTTAAAAGTGACACCAGAGTGGCGGAGGCGTCACCGTCAACTGCTGCAAGAGATGACACCAGGCCTGCAGGGCTGGGGGGGACTCAGGCGCTGGGCCCCTCCCCTCCCGGCGTGGGCGCGGGATCCAGGGCCCGCGGGGAAGGGGCCAGGAGGAAGTGAGCTTGGCCAGCCCGCTGGAGGGAGAGTGTGTCCAGGTCTGTGCAGTGCGGGAACGGAAGCTGTGGGATGATCAGGAGCAGGTCAAGGCTGGAGCAGGAAGGGCAGGGGCGGGCAGGGGCGGCGGGCCGGAAGCCTCCCTCTGCAGGGCTGCTCGGCGCCTCTCCTCCCACAGCTTTTGCCAGGTGCCCGCTCTGATCGAGGAGGCAGAACAGTTGTGATTCTCACAACAGACAACCTCTGAGCTTTGCAAGCCAGGTGTGAAAACGTCACTCGCACACTTGAACATTTAAAGGGGAACATCAAGTGCGCTGCCACTGGCGGTGGGTGTGGGAGCGGCCAGGGCTTCGGAGCCGCTGGAAGAGGAGGGTCGTTGAGGGCTCCTCCCTCGTCCCCTGCTGCCGCCCAGGAAGCCCCAGAGAGGAGCAGAGAGGCCGGCAGCGTAGGGGAATTATTTGATCCCCCGGCAGCATGCGAATGGGGCCAGGCACTCATCTCAACCCATCCTGCAGACGGGGAAACTGAGACCCAGACGCCTAACCAGCTTTCCCTGGGGCAGCCCGGCGCGCTCTGCAGGGAGACTGGACGCATGTTCTCACAGGCCGTGGACGCAGGTGCCAGGCGGGACCTGTGCCAAGGCCCACTGTGAGCAAGACGCACGGACACTCACCCCTTTGGGGGTGAAATAAAGCCACTGGCCTCTGGTGTTTCCGGTTTACAAACACTCTTATTATTTCACTTTCTCCTCACAGCAGCCGAGACAGATGTCGTTACGACCAGTGGACGACTTAGGAACCAGGCTGAGAGGACGCAGCGGTTCTCAGTGCTGCTGGGGCGGCGGGCCCGGTGGGCCAGTCCCCCTCCGGGCGCCCCTCTGTCTCACAGGCAGGCAGGACAGCCGGACGGAGCTGATGGACTTGCCCTGACCCCGCGCTTCTTCCAGGGGGTGTGCCCAGAGCCGGAGGGCCGGGAGGAGATCTAGAGGGAGCACCATGGCCGGTCAGCGGCCTGTCAGTACGCCTGCAGGTCTGGCCTGTCTCCCAGGAGGGCCAGGGCTCTGTGCACGGAGGCAGACATGGGGGGTGGGTTAGTGTGCAGTCTGCGTGCGCCTGTGCTCACAACTGCCCCCATTTCTCCCTCACCCCCCTTCCACGTCCTCACACACCCTGGAATGTGTGAGCCCCGAGCCCCGGAGACTTTAATTTCTCTACCCGAGGTGAGTAGGCTTTCCTGCTCCGTGGGAGCCGGGCGGCCCTGCAGAACCAGGAGCCTGCGGGCCCCAGGCCTCTTCTTGCTTCTGAGATGGCGCCTCTCTTGGGGGCACGTGGTGCCGCCTTCCTGGGCCCTCGCTGTGCTCATGGCCCGGGCTTGCTGTCACAGGCCTCAGGCCTTGCAAGCTCCCTTCTGCCATGACTAGAGAAATGTTTGTGGGCGCCCCCTGGGTGCCAGGCGCCATGGCTAGGCTCACTGCCCCTGTGGCCCTGGGTCTGTTCGGCCAGCCTGGATCTGCTGCCCGGATGCTCTCGGGCCATTTTCATTCTTTCTTCACATGCACTTCGGACTCTGGCTCTGCAGCTCTGGGTCAAATGCCACCACCTCCGCTTAATTCCTGGAAAGTTGGGTCTGGGCCTGACCCTCTGTGCAGCCTGGCTGTGTCCCAGCCCTGCGAGCGTGGCCCGGACTTCGGGATCGGGTCGCATAAAGGGGCACCCAGCTCAGGAGCTGCTGGGAGAGCAGGGCCTCGGGAGCCAGAGGCCCCTTCACAGCCCGCAGACACTCTAGGCTCCCGCCGGCCCGCCCGCCCTCCCCCTGCCCACTCTGCCCCTCCCTCCTCTCCCCTTCCCGGCTCTCTTTCCTCTGCACCAAGTGTGGTCCCCTCCCCACAGTGACCCTGCTGCCTCCCCCAGTCTTCCCCTCTCCACCGGGTGTCACCCTGATTCTTCCTCTCCCCTGGCCACTGCCTAATCTTCCCTGGAAGCACCTCATGACGTCAGCTGACAGAAGAGAAAGCGGAGGCTGGGAGAATACACGCGCGCTGCCTGACCCCGGGTGGGAAGCACCGTCCGAAGGAAGGTCCACCCACTCTGGAAGGTCCGCTCGGAGCTCACCAATGGGCAAGGGGGAGAGGGCCTGGCCCCCACCCAGTGGAGCCTGCCCTGCACAGCCCCTCGCTCCGGCCTCTTCTCCGGAGGCCACACTCTTGAGGATGTTTATCCAGCGCCAGCCCAGACGTCTCTGCAGCGATCGGTGGGGCTGCGCGTCCCCTCTCTGTCCCCCGGAAGCTCCTTCCCGCGCCGGCTGCTTTGCTCCGCTCCCGGGTGTTGGTTCCCACTCACTCTTCGAGTGCTTTAGCATTTTAGGAAACTCACCCTTTGCCATATGTGCTGCAAATATTTTTCCAGTTTTTTAATTTTTTTTTTTTGCAGTGGGATTCGAACATAACATGCAGTTGAGTTTTCAATATTTATTTTTTTGGTTTGACATTTACTGTCAACCAGTCAGCCTTCTGCAGTGTGAGGGCTCCGGGACCTGAGGTTCCCCCTCACCGCCCTGCGCCATGGAGGCTGATGGGGATGCCCCACACTGGGCCCTGCCAGCCCCTGGTGTGTCACCCTCCGCTTCCCCCAAACTGGGCGAAGGACAGCGGACCCTGCCCCTGAGGATGCCCTGAGGGGCTGGCACCGCAGAGACTAGTCTGCACGTCCATCCACCTCCATCCATCTGCCCAGGCGGCAGGGCAGGACCGCAGTGGGTGGGGGCGGGGGTGGGGGTGGGGGTGGGGGTGGGAGTGGGGGGAGGGTGGGGCGGGGGAGGGGAACAGAGGAGACGTGGAGGGGGCTGGGGGCGGAGAGATCTGCCCAGGAGAGGCAGCGCACTCCTGGCAGCGCCACCTGAGAACCAAGTGTGCGGGAGAGGGCATGCTTGGAGGACAGTGAGAGTGCCTTGGCCCTGCGGGAGGAGGGGGAGGGGTCCTGGGCTGGTAGGGGGCCCCCAGCCCCCGATCCGTGTGGAAGCTTCAGGGTCGGGCGCAGGGAAGGGCGGGGAGCTTCCTGGCGCAGCCCGCAGTGCCCTCACCAAGCCACGGGTGCATTTCCCAGCCCAACTGTCACCCGCGCCACGCTGTGCGAGCCAGGAGTGAATATTCCCAAAGCGCCAGCAGAAGGAAGTTCTCCATAAAAACGGAGCCCGAGGCGCGAAGGGAAAACAAACCCTGTTCACACGCAGGCGGCGCATCCGCTGGCGGCCCGCGGGCGGGGGCGCCGAGCTCCGCTCCGCAGCTGGTGAGCCGCTCCAGCCGGAGGCCCTTTTGCTGCTGGGCCCGCGCCGCCTCTGTGACCGCAGCTCCGGCTCCTCTGGGCGCGGGGCAGGCCGCCCTCCCGGAAAACACGCCCCGGGGCCACTACCCCAGCCCCCCCCCCGCCACACACACACACCGGGCGGCTTGGCCTCCGCAGGGCCCCCATGCCCTGTCTGTGTCCCCGGGACCCAGGACTTCCAGCCAACCGCTCCCCTCTGGCACTTCCCTTTCCTCTCTGAACCCAGGTTAGAAACACACACTCACTCCTGGTGGGCCAAGGACTGAAGGGGTGGTGGGTACTGCTAGCCATCACAGGGGCCCATAAAGGAGAGGCGGTTTGAGGACTGGAGAGCAGAAAAGATCTTTTTAAATAAATTTCTTCTTTTCTGCCTCTAGGTTTGAGGCCTATTCCTCCACACACTGCGGTGGCAGCGGGAGGCTCTCCCACAAGAAGTCATCCCATGGCACCCCTATCTAACCCCGCCCCAGGCCTCCCTTCACCCACAAAAGCTGTCCAGCCTTCATCATCAATGGCTCCCGCTCCTCAGGGAACCTAGACGCCAGGCAGACCTAGATCTGGTGGTTCCAGGACTAGCCATGCTGCTTCCGCCTTTCCCCTCCCCCCAGCAGCTGACCCTTCAGGACTACGCTGTTATCCACTCTCCCCCAGCCTGCCCCCCGGAGCTCCTGTCACCTTTCTCGTTACCCTCCAGGCTCGCCTCTTGGTTGGCAGCTCCCGGGGCAGGTGCCTGGCCTCCTTCGTTTTGCTTCTCAGCACCTGGCAGTGCCTGCACACAGGAGGTGCCCACGGAGTGTAACTGGCAATGCGGATGGTGGCCTGGATGGTGGGTGAGCAGCACCCACGGGAACCTCTTCCCACAGAGAATAGCTATAAGCCTGCAGCGCCACCATTGGTCAGTTCTCTGGGCAGATCAGGTTCCATGATTAGCAGAGTCCATTTATATGGCCCCTTTGTTTAAAAGTTAAGGATTGCAAGATTGCAGCGACAGAGCATTAAGCTAAGCACAGAGCCCTCTGTGCGAGTGTGGGCTCCGCACCCGGCACAGGCCACACACCTGAGAAGCAGCCCTGTGTTTGGGTCTTGATAGCTACATACTTTGGGTATCTCCTACAGAAATATTACCACTCCCCACACGCCCCTCTGGGGTGATGCCCGTGATGTGTCATGCTCAGCTGAACAGCAGCATTTCCCTTGTCAGGGAAGAGCTAAAAATCATGGAATCAGTGCCTAGGGATGTGGACATCCTTCCACACAGGCCAACGGAACTCTGATTGAAAGCACAAAGAAGACCCTACGTGGGTTCTTCTTCAGAGAGACTATTAAGCTCTCAGCTCCTGCTAAATAGGTCTTTCCTGGATTCTGTGGCTATTTATTGAGGACGCATTGTGTGCAGGCAGCGCTCCAAGCCCCAGGGATATAGCAGTGACCACTGTAGATGAAGCCCCTGCCTTCCCAGGGCTGACATAGTAATGGGGAAGACATGCAGTAAATATAAGTAAGGATGCACATACACAAAGCTAAATACCTAGGAATAAATATAGCCAGGACATAAAAGACCTGTACTAGGGAAACTATAAGGCACTGAAGAAAGACATCAAAAAAAGATACAAATAAATGGAATCATATACCATGTTCATGGATAGAGAGAATTAACATCATTAAATGTCCATATTACACAAAGCAATCTATGAATTCAATGCAATCTCTGTTAAAATACCAATGGTGCATTTCACAGAACTAGAATAAATAATCCAAAAATTTATATGGAAATACCAAATAAACAAAATAGTCTCAGCAAGAAAGAAGAGACTAGGAGAAAGAAGAACAAAGGTGGGGTTATCACACTACCTGATATATAAAAGTATATTACAAGGTCATAGTAACCAAAAAGCATGGTACTGGCATAAAAGCAGACACAGATAAATGGAACAGAATAGAGAGCCCAGAAATAAACCCTTGTCTATATGGTCAATTAATATCTGACAAAGGAGACAAAACATACAATGGGGTAATGACAGTTTATTCAATAAATGGAGCTGGGAAAATTGGACAATATGTGCAAAAAGTGAAATTAGATCATATTCTTACACCATATATAATAATAAACTCAAAATGGATTGAAGACTTAAATATAATACTGAAAATCATAAAACTCTTAGAACAAAATATAGGCAGTAAAATCTTGGGCATTTCTCATAGCAATCTTTTTTTTTTTTTTTTTTTTTGATATATCTCCTTGGGCAAGGGAAACAAGAAAATAATGAACAAATGGGACTATTTGAAATCAAATTTTTTCTCACAGCAAAGAAAACTCATAAGCAAAATGAAAAGACAAGCCACTGAATGGGAGAACATCTTTGCCAATGATACATCTGATAAGGGGTTCATATATAAAATTTATTTAAAAAGAAAAACAACGAAAAAACTCATACTATTCAACATCCAAAGCCCCCAAACAACCCTATTTAAAAATGGATAGAGGGCCAAAACTGGTTTGGCTCAGTGGATACAGCGTCAGTCTGTGGATTGAAAGGTCCCAGGTTCGATTCCGGTCAAGGACAGGTACCTTGGTTGCGGGCACATCTCCAGTAGGGGGTGTGCAAGAGGCAGCTGATCGATGTATCTCTCTCATCGATGTTTCTAGCTCTCTATCCCTCTCCCTTCCTCTCTGTAAAAAATCAATAAAATATATTTTAAAAAATAAAAATAAAAATGGATAGAGGATCTGAAAGAAGTCTCCGAAGAGGACATACAGGCCAATAGACATATGAAAAGTTCAATGTCACTAAATGTCAGAAAAAATGAAAATTAAAACTACGATGAGCGGTGTCTTTTGTGTAGACGTGGATGAGGTGAAGGGCAAGCCACACTTAGGTCCGTTTGTCCCAGAGGCAGGGATAGCAAGTGCAAAGGCCCTGAGGCAGGCGTGTGCCTGGCAAGAGCAGCAGGGAGCAGGCAGAAGTATACCGGAGGAGATAAGATCTGCCAGCTCATGGGGACCCAGGCAGGCAGGGGCTTATGGACTCCGTGGTGAGTTTGGATCGGACACCAACTGGCCAGAGGGCAAGAACCAGAGGTGACTCCCCAACCACCTTCCTTTGGCACACTCGGCCTCTGTGTCTCAGCAGCGTCTTCTGGGAGTCATGGCAAGACTCCGGGCCACAGGAAATGAGGGGTGCTGGGCTCAAATTTCGCTTCTGCGGTTACTTGCTTATAGACTTGGGTCCATTCTTAAACTCTCTCAATCTTAGATGTTATTGAAAGCTGAGTTTTGTTGGGAGGCTCAAGATGGGAAGCACCTAGTAGGAAGCCTGGCACGCAGTAGGCACTCATAGGTGCTTGGTAAGCATTAGCTACAATTTCCAACCCCTTTCCCTTTCCCAGCAGGTTCACTATTGGCTTAAGCACAGCGTCACTGGAATCCCTAAGTCTCCACCCTCTTGGGGGACAATGCTATTTTGTTACGTGCATTGTCTTCAAGTTTCCTTCCTGAGTGGGTAAAGGAAAGAAACTTAATTATTGTTTAATACCACCTCCTGCCTGGCACCTGGAACAAATGATTAGATACCACCCCCCTGGCAAGCCGGGGTGCAGGCACTGTTGTCCTATCTGATTGTGGAAACCTGGGGCTCAGAGGGACTCAGGGATGTAGTGACACCGCTGGTCAGCGGCTGGCCGCAGTTTTACCAACGGAAACCCAGAAGCTAACGGTTGTGGGCTCAGTGGATTCTGGGGCCTGATGCCGGTCTGAATGCGGCCTGCGCTCCTTCCGGGAAGCCATCCAAACTACCATCTAACCGCCATGCTGCCTCCGGCTGTGCCGCCATGAACTGGGAGAAAAGTGGCTCCACCTCACAGGGCTATTGTAAGAAAGAAGTGAGCGTTCACGTGTACTCAGAGTAAGTCTCGCCTGGCATACACTAAGTGCTCAAATAGTCTTAAACATTGCCGAAACCGGTTTGGCTCAGTGGTAGAGCAGAGCATCGGTCTGCGGACTGAAAGGTCCCGGGTTCGATTCTGGTCAAGGACATGTACCTGGGTTGCAGGCACATCCCAGCAGGGGGTGTGCAAGAGGCAGCTGGTCGATGCTTCTCTTTCATCGATGTTTCTAGCTCTCTATCTCTCTCCCTTCTTCTCTGTAAAATATCAATAAAATATATATAAAAATAAAAATAAACCCGCCCGTTTTAAAAAAATAAACAAATAAATAAATAAACAAACAAATCTTTAAAAAACAAATAGTCTTAAACATCATACTACCGGAAACTCAGAGCCCGGCATTTTCTCAGTGATCCTATCTGAACCAGACCCCAAAGCCTCTTCCTCCCTCGGCAGCCCCAAAAGCAGCGCCGGGGCGGGCCCGGCAGCACACCCACCCCTGCTCTTCTCCTGGGGCCCCGCCCCGGCCGGCCGGTCCTCCCAAAGGTGAAGTGGAACTCCCCTCCCCCTTGAATTCGGAGCCAGAAGTAACCTCAGCTGGTGCTGAGCCTGTGCCGGAAAGGCCTGTGCCCTGCTTCTCCTGGGCTGCTCCTGATGCCACAGGAGAAGTGGAAGCACCAGCCACCAGAGAGACCTGGGCACTCCCCGATAGCCAGCACCCGGCGAAGCTGGGATGCACCCTCCCGCCAGCCGCCCACAGGGACCCACGCAGAGCTCCGCACAGCTCCCACGGAGCCGCCTGGCGGACAGGTTTGCTGTCTGGCGGGCTGCAGGCTCGGGGCGCAGCTGAGGGCAGGTTCAGGGGCTCCAGTGCACGCACAAGGGTCTGAGTTACACAGGAGGGTGGCCTCACTCAGCTGCCTATGGACAACCGGGGACACTCCCGCCTGGTGGGCTGTGCGCCTCTTTCCAGCTCCGTGTTCCAGCGGCCTGACACTGGCCATGGTGAGGGCGGCCTCCCACTGGAGTGAGGCTCCTCCCTCCACCGCCCTTACGAGGCACAGATTCTTTCCCAGGAGCTCCCGTCTCCTTGAGGGAGACAGGCCTCGTGTGACCGCATCCCTTCCCCAGACCCGGGTCATAAGACCGATAAGACGGGGGCGGAGCGCCCAACTTCAGTTTGAACAGCCACAAGTGTCTAGTGGCTGCCTTGTTGTCTGGAACAGCCTTGGGACTCCCCCTGGACCTTCTGATTCCAGCTGAAAATGGGAACGTTTTTAGGTCACTCTGAGACAGGTCTGGAAGGTGGCATTTGTCTCTTTTGCTGACATTCCATTGGCCAAAATTCATCACCAGAGCACCCCCCCCCTTCCCCGCCTTGGCATCCCTTCAGCAGCCACTCCCATCTTCTCACAGACCCCAGTTCCTCGAGTGCAGCCAGCAAACCCCTTGTGGTGACTGTTGTGTGCAGGTCAGATACACGCATCATGTCCCTGACCCCAGGGTGCTGCTCGGAGCCCTGCCTCCCACGCTTGGCCGGCCTGAGTTTGCCTCTTTGCCTCGGTGCTTCTGCACTTTGTATTCTGCTTATCTCCGCGCAGAGTCAATGTTTGCTATTTAAATGAATGCTGTTTGCCCATGTTTGAGGTTTTGCATTTTCCCGCATTTTGGATCACGGAAGGATCTGAGGTCACGGAGGTGGCCTGGAGCTCCCAGCAGCCGCTGGGCCCACAGGGCAGCCGAGGGCAGAGAAGAACTCTGCCCAGGTGCGCCCTACCACTCCTGTTCTCCCCGAGGTATCCGCCAGGACACTCCTCCCCATCCTCTCACTCAAGTTTGCATCCATTCATTCCAGAAGACCGCTCCTCTGTGCCAGCCTTCTGCAGGCACTGCGGGGTCTGAGCAGCACGGGTGAGTCAGTCCATGTGGCAAAGATGGCTACACTCGCGAGGAACCTCCCTTCCCATGGGCAGGGGCTCCCGCAGATCACGGGTCCCAGAATCCACTGTGACCGGAAGTGCTCTGGCGATGAATTTTGGCCAATGGAATGTCGGCAAAAGAGACAAATGCCACCTTCCAGACAGTCTCAGAGTGATCTAAAAACGTTCCCATGTTCAGCTGGAATCAGAAGGTCCAGGGGGAGTCCCAAGGCTGTTCCAGACAACAAGGCAGCCACTAGACACACGTGGCTGTTCAAACTGAAGTTGGTTGAAATTAAGTAAAATGAAAAACTCTGATCCTGAGCCGTACCAGCCGCATTTCAAATGTCCAACAGCCGCATGTGCACAGAAACTTCAAAAAGTTCTGATGGAGGCAGATTTTCAAGGCCCCTGAAAGATCCCGCGGAAGGCCATCCGCCAGCCAGGGACTGATGTGGGGTCAGGTGTGAGGGAGAAAACTCACTAAGCTCAGACCGGGAGGGAGGCTTGCTGGTTACTCCCATCCGGACAGAGCCCTTGCCCAGCAGGCTGCCCCTCTAGTGGAGGGAGCCGGCTCAGAGCAGCTGGCGGCCTGTGTGCTGTGCAGGTGCCCACAGAGGGGCACGGAGGTCACCCCGAGACAAGGAGGGAAGGCCGGGGAAGGGGAGGCCCAGGAGGGACAGAGGACAGACGCCCAGTCCCGAAGGCCCGCTGGGAGTGGGCGGGCAGAGGGAGAGTGGTGAGGCATTTTGCCTCTTGCCCTTGTTCCCCTCCCCTCTGGCACAAGGTCCTCCTTTCCCTCTCTGGGATAGACATCACCACCCTGATCCTCTTCTGGGGCCCATAGCGCCCCCTCTCTGTCCCTCCTGTTTAGGAGGGTGACTTCATTGGAAAGAAGGAGACACGTCTGAGGTCAAATCATGTCTGGGCCACGGAGTCGGTGGGAGTCTGTGGGAGTGGCAGCTGAGGTGGCCAATGAGATGCAGGGGCTGCAGGCAAGGGCAGGACCCGCTCTGCCCAGGCCTTCTCCGCAGGTGGGGAGCCAGCCCCACTGTCTTTCCCTCACCACGGGAGGCCCGGGTCGCTGAAGGCACATGGAGAAGAGAGGGAAAGAGGGCTCCTGGATGGTGCGTCCCGAGCAAGGCCATGCTGGGCTGCTCGGGCGGGCGGGCTCGGATGCCCTTTGCAGGGGAGCGAGCTTTGAGGGGAGCGTGGCTGTTTTCTCAGGTGGAGCTCTGATATGCTCCTTTATCCGGGGGTGCCACTTGGCTCCACACGCCATCTGCATGTTAAGTGCACAGCAGCCTCGGGCTCGGCCAAGCAGTCAGCAGGGGGAAGCTTCACTTTATTCACCAGAAGGGGGAGAGCCAAGGGGCTGGAGGCACTCTGGGCCCCCGCCCAGCCCACTGGTCTCCAGTCGAAGGGAAAGTAGGGACACACCCTGGAGATGGGGTGCACTGGGCACAAAGCTCAGGACAGAGCAGGGATTCCCCACAGAACCTCCGAAGTCTGAGGCAGACAGTGGTCCTTACGGTGGCAGCTGGCCTGTAGCGAGGGGCCAGCTAGCGCCTTCCTCCCAGGCCTGCCGGACCCAGAGCCCGCTGCCCAGGCCTGGGGTCTCCTCCGGAGGGCAGGCTGGGCTCCCTCTGCTCCCAGGAGAGCCCAGGATCGGAGGACATGGGGGCAGGAGGCCCGGGTGCCCCTCGCTCTCAGACAGCCGCACGCGGGCAGGTGCCCGCCTCAGGGCCTCACGCCCTGGCCCACGAGGCAAGGCTTTTCTGCTTGGTTTTGTGTGTTTTTAGCTACTGTTCCAGCCAGAGTAACAGTAGGAGACAAATTGTACACTCAAGGCAGAGGACTTGAGAGGTTATCAGAGGAACAAAGCGAAGGCCAAGGTGAAGGTCACCATGAAGCGTCCGCTCCCACCTCTAGGCCCAAAGGAACAGGGAAACCTCAAATCCCAACAAGAGAGCGGAGTGGACAGAGCTCCCGACAGCCAGGGCTCCCACTCGCTCCCGGGGCTCTCGGTCCGGTCCCGGACACGTGAACCAACAGAGAAACGAGGCTGGGTGACAGGCCGAGGCTCCCTAGCAACCATCGGGATCCCTTCATCCCCGGGAGCCCGGGCGAGCGCTCTGACGGCGGCGCGGCGTCCTCTCGGGGCTTCTGTCTCCTCCCCGGGGAGATGGGTTCTAGCAAAGCCGCCTCTGCAGGCTGTGAGCGCCAGTGAGTAGAAGGCCCTCAGGAAGCTCTTGCATGTGTCGCCTCAGCGCGTCATTAGCCACAGGCACAGTGCTGCCGGACCCCCACCGCCTCAGCCAAGCCCAGCAGCCCGGTGCCTGTCGCTGCCTGTGCTCGAGCCCACCTCATGCTTTCCTCTGGGGGCCACTCCACTCTCCGGCCTGCGTGCACATGCATCCACGCTCCAGGCTGCTCTTTGCTGTGAAGCGGTTGGCTGCTTCCCTTCCAGAGAGTCTGGTGCCGTGGAAGGGATGTCCATGTGTAACGAAGAGAGGAACTCCGGTGTGTGCTTAATGCTCAGAATACCATGGGCACTAGGCAGACCCGTCCCCTCCCCTCCCCTCCTCTCGCCTCCCCCTTCCCTTCTCTTCTCCCCCCCTCCCCTCCCCTCCCCTCCAGACTCTGCGATTCACCATCAGACTCTGCACCTACAGGGCTGGTTACAAGTCCCCACGGTTAACGGGAGCCAGGCTGTCGGGGTGCACTCCAGGCCGTGGACCGGGGGTCCGGGGAGGGAGGCCCCTGGGAAGAAGGACTCTGGGGTCTAGAGAGCAGAGTTTGTCAGCACCATGGCAAAGCCCAGCTTGGAACCACCCTGCCCTGTCTGAACCTGGGCTCAGCCATGCGCTGGCTGGTGACCTTGAACAAGTCCCTTCACCTCCCCAGACCTTGCTTTCGGTCTCCATCAAATGCGCTGGACGCGCAGAGCTTGTGGGGCAAGGTTGGGAGTGGAAATGACAGGGTCTGCGCAGGGCTGGCAGGGAGCCCCACGGTGCTGAAGAGGGGGGTGAAGAGAAAGCCGTTTCCTCAAAGTGGGCTCAGAGCAGGTGCCCGTGGCTGGCAGGGGAGGGGTTAACGTGCCCGTGTCCCGGGAACAATAGCGGCCGTGCTGGATGCACTGCGCGGCGATGACGGGCTGACAGGGGCTATTTTCGGAGCCCAACCGCACGGAGTAATAGGATTGGAGCGGAGGCGAGCGTGACCAGAGCCGATGTTCTCAGCTACCGAGGCAACGGCCGGCCGGCTGCGCCAAGCAAAACACCCCGCGCCCGCCCCCACCCAACAGGTTCCATCCTGACCTTCACGCAAGCCACCCTCGCAAGCTGCAAGAAAGAGATGGATTTTGATTTCCTGGCTGCGCTGCAGAGCCGCTGCCCCCTCACCCCCGGCTCTCTTACGTCCGAATGGGGAAGTGGAGGCAGGGGTGTCTGGGTGGGAGGTGAGCTGATTCTAGCCGTAGACCAGGGGTTCTTCATCCTTCCACCCGAAACCCCTGCTCAGGAGAGGATTCCTTTCTGCTTTCATGTCCCCCTGTCCCTGCATCGCCACACCCGCCAAAGCGGCTCAGAAGGGGAGAGCAGGGCGCCCAGATTGGCACTAAGAGCTGCTGAAGAGGGGGCACGGCGAAGGGTACCTTCCCATGTTCAATCCCATCGTGTGACCCAGCCTTCTGGCTCCATGTGCCCGGTGCTGGCCACTCACTAGGAAGTGGCAGGGCCCCTTTGCCCTCTGTTCCAGGTGCCAGGAGGGTCTCGGGCTCAGCTGGGCCACCTCCGCTCACCCCTGCCCCCCCCTCCCCCCAGCACCTCCCAGGGCCGATCTGTAGCTGCTGTGGAAGAACACGCTCAGAAAAGGTTTGAACGCACACGACTTTCTTCTTTTCCTCCTGACCTTCCCGCTGGCCTGCCAGGGGCCGGCCTGGGGAGGGTTAGGGCTGAGCAAAGACAAAAAGGGAACGTGAGCTCCAGGCCAGGAGTTGGAAGCCAGGCTCTGCCGCAGGAGAAAAGGTTTCCAAACTCCACGGTTGTCTCTATGTGGACTGCCGTGCCTGGAGGTCCACGCTGGGGAGTGACTGGCTGGTGAGGGTGGAGAGGGCCCGGGGTGCCGGGAGGGGGGCTGGAGCCAGTCTGGAGGGGCACCAGGAGGGAGCAGGTGGGGCTGAGAGCGTTGCTGGCTCCATAGGACCCAGGGCCACTGGTGGCCCAGGCTGTACCCCTGGCGAGGGGAAGAAAGAAGCTCCATGGGTCAGAGGGGGTGCTGATGCCCCCCCCCCGCCTCTCCCCTACAACATGAGCAGGGGGAAAGGGCAGGGAGAGAGGCTCAGGAAGCATGGCAGGGGCCAGGTGTGTGGAAGGGAGCCAGAGGGAGAGAAGAGTGGCTGGTGACCTTACCAAGGGGTCAGCTTTATGGCCCCAAACTTCAGAACCACCACCCTGAGGGGTGAGGGGGGCAACAGCCCCAAAGTGAGGAATGAATGAGCTCCAGGGCCTAGAGCAGCCCCTGCATGGACTGCAGGGCTTCTTCCAGCTCGACGGCCATCACCTGCCCCCTAGGGACCCATCCCCGCCATAAGCATCCCGCAGCCTCACAGAGGGAGAGGGGGCAGCGGTGTCCTCCCGAGGCCGGAGACAGCCTGTGCGTAGCTAGAAGAAAGGAGATGAACTTGAACTGGGAAGTCTGACTCGGACTTGTCCAGCAGGATGAGGCCAGGTGGGCGGGCGTTGTTTCTGTGTGCATCCACCTGAGCACCCGCGCAGGCCTCCCAGGCAGGGGTGTGGCAATCGCCTCAGCTGGCCGCAGTTCACCCCAAAGCCATCTCTGAGGGTCAGCTTTGCTGAGCAAAGGGAGATGTAAACAGGATTGCAGGGGGTTGTTTAAACACTTTGTGCAAACAAAGTTCCCCAGCCGGGGCTCCCCTGGAAGCCCGACTGAGGGAGAACAAAGGATGCGCTAATTTACCCTTTCCTGACACTGCCCCTCCAGACCCTGCCCCTCCCCCAGCCCTCCCCGCGGTCACTAGTTAACCTGGATAAGGCAGCGGTGCTCAGAGTTCAGCCTTCTGCGTGGGCCCTCCCACCCCGGGGGGTGGACGGCAAGAGGTTCCTGGTGGCCGAGCCTCTGGTTTAATGTGCGGCAGACAGAGGCCAGCGTGGCAGAAGGCAGCGCTGTCTCCCGGCTTGTGCAGGGGGAAGAGGTGGCTGATCCGGGTTTCATGTTTCTATGAACACCCCGCACACATGCACGGTGACCGGCCTCCTGCCCCAAACCCAGGAGCAACTCCCTCCCACCCAGGCCCCCGCCTAACCTGGCCCCAGGGCTCCCCACTTGCCCAGCGTCCAAGAGCAGGTGCAAGCCGCCCACGAAGGCAGGGCCCCGGGAGTGGTCCTGAAGCCAGCGCTCAGCAGGCTGCGGGAGCCGGGGCTGCTGGCTGCGGGAGCCGGGCCTGGCGGGCCAGGGCGGTGCAGGGCCTGGGACCCGCTGAGTGTGGTAACCAGTGGAGGGAAAATGGACCCGACCCGCAGTCCTGCTAAGTGGGGTCTGGAGCCAACTCCACCACTGAGAGCGCGCTGACCTTGCTGGGAAGGGTTCAATGAGATAATCCACTTAAAAAACTTGCGGAGTGCCCGCCGCCAGAGTGCTAAGAGCAGGAGTGAGAGGACAGAGGTAGAAGCCGCCTCATTGAGGTGTAATTCTCAGACAGCGAAAGCCACCTGTTTGAAGCGAGGTCCATGACTGCACTGCATTTGACGACATGCAGTTTATGTCATAGCGGGGCCCTCCCGTCCCTCTAAACAGACCGCCTGCCCCAGCGAGCTGCGCTCCTGCTTCAGGGTGTGAATGCTCCAGGCGGGACGCCAGGGTGACGCCCAGCGCCGGCCCTCCTGCGCCCTCCTGCGCCCCCTGCTAGCAGGACACAGCCTTGGCCAGGCCCGTGCTGGGCAGTGTCTGCGCCCACGCCCGAGGTGCCTGGAGGGCTCTCGGCAAATGGGTGGCAGCGGGGAGCCCTCCACCCTCAGCTCTCCAGCCATCTTGCCCTCGCCCTGACCCTGGTGTCCTGCCTCTCACTGGCTCCTTCCTGCGGCATCTGGGCTGCACAGGCAGGTCCTCTGAAGACCTGGATGCAGGGGGAGGGGAGAGAAGGGAAGGGAGGGGGAGGGGAGGCCGGAGCGGGGCTATTTCTACTTCAGGATGCCCTTCAGCAGCTGAGAGTCTGCTCTTCTCTCCTCTCCATGGGCCTCGATCTCTGAGCTCATTGTGCTCTCTGGCCCAGGTCTGGGGGTGGGTCAGCCTGCTCCTCTGTATTGGTATATGTCCCCGAGGCAGAGGACCGAGTGTATATGTGCAGGATGTGTATATGTGTATATATGGCATGTGTCTGCACGACTATATACACACATGCAGCATGCGTGAAAGGATGTTTGCATGTGTGCCTGCAGGATTCTGTGTGTGTCTGCACGTGTGTGTATATGAATATGCAAAAGCACACATCAGCAAAGACACTTCTGTAATTCTAGTGTGATTTCCAGTGTGCATGAATGCATGTGCCGAATACATGAGCTCATGCTTGTGAACACGCAAGGGTGTATGTGCAAGAGCATCTGTTTACACAAATTCCTAAACCACGGCAGGGAAGGAGCCACAGCTGTCGGGCCAGTGCTCAGAAATGTAGACTGCCAAGTGGATCAGGCATCTCCCACCTCTAGGGCTGCTCTCTGCTCTCTGTTTATTAATCTGCTTCATGAATATTAATCAGTCAGTTGAGTCCTGATCAGACTAATTGCTTTGTTACATTATCTCACCTAATCACAACCTGAGGGTGCATTATCAGCCCATTTCACAGACGAGATGTCCAAGGTTGAGGCAGGAAGCAGAACCAGATGTGACTGACTGCCAAGTCTTTGCTTTGTGTTCTCCATATTGTCTGCCTACAATGATTGCAAGCGCGCGCGCACACACACACACACACACACACACACGTGCCCAGCACATATTAATGGTTCTTACTTAGAGCCAGTGGCTGCTATTGCGTCTGGGAACACCGGAGTGTGGACTTTGCTCGGGAGATCGTCGGAGGTTGGCCTTGCGGGCAAATGCTCAACCCAGAACCCTTATTCACAAAGGCGGGCAGGGAGGTGGGCCTGGGGCTTCGGCGTGTTTTGCTGAGGCTCCCCAAGAGGAGAATGGGGGGGGGGCGAGCTCAGCTCTCCATTCACCCATAGGACATGCTGGTCCTCTACTTAGACACCCAAGCTAGCCCTGCAGCCTTGGAAAGAGAACAGCCCCCGTAGCAGCCAAGATGTGGGGGCCCCTTGCCCTCGTCCGCTCCACCAGCCTGGGCGGGACCCCGCTGTGCCCTCTCATTCCTCTGCCACCCAGAGAGAGCCAAGCCGCTGCAGGGAGGGAGGAGGAGGGGCTGGAGGGACCCCGCCTGGGAGCCCCTTGAAAAGTGAACAGCTGTGCTTTGTGCCTGCTGAACCAGAGACTTGTCAGCCCACTAAACCACCCATTTTTCCTGTTGGCCATAAAATAAATTAGCCCTGGAAATAGTGGAGCTATAAGCTGGCTTCCAGGGCCCCTTTGGAAAGGTCATAGGTCACCTCAATCATAAATCAGTGAATGGTGAGGCACACACTCCGGTCAGAATGGTCCAGAGCAGGAGTCTCAGGCTCCTGGCGGGGGTAGGGTGGTGGCACGATACCTCTTCGGAGACTGCCAATTCCCTGCAAGAAGGGGGCTATGTGCCCACTTTGGATGGAGAGGTGCCTCATTCGGCAAAGTCAATGCCGGGTGTGGGAGGGACTAAGCCCGCTCATTCCCCACCTCCCGCTGGCTGTCTGTCCAGCTGCTGGGAGGCATCCTCCTTCTTCGCTCTCCTCACACAGCTGAGGGTCAGTTTGCCAGGCAGGAGGTCCCAACCTGTGTACAGAGCTCAGGAATCTGGGTCTCTGTCTCGGCTCTGTCACCTGGCAGCTGGTGATGTTGAGTAATGCCTTCACTGCCCCCAACCTCAGGCCCTGGGCACCGTGGCTGGTGAAAGTGACCACCAGCTGTGCCCTCGGACAGTCCCTGTCCCCACTTGTCCGTTGGTTTCAGGACTGAGCGGTGGTTGGAGAGGCTGTGATGGTCTGATGGGGGGATCGAGGCTCCAATCCCGTGTGCCCTCCCGCCAGTGCCTGGCAGCAGACCCTGGGAGTTGGGAGCAGGAGAGGTTTACTGGGGGCAATGCCTGTGAAAACGTGGAGGGACAGGAGTGGACAGGAGAGCCTCAGAGCAACCTGCAAACATGACCCAGTCTCAGCTCACTCTGCAGGGAGTTCCGGAGCAGAGAGGAATAGCCGGGCCCTGGTGCAACCCTCCTCAGTCCCTGCCGGGAGGGGGGCTGCCCCGGAAGTGCATGGCCTTGACCGGAAGCAGAGGTGGACCCTGAAGGTTCTGCACAGAGGCTGGAGGCTCCTCCCTCCCACAGCTGAATGGCGGGTTCTCTCTTGAAAGGAGATGGGGAGGCGTCTACACAGCTGCCACACCAGCTGTGTGACTGCGGGCACATGACCACCAGCTCTGACCCGCCTCCTGGTCGTGGATGGTGAATAGGCCTTGACAAGGCCCCTAGCACAGCGCCTGCGACATGGAGGAGGTGTGCAGCAGTCACTAGGGCTACCGCCATGTATTTAAATCGTTGTTGGCGAGCTTTCTCCCCAGTTGTTGAGATTTAAGTCCTGGAGAGAAGCTTTCACTCCGATCTTCTCTCACCCTGGGCTGTTGGCTGAGTCATAGGAGGCTCTCACCAACAATGCAATGCCTAGGTGTGTGTGTGTGTGTGTGTGTGTGTGTGTGTGTGTGTGTGTGTGCATCAGGGGAAGGGGACTGGAGAAGATACAGCCTCTGTGGTGCCTGGTCTATTTCCATCCCCAGGAGCCAGTCTGTGAGATAAAATAATTCTGGATCTATGGATGGTGTTATGAGATGAATTGTTTCCCCTGAACAATGCACATATCAGAGTCCTAGCCTCTAGTACCTAAGAATGCAACTGTATTTGGAGATAAGGTCCCTTAAAAGGTAATTAAACTAAGAGGCTATTAGCGTGGGCCCTGGCCCCATATGACTGGCATCCGTAGAGGAGGAGAAACCTGGGACACAGACATGCACAGAGGGAAGATGGTGTAATCACACAGGGAACAGACAGACATCTACCAGCCAAGGAGAGAGGCCTGGAATAGCTCCTTCCCTCGAGGGTCTCCTCCAGGCCTGGGCGACAATAAGTCTGTTGTTGAAGCCCCTCCCCCCCCCTGCTGTGGTCACGGCAGCCCGAGCTACTGAGATACATAGTGAAAGGTGCATCCACAGCAGCACTTACAATTGCAAGTAAGATCTGTGACCGAGAGTGGCTCACAGAGGCATTCAGTTGTACGTGAAGGAAGGAGCCTGGGAGCAGAAGATCCCAGTGTGGTCAAGGATGCGGCCCTTCCCAGCCCTGACCTCGGTCTCCCGGGTGGGTGTTTGGTCTTTGGGCTACTTTTGAAAAGGGGACGGGAAGGCCCTCTCTGAGGAGATGACATCTGACTGAGATTTGCAGGTTGAGGAGCTGCTGGCCCTGGGCAGGGCTAGAGAATGACCTGCTTTTATTGTCGGGGAGCCAGCAGCTGTGCCCCACCTGGGGCTTGGGCTGGAGGATTACTGGCCACTGACTGACTCCCAGCCCAAGGCCACCGTGTCCGGCTGCCTCCGGCAGCGCCAGGCACCCGCCCAGCACAGATACGCGTCAGATTTGACTGCTTCTCATTCCTGGCAACATCAGTTGAAGGATATGCAAATAAGAAAATCAACTGAATTTGTTTCACAAAAAATGACATTTAATCAGCACAATAAATACTTACATATACATAGTAGTTGGCTGCATAAAATGACAGTTAATGGGAGAGAAAGGGTGGAAGAAAAAGTTTGAAGGGCAGAGAAATGAAAAAGGAGAAGAACAGGAAGAGGCCCCCGTTGTAACAGGGTGAATGAAGAGCCAAGGGGTTTGGAGACCTGAGGCTGTTCGTTCATTCATTCATTCATTCATTCAACAAGTGTTCATTGAGATCCTACTAGGGTGCAGGGACAACACTAGATGCTAAAAACATGGGAGTGATCAAAACACACTGCCCCTGCTCACAGGGACCTCTCCCGCATGGAGAAGACAGCCGTGACACAGCCTCACAGGGAATCATAGAGTTGCAAACTATAATAAATGTCGTGAAGAGGGCAGGAGGTAGAGAAGATTTTTCTGGAGAAACTGAGGAAGCAGCAGGATCAGCAGATGAGCAGGACTTAACAAGGCCAAGAGGCGGGTTGAGGGCGGGGTTCCCCAAACGGGGAGCAGCCTCTGCAAAGGCCCCACAGGAGGCAGAAGCACGGCTCCATCCAGGCACCCAGAGAAACCGGTGAGACGAACGCAAGGATGGAAGGAGAGTCGGCAGAGCCGGGTCACACGGAGGCCACTGGGCCAGGGTGAGGAGCTGAGCACAGAATCAGAGCTTAGAGTTTCAGCTTCCTTTGGCTTCTACTAGGGACTGGACTGTGAGGGCAAGATGGAGGCGAAATGGTCAAGAGGCCTTGGAGTGTGTGTGGGCAAGAGATGAAGAGGCCTGGACTTAGGATGGGTTTCTCTCCTCGGCACCCCCGACTCTCTGGGCCGGAGTGAGGCCGCTGCTGGGAGGGTCTGCCTGGTGCAGCTTAGGGGTCAGCAGCGGCCCTGGCCTCTGCCTACCAGACAGCAATAACGCACCTCCTCCCAAGTCGTAACTATCAACACTGTCTCTCGCATTGCCCAACGTCCTCTGGGGAGCACTCCTGTTGAGAGCCTTGGACTAGGAGGAGGATGGAGAAACGGAGAGAGGCGAATGGCTCAGAAGAAAGTTGAGGGGGAATTGAGCAGGACGTGCAGTTGAGCGTGCGGGGCACGGGAGAAGGAGCTGGGATCACCGCGAGCAGCTGGCGGCTGACAGGGGAGCAATGAGGGAGATCCAGTGTGGGAGGCATGGGGCACATCTGGGTCCCATTCTGGACTGGCAATGAGACCTCAGGCATGCTACTTCCTCTTACTGGGACAATGTTTTGCAACACCCAGAGCAGCAAACAGGTAAGGTGCCCTGTCCTTCTGAGGCGGACGGACCGTCAGGTGCGGTTCTCTGAGCCTGGACACCTCTTCACACCGCGCTCTGCAGCTGCCGGCGGAGGCAGAGAGAACGCCCATTGCCGTCCTGACCTTGAAACGTATTTCAGCCTTTCCAATTGCCCAGTGCTGACACTTTTTAATACGTGCCAATGTGTGCTCCATGAATTCTGAGCCACGGGGTCTGGAGCAGGAGTGAGGACGCCCAGCCTTCGGGCCAAGTCCCCCTCTTACTCTGCCTGCTCCCCAGGGGACACGGAAGCACCGCTAGCGTTTCCCATTCCTGCCTCGGTGACAACACACGGGCCTGTGGAAGCCCCCAGAGGCGCGGGGAGTGACCCTCGGTCTCAGCCTTTGCCCGTCTTCCCTGGCTCCGCATGGCACCTCCGCCGCCGTCCTCCCACCCGAGCCGCGCTGTGTCCGCCCCTGCGCTCTCCACGACGCCCTGTGTGATCACAAGGCAGAGTGAAAGCAGATATTCTTTTTTTCATTTTTATTCAAAAGCAGTTATGCTTCCTGCTAATGCTTTCAAAAGCAGATGCATGAAATGTGAATTTTAAAATATTTGTCTTTCTTCCAATTCTAACGGATGCAGCGAGCCCACAGTTAGCATCACCCCATCTTCCCTGAGTGCAGAACTGCTTCCCCCACGGAGCTAGCCGAGTGGAACCCCTGGGACTGACTGTTTGGAAATAGGGTCTTTGCAGACGGGGTGTAAGGAAGGCGAGGTCGCTGAGGTAGGGTGGCCCTAGGCAGTGATGGTACGCTGAGGGAGATGTGGGCACAGACCCGGGGAGGACCCTGCCCATGCGGCAGAGAGCGGTGGTGGCTCCAGGAGCCCGGGGTCATCGGGGCTGGTCAGCAGCGCCCAGCACGAGGCAGGAGGCACAGAACAGACTCTCCCTCCCGTTCCCAGAAGAAGCCGGCCCGCTCACACGGGGCTGCAGACTCTCCAGTCCCTGTTCGGGGTTCTGTGTTACCGTAGCACTGGGAAGCCATCTGATGCCCACCCCCGGTTCCGGGAAGGAAGCTGCTGTTTCTGTCTGCGCTGTGTGTGGATTCCCTCTCAGGTCGGTGACTCCCATGGAGAAACAGCCGCCTCCCCGCCATTTACCGCCTCGCCCGTGGTCCCGGGCTGCACACCTGCTCTGAGGCCCCAGGCTCCTGGGCCAGGAACTCGGGGAGCAGGGTGTGCCCAGGGCCCCCAGAGCGGCCATCAGCGATCGTGGCCTCCGGGAAGTCACTCCCTTGTGCAGGCTCTGACCTGCACTTATCCCACTCGCCTCACTCACCTGGCCCTGGCCCCAGCCCTGGATCCTGTCTTTGTTTACAGTGTTGATATTTTTGTTCATCGTGAATGGGCCAGGTGGGGACGATGGCCAGCGGGGGAGGAGCTTTGTAAGCGCCCAGCTCAAAGGTCTCCTCGGGAAGGTGTTCGTGGACCCAGACTCCACCAGGCCTGCCTGCCAGAGACCACCTGGCACCAGCACTTCTGTCTGCCAGAGACCACCTAGCACCAGCACTTCTCCCTGCCAGGGACCACCTAGCACCAGCACTTCTCCCTGCCAGAGACCACCTGGCACCTAGCACTTCTCCCTTGAAGTTCTTAGTATCGTTGTAATTAGCTGATTGATTGTACGATTTGTTTATCAGCCTCCCGGATGCAGGGGGCATTCCTCAAGGGCAGGACTGCACCCCCAGCACCTCCCGCCTGGCCTTGGTGCTGCTCTATCACATTGGCTGAGGGGATGGGTAACTGCAGAAGTGATGCTACACCTGACTTGCAGAGCTCACTGATGGGAGAAGTGAGGCGATCATGTGTGAAAATGAATGAGCGTCATTCATGTTACACGCTAAGACCACTGCATGGAGGCTGAGCCCATGAACGAGCCAGCTGCCCGGTGGGTGAGCCTGGGTCCTCTCAGGAGGGGCATTGCTCAGGGTTTGCAGCTCATTTCCCGAGTGCTCGGGCTGACCGGGCATGAGCCTGTTTGTTTCTCTAGCCTGCCCCCCAGAGGGGCACAGCGTTCCCCTTGCAGGCTGACCAGGCCTACCATTTACCAATTTACGTATTTAAACCTCACTCGCTTTGCTTCACTTATGGGATCAGGTGGGACTCCTGTCCCGGGGCCTCTCCGAGCCCTGGCAGCTCTCCTCCCTCCCGGCCCGTTACCCACCCAGCAGCCAGGGCAGCGGCCCTCCCAGGGGGCCCACAGGGAAGGGACTGCTCATTGCCGAGGGCGAAGGTCAGACTTGGCAAAGGCACCGCGTTTCTGGCCCGGTGTTGCCGGAGGAAGCCAACTGTGCAAAAGGTCAGGAGGCCGTGGGGTGAGAGTGGGGAGCTGGCGTTCCCGAGGGACTCGCAGCGACAGGATTTCCTGGCGTGGGACGATTACTTTCTCACGTTACGTGGCCAGATTTGCTTCCTGCTATTCTTAACCGTGTGAGCATGACAAAGATGTTTCTTTAATGGGAACGAGCGAAGACGTTTTCCAGGGAACTGGGGGGCTGGGCCGGGGCTGCTCCACCTGCCTCCGCCAGCGCTGGGTGAGCGGCCTCGCCCTCCCACTGCGCTGCCTTTTCTGAGACAGCGGGGAGGTGGGTGGGAAACGCCGGAGCCGGGCGGGGAGGAGAGTTCTGCAAACTGGAAAAGTGCCCTTTGAGTTCCCCCTCCCACAGCCGAGCCCGCGGCCGCCTTCCTCGGGTGAGAAGTCAGGGATCCCCGGGGAAGCCTCCTTTCCCGCGGGCTCCAGCCCCACGTCCCCTCCACTCGTTGGCTTCTGTTCCTCAAGTTCCTCCTCCACTCCAGCCGCACGAGTCCCAGTGGCCTGGTCTGCCTCCGAGCCCCTTCATAGAAGCTGCCAGAACCTTCCAGACCCCACTCTGGGCTTACCGCCGATCCCCTTCGTGCGGGTGCCCATGGACGGGGGTGCCTCCTGCACGCACCCTTTGGCACTACTCTGCCCCGACCCCGGTCACGCCAGCAGGAACCCTTGTGCTGCAGGGACAGTCTCTGGGGCACGCTGGAGGGTCAGACCCTCTCCGGCAGGGGCCCAGGTGTGCCTCCCCGAGTCTCCGTGCCAAGGTTCACAGCAGAAGCAGCCACACCGCGTCCTTTACTGCCCAGGAGGACGGAGGCACTAAGGGTATCCGCGTGACTGGGAATCACGGAGGGTCTTGCTTCCCTTGCTCAGCCCCCCACTGGCTCCTTCTGTCTCCGGGGACAGTCACCCCGAGGAACTCTGCTGGGCACATAGGCTCATACTCAGGGAGTGAGTTTTGTTGCTCAGAAGCATTGCTGCTGTTCCAAGGACGGGTAGATTCTCCTGCCTCTCGTCCATCCCTCTTACCGAGTCCCCCGAACAACCCCGAATCTGGGGCCTTGGCCCGGGAGCGAGCGGCGGCAGGGGCAGAGCGTGCCCTGTGCTGGGCAGACACCCGCCACCCTTCCTGCTTGGTGACTCTGAGCAAGTCACCCGACCACGCTCAGCCTTGGCCTCCCTTCTGGAACCTGCGGAGAGTGAGGGTTTGTTCCGGCAGCTTCGAGCCTGCAGCTCCCAGCACCGTGCAGGCACGGGGCACACACGCAGGAGCTCCCGGTCCTGAGAAGCTGCGGGCTGCCGAAGGCAGGGAGCAGGTTGGGCGTGTACCCAGGCACCCGCGTGGTTGCTCAATCTAGCGCTCCTCACCCAGCATCCTTTCCATCAAACCACCTCCCTTCTCAGAAGTGTGCACTGGCTTCCTGGCTCCCGGAATGTAACCCCGATTCTTTAATCTGGCCATCAAGGCCCTCAATTCCCAAAAAGCCTTTTCAGCCAACTTTTCTACGCGTCAATAAGCCACTTCATAAATATTGAAAGGAAGAGTGAATGCAAGAGTCTAGCGTTATGTGGATAAAAATCTGGGCCCAGTTCCCCAAAAAAACTCCTAAGCTAATTGAGAGCAAGACTTAAGATACCAGAAAAAAGGAAAAATAATAATCTGGCCACTCAGTGTGTGTGTGTGTGTGTGTGTGTGTGTGTGTGTGTGTGTTAGAGGCCCGGTGCATGAATTTATGCATGGGTGGGGTCTGGCCAGCCTGGCCAGGGGGAGGGGGAGGAAAGGGAGAGAGAGAAACACCGATGTGATAGGAAACATTGATTAGTGGCCTCCCACATATATCCCAATCAGGGATCAAGCCCTCAACCTTGGCATGTGCTCTGACTGAGAGTCGAACCTACCATGTTTTGGTGCCGTACCAGCGAGGGCAGGCCAGCCCATTTCAATAGGGCCCTTCGTCACGGGCAGGCCCGTACCATCGGCCAGGCTGGACTACTCTGGGGTCACACTGTGTGGTTGGCAGGTATGAGTACCTCCATGATACTTGGACCCAAGAAATGCCACATTCATGTATCTAAATGCAATGACATCAGTCTCAATCATTTGTTGGTATTCCCAGTCCTTTATTGAGGTGCTTTGGAGGTCCCCCCAAGAAGCCTCAGTTAGTGGTGCTGCTGTGCTGCTGAGGGTCAGGGATACCCCCTTTCCCACGCCCTCTCCACACCTTTAGGACAGGCCTGCCAATCAGGTCCACCAGCCTGGCGTCTCCCCAGGTCAGCACTGGGCTGGGCCACCTGAGTGTTTCTGCATCTGTGAGGCGGGGTCCCAGGGCCCTCTCTGCTTTGGTCCCCTCCGCCTTCCTCGCTGGCCATCTGACCGGGCCACCCTTCTCTCCTGCTTGCTGCACCAAAGCCTCTGCTCCTCAGCTCTTTGGAGCTTTATAGCTGTGTCCTCTTTGTTGGGTCCCAGACTCCAAACCTACAAGGTGACTGGCAGAGTATGGAGCTCGGTGCCTGGCTACCCCAGAGAGCCATTCGGTAACTGTGCAAAGGCTAAGACAGCAGCACATTTCCAGAAAATCCCCATGACACAGGGATTTTATTTAACGCACAGCAAAGCCCTGAGAAAGCAAATGGGGGTGCTGCTGCCATCACCCCATTTAACAGGCAGGGCACTGACTTAGAAGGACTAATTGTCATGTGGCCAGTGAGGGGAGAGCGTTGGTTTTGGTTCCAGGTTCAAGTCCATGCTTCTGGCCCCCATTCTGTGGTAGAGCTCTCAAAGGAACAGCTGACTACTTCTGGGCCTCGGTTTCCTCACCTGACTCCCCCAAAGGCAGGCTGAACCCCGCGAAGCTGCCGGGCTGTGGCAGCCGCACCGCGGCCCCAGCTCTGGCTGCAGTGCGGTCTGCCCTGCAGCTGTCTGACACATTTATGCGCAGCCTCGGGCTCCTTGTCATGAGGAAGTGACCCTGATCTGGGGGCACCTTATCTGGGGGCTCTGCAGTCATAAATGAGCCGACAGCTCCCCAGCCCCCTCTCAAAGGTGGCAACTCCAATAACTACCTCTGAGATATCAAAGCCGCAAGTGACCCCGAGGAGCGCGGCCCCGCCAGCAGGACACACCGCTGCTCCTCCCCGGCGGCCGGCGCCTTCCCCAGCCCCGCTGGCCTTTGAGCGCCGCCTCGGACACTGTATATCATTTTTAGTAGCCTCTGTGCCCGGGAGGGACCTTGAAGAAGGGATGCCTAAGCCCCCTCTGGCCTGTGCTAAGTGGAGGCAGCGAGGGGGGAGCTTCCCCCGGCCTCCAACTCGGCTGCCTTTGTTTCACTTAATCTCCAGCCTGCTTTTTCCCCAGTTTAATCTCAGAGGGAAAACCACCAAAAGCAACTCTTTTTTCCCTCCTCTGACTGCTAGCCTGGCCAGTGACAAGTCACCATGCAAACTCGCTTGGCCCCTGGGCTGAAGTCGTAAAAGGCTCTCCGTGGGCGGTGTGAGTCAGCCGTCCTGCCTGGACAGCGCGCAGCACTTGTCAGCCTCCCGTGCGGCCGCGCTGCCCCCGGAGGGACATCTGGACTGAGGGGCTGACCAATGGACTCCATGCCGAGCCCTGCCACTCCGCGGCTCCAGCCCAGCGTGGCCACAGCCGCCCGCGAGGACACGCCGGGTCTCTCTGCACATTCCCACGTACACACTCCGCTGCCTCGGCTCAGTCACTTCCGCTGGCGTGAACTCTGACAGCCCCGAGGTGCCGGCCTCCCTGGGAGGGTCCTCACCGCACCTCCCTGCCCCACTGTTCCAGAGCCTTCTGCAGGGCTCCCCCCCCTTCACCCCCCCTTCCCCCCCCCAGGCAGAGGTGGCTGGTCTCTGTTCTAGGGAGGCCCGGCAGAATGGCACACCCTCCACACCCTCTTGCCCAATTTACTGGACTTTTAAACACATTTATTTGCTGTGCTATTGACACCACACCAAACATCTGGAGGGAACCTGGGGGGAAGTCCACCAAGAATTTACATGTTTATCTTACACTGTAACTTTGAAAATCAAATCAGGGAAAATTCACGTGTCCAGCCAATTTCTTCGTCATGTACAGCCCTAAACCAGCATGTGATCTATCCCACAGAGGTTGGCCCTCCTTTCCTCTCTCCCATGGCATCACTCACTCAATGCCTGCGAGCTCTTCTCTCCTGGGCAGGTTCCCAGGGCCCATCAGAACCAGGGTCCCTACGGCCCTGCCCGCTGCCAGGAGCTGCCCTCCCCTGAGCGTCGAGGCACCACAGAGCTCCAGGCCCGGGGCTTAGCAGGTCTTCTCTGGGCTTGACCTGTGCTCTGCACTGGCCTTCTGCTTCATCAGACAGCAAGTCCCTGGCCCTCTCCAGAGCTCCCCTGACCCGGTCACCCTCCGTCACGGTCAGTAGGCCCAGTGCCAGTGACACGGAAGTTGTCAAGGAGGAAGCTTCCCTCCTGACCCATCCAGCTCTCCAGCAGGCAGGAGGTCCCGTCTCCAGCCACGTCCTCTCTCACTCTGCCAGGCACTTCCCTCCCTCTGATCCTTGCTGAGGCCCACCCTCCCGCCCACCCCGATGGCCCTCTCCATGCCTCTGCCTACCCTACATGAATCCACACAGGGCTGCGTGGGCACCCAAGGCCCCTCACAGCGTGGCTCTGCCGCTGCTGTCTGCAATTCTTCATTGCTCTTCTCTCTCGTGTTTTGTACGGGAGGCAGATGGGGCAGTGGAGGGCACGCGAGCAGAGGAGACGTGCACTGTGCAGCAGGCTTTGCAGGTAGGGCCTGTGGTGCCCCGGACCCCAGGACTCTGGGGGCCCATGGGGAGTGGGGGTTCGGGCTCGGAGGTATGCAGCTTGAGGAGGTGACAGCACGTGGTAAAGTGTGTGCACAACAAGAAGTGAATGAAACAGCCACGCTGGTGTGGTGTGCTCCCACTGCTCCGGTAATAATGAAATACATGCGCACGTACAAGCTATGACATACAAACTGCATAATTCTGGTAGCTCTGCAGATGGGTTACACCTCTTACATTTACATCTAAAACTGGCATTGCACGGTGTCAACATGAGAGTAAGCTGCATGCTAATAATTTAAAATGTTTACTTGGTTTACAAACACCAAGACAAGTCAAGAGAGAGAAAGCAGAATGAAAGAGAACGTTTTAACTCTGACACCTTCAGTGACACCTTGTCCTGCCTTGTAGCAGGTCCCGTCCTCTGGCGTGCCTTTCCAATGGCAACCAGGCGGCCTTCAAGCACACGCAGGTGAGTCCCTGTGTGCTCGCTGCACCCACAGCCACCGCCGGCCCCGAACACGGGAGCCCTCACTGCTGTGCCCGCTGATGCCGTCATTCTCAATGACTCCTTGCTGTCTAATGACATCTGTCCCCCCACCACCACCCCCAGGGTTTTCAGAAGGCACTACGGGCTTTATAACTAGAAAGCTCACAACTGGAAGCTGCATTGTTGTGCTTAACGCACATCTCACAACTGCCATTGCTGTGCTTAACGCGCATTGTGCATAGCAGGTGTTCAATACATGCTTGTCAGCGCCACTGATGGCCAGGCCGGCTCTCACACCTCTGAGCATTTTCACGGTGGCACCGCGGCCCTGGGCAGGACAGGAGCACCGTGAATGGTTGCTGGTGAAGATCTGGCTTCACCATTTTGTACAGGAAACTCTTTCTCTGGCACTTGCTCTGGTCTCAGAGATTCACCTGGAAGACGAACAAGGCGGAGAGCTCCAGAATAAGTGCACAGAGGCACGTTAGACAGCCCTCTCCTTCTCTGGTGGAGGAACAGAGACCGGGGAGGCGAGGTGACTTGGCCAAAGCACGAATGGAGTGAGGGTTGTTGCCTCCTCTCCGCCCAGCATGCTCCCCTGCCAGCTTCTTCACGTGGCCTGGGCAGTAGTCTCCGCCCTGTCTTGGGGCGTCTCCGCCCTGACTCAGGGAGGGGGCACGGCTTGTGACTCAGGGTGAGCCAAAGGCATGCCCCATCCCTATGGCCAAGATGCCTGATTCGAGGTCAAGCCTGTGGCCTACAGGAGGCCAGTCAGTGTGAAGCGGGGCTTTGCAGGGCGGGAAGGGAGGAGAGCCTCTCTTTTGGGACCGGGGTGTGAGGAGATTGGCGTGGGCTGCGGCAGCCTCCTGATGTCCCGGCGGGACTGAGCCCGGAGCCAGCCAGCACCCTTCAGGAGGAGGGCAAAGGGAATGGCTGATGGTGGCACCAGAGCTGGAAGCCATGGGGAGGCACTGGATCCGCCCAGACTGAGCTGCCATAGCTGGTCATTATGTGAACCAACAGATTCTCTTGCCCAAGTGTATTATTTTTTTAAAATATATTTTATTGATTTTTTACAGAGAGAAATAGAAAGTTAGAAACATTGATGAGAGAGAAACATGGATCAGCTGCCTCCTGCACACCCCCTCCTGGGGATGTGCCCAAAACCAAGGTACATGCCCTTAACCAGAATCAAACCTGGAACCCTTCAGTCCGCAGGTCGACGCTCTATCCACTGAGCCAAACTGGTTTTGACCAAGTGTGTTATTTTTAAAGCCCATTTGGGCATTTCTATTCTTTGCAACATAGGTGGTACTGACAAACACAATAGAAAGGTGAGGAGACTCCTTCATGACACGGAGGCAGGCCTCAGACCCAGCTCTCCTGACTCCCCACCCAGGGTTACTATAGCAATGACAAAGCCCCTGATAGGTGTTTTTTGAAATGGCCATCTGAACTGATGCTGCTGATAACAGGCCCGGTGGCAACTCAGTGGGAGCAATAGCAAATGCGACAGAGACTCCGCATTATTACCAAACTGGGAGTGAGTCCAGGATTCCAATCGCTCTCCTGTCAGGGCCCCGACTCTTGCTTCCACGTGACACTGCAGTGATTCCCACTTAGGATCATGCCAGTGGGCAGCATCCACCCAGGCAGAGTATCCGCAGACACAGCGCCGCTGGGAGGGTCTGGGGCCATCCGGAGGAGCACAGGCCAGGGCGTGGCGCTGAGCCCGGGGCATCTCCGCTCCAGCGCCGGGCCGCGGTGAGCACTGTGTGGTGGAGAGCATCGGGCCTGGCCTCCTGGAGGCTGGAATGAGCACAGCCAGGCCAGCCCACTCATCTCACCGTCTGCACAGCCACCAGATGCAGCCCTTGGCCACACCCATCCCGCTCCCCTCCAGGCCACCCGGGCCCCAGGTCCGACAGCCTCGTTAGTTGTGGAGGAGAAGGACCACATGCCCTGCAGTCGCCCTTCCCGGCTGGGTGCTTTGGGCAAGAGCCAGGAGGAGAGGAAGAGCCCACGACACCCATCTGGCCTCTCAAGGTGCCTGGAGGGTCTCTTCCCGAGCCCTCCTGACGGGGTGACCAGATGAAGAGCTGAGGGAGCCGGCAGCCGCACAGAGACCCTGCGGGGCCCAAGGGCTGCTCTGCGGGTCAAAGGGCTGGTGAGCTGATGACGGGAGTCTCTCACCAGCTGGAAGCCGGAGGCCAGCGAAGCTGGGGAGCCCTCTGGAGAGAGCTGGATCCCGACAGGCAGCTGCGGCGCTGGAGGCCACGGCATGGAGGCCTGGGGTCTGGTCCCAGGGCCGGAGGCAGATGCTGTGCTCCCAGGAGCAGTCCTGCTGCCGGCAGTTGCTATGGCGGCGTTACTACTGCAGTTAGCAAAGGTCTCCTTAGTTCTTTTGATGAGTCCCTTGGCCAAGTCACCTAATCCCCTGGAGCCTCTGTTTTGCCGTCTGTCAAATGGGTGAGTCACCGGTTAGGAGTGTTTTGGGTGGTCACTGAGCTCACGGCCTGGCACGGGGAAGTGGGCTTCAATGAAGGCCCGCCTCACCCCTGGCTCAGCTCCCGGTGCCTCCCTCTGGTCTCGTCTCGTGTCCCCACCCCGTGTACTGTCTGCCTCGGGCTCAAAGGAGAGTGCGGGTAAATCAAGCCCACATGTCTATCACAGGCCCAAGTCTTCCCAGAGGACATTCCTCACTACAGTAGTAATGCTGCCAGCTCCTGGGACAGGATTGCACCACAGGGCAGGCTCCCCACCGGGAGGCTTAAAGGGCCAGCTCACAGACTCCTGGTTCCAGCTGTGGAGGTCCTCGGGTCCGGCCAGCGGTGGTGACCGCAGGCCTGGCCTCGTGTGAGCCTCGGCATGTTAGCAGCAGCAGCAGTGGCCGCAGAAACAAACAAGCAGCCATCCCGCGTGGAGAAATGACGATGAGATGAGAGGGCCAGGCCCCAGCGCTTCAGGGAGACTCATTTCTCTTCATTCCCAATCCGCTGCTTCTTGGCTGTGAGGCCTCGGGCAGTTAGATCCTTTCCTGCCCACCTCGGTCTCCTCGACACACAGGGTGTGTGGGAATCCCACCTGCCTCCCTGCCCGTGGGAAGGACACTCCGTTGACAGCACCATTGTTACTTGTCAAGTGCCTCACATGTGCGTCATGTCCTCCCCAGTTTCTGTAGAAAGGGGCTGGCATTGCCTCGAGTTCCTAGCGAAGGAATTGCACTGTGTCTCCGTCTTGTTTCAGGTGCTTTCTCAGTGGTCACGTGGAGCCATGGGCATTTGCCCTGCGACCATACAAGGCAGGGGGTGGGCTGAGGCCCAAGCATCAGAGGTCCTGACGCTGTGCCAGCCACTCCCTCCCAACGGCCACCTCTGAGGCTTGCCTTCCCCGGCACGGCTCGGGCACAGACACACGACTGCATTTGAACAGGTCTTTGCTGAGCCCCACTGGCTAAGGGAGGTCCCTTCATCTCACCAGCTCTGCCAGGATCCTGATTGTAGAAGAGGAAACTGAGGATCAGAGAGGCCCTGAGCCTGCCTAGGTCACCCCGTGGGGGGGAGGGGGGTGTGGGAGCCAGGAATCAAGCCTGGCTGACTTTGAAGCTGGTATTCTGTCCTCACTAGCCAGCATGTACGGCTCAGTCTAAAGCATCCCTCATCCCCGGGAAAAGAACAAAAGAATTCAGCACATGGCCCCTTCTCAGGCTGCAAAGGAAGGCACTTTTATTTATGACAACCGGCTGGCCAAGATCAAAACGACCCGTGGAAGAAGCCGGTCTCTTATGAACTAATTTGTCACCAGATCTCTCAAGAGAAGAGAGTCTTTACCTGTCAAAGGAGGGAGAGGCCCACTCTTCCTTCTAAAATGCCTTTTGAAATTATTAGGAAAATTTAAAACAGTAGAAATGTTTTCATCATGAAAATAATGTGCTATTAGAGAAACTGTAGGAAATACAGAGAGGTGGGGACAGGAGGAGCCCCTAATCTTCCACCCAAAGAGAATTAGGAACCTGTTTGTTTCGTTCTCTGTATAAATTTCATTGCTTTTCAGCAAACATTTATTGAGATCTTCCCTTTGTGGCTGCCAGAGTTGGTTGAGGTAAAGTCTGTGGCCCAGGTATGTGTGGGTGTGGAGTCTTTATTGTACACTAGAGGCCTGGTGCATGAATTCGTGCATGGGTGGGTCCCTCCGGGTGGTCTGCGGGGATCAGGCCCTAGCTCACCCCTGCTTGACACCTGCCTTGGCTGGCTCAGCCCCTTCATCTGCTCCACGATCCTGCTTGCGGGGCCATTGATTAGGGTCAGGGGGGAGGGCGGCCTTGGAGCGAGCAGTGGTCGGGGAGGGGCCACTGATTGCCATCTGCAGGGTGATCAGGCCCCCACTTGCATTCGCCTGGCCTGGCCCCGCCCACTCACCTGCTCCACTGTCCTGCCACGGTTCCACTCTCATCGGGGCCCATTGGGGTCGGCAGTACCTCTACTGCTGCCTGCTGCCAGTGCCGCATCACCAATGCCTGCCATGGTCCACACTGCCCCCATTGTCAATGCACGTCATAGCAAGTGGTCGAATCCCAGTCAAGGGGACAATTTGCATATTAGGCTTGTATTATATAGAACTAGAGGCCCAGTGCACAAAATTCTTGCAAAGGGGAAGGGGGTTGCCTCAGCCCAGCCTGCACTCTCTCCAATCTCAAACCCTTTGGGGGATGTCTGACTGCCAGTTTAGGCCCAATCAGACAGGAATTAGGCCTAAACCAGCAATCGGACATCCCTCTCGCAATCTGGGACCACTAGCTCCTAACTGCTCACCTACCTGCCTGCCTTATCGCCTCTACCACCTCTGCCTGTCAGCCTGATCACCTCTAACTGCCCTCCTCTGCCAGCCTGATTGCCCACAACTGCCCCCCCCTGCTGGCCTGCTTGTCCCTCACTGCCCCCCTCTGCTGGCCTGGTTGCCCCTCACTGCCCCCCTGACAGTCTGATTGCCCCCAACTGCCCCCCTCCAATGGCCTGGTCATCCCCAAATGCCCCCCTAGTGGCCTGGTAGCTCTTCACTGCTCCACTCTGCCAGCCCCATGCAGCCTGCTGGTCAGTCATTTGGTCATCCCTCACTAACGCCCCTGCCGGCCTAGTCGCCCCACACAACCTGCTGTTCAGTTGTTACTGCGAGGGCATCATGACCAATTTGCATATTACCCTTTTATTAGTATAGATAGTTTCACACAGTATTCCACTTGAGGTCCCCTCAGCTCTAGCCTTCTTGTAGGTGAGCATGGCCGGTGGTGGGCCACACTGTTCCTCCCTGCTGGGGCCTGCACTCACGCATGCACAGCTCAGAAGTGCAGCGCACTCCACCCACAGACCTCCCTTTGACCAATGAGGATGGGAGCCGATGGACAAACGCTCCTCCTGTCCTCTCCGGGATGGACAGCTCATGGACATGCCGCACAAAGCTCCAGGGGGTGGAGCAGCAGTTCCCACGGTGATGATCAAGCCAGGAATGTACCCTTGAATCGCCTTTTCCTCCTTCCTTTCTCACTCTCTGGACTGTCTCACTCTGGTTCCGGTAACAGTTCCCAAATAAACTACCTGCATGCCAGCTCCTGGCCCTGCTCCCAGGGAGCCCAGGGTAAGGCAGTGAGTGATCATGCTGTAGATGCAGCTGTTTTTGAAAAGCAAATTTAAAGATGTATTTGCATATTACCGTCCACAAGGGCACTACAACTGCCATTATTACATTCTATTCCCCCTTATCAATTAAAACATAAAGGGAATGGTGAGGAAAAGATATGTTACCATCACTAACTAGTTAAGTGTATTTATTTGCCTTCCATTGATTTATTGAAAATAGCCTGGAAGAATGGTTCAAACTTTAACTTTTCATGTAGAAACTAGAGGCCTGATGCACAAAATTTGTGCAAGAGTAGGCCTTCCTTCCCCCACTGCTGGCACCGGCTCCCCTCTGGCACCGGAACCCTGGCTCCCCTCTGGCTGCTGGCAGGCACCCGGGACCCAGACTTCCCTCGCAGCCCCAGCTTCATCTGGAAGGTTGACCGGAAGGACACCCAGAAGGATGTCCAGTCTAATTAGCATATTACGCTTTTATTATTATAGATATTTTTAAGTTTATAAGAGAGTTGTAAGGTAATACAGAGAGTTCCTGTTATTCACAATTTCTTATATTGCTTTGTCTGCTTCACACCTCACATGCTTTCCTAGGTGAGGTGGGAAGCCATGCCCACAGCTACCCCAGGGAATGGCCTACAACCAGCCTTGAGTCAGCCCCAGACCTCTGCCACCTACAAGTCTGCGAATGGGCAGGCAGCCAGGTGCAGGCTAGGACAGCAAGGAGGCCTCATGGGTCCTCTTGATCCCGAGAGACAACGTCCCTGTTCCTCCTCTGAGCACGGTGGTCTCTAGAGGTCATGCCTAGAACAGCAGCTGCATCTCGCAGCCCAAGAGCAGCTGCAGGAGGAGCCCAGGGGACACCTGAGTGCAGAGCCGGAAGGTGCCGTCTGCACCTCCTGCCTCTAGCCCTGTGAGATAACGCACTTCTCTTCTATTTCCCAGCTCTCCCAACTACACACCTTCCGTTAGAAAGTCTGTGTAAGCATCGTCTTCATGTCTGTCTGACAGTCTGTCTAATGAATATCTTAGTTTATTTAGCCAAACCCCTCTTCTGAGACGTGCAGATTGTCTCTTGTGTTTCACTATTATGAGTGATGCTCTGGTAAGCACTTTCGTGTGTAGAACTTTTTAAATTTTATTCTATAAACCCTCTGTGAAACTATTGGATTACAAGACATGATCCTCTTTAAGCCTCTTGATACTTATGGTCAAACTGCCAATAGACATCACCCCGTCAGCCCATCAGCCAGGTCTGAGTATAACCTCATTTCATCAGCAGCAGCATTGGGTTTTCTGATCTTTTAAAAAAAAAAAAAAATCACTGCTTCTTTGATAATTAAGAAACAGAAGAGCCGAAACCGGTTTTGCTCAATGGATAGAGCATCGACCTGCTGACTGAAAGGTTCCGGGTTCGATTCCGGTCAGGAGCATGTACATTGGTTACGGGCACATCCCCTGTGGGGGGGTGCAGGAGGCAGCTGGTTGATGATTCTCTTTCATCGACGTTTCTAGCTCTCTATCCCTCTCCCTTCCTCTCTGTAAAAATTCAATGAAAAATATATTTTAAAAAAAGAAAGAAACAAACAAAAGAGCATTGATTGCAATTTCCCTAATTACTTGGCCCCTTCCCTTCTTGCTCAGAGGTCTACTGCCTCTTGATGTTATTGTGTCTCCAAGACCGGGTCGGGAGGAATCTTGATCCCTATTAAATGCTGGTCCCCAAGAGAAGGCCAGCCCACATTTGTGCCCCTCCCGTGCTGCTTTTCTCTCCGCGTGACTCCACGCTGCCTCTCAACTTCACACTTCCCCAGGCGCTGCCGGAGTCCCACAGCAGGGGTGGGAATGGAAGCGGCTTCATCTCCTGCCCACTCCTGGGACTGGGCACTGCCTGAGCACTGCCTGAGGATTCCCTGTTTCTGCTCCTCAGAAAGAGCCATGATGGCTTAGTGGTGATGTTGTGGGTACAGAATGCCCACATAATGCCCCGCATTTGTCTTCCCTCTACAGGGTCCTGCTCACAGCTCAGCACCATACCTGCCACGCTAAACCCTGGGCAGCACCGCAGATCAGGGCCCGTCTGAGCTGGAGGAGAACGCTCACAATAGACACCTGCCAGCAGTGTTTCCTGAGCTCTTGCAATGCGCAGCCTTCATGCCATGGGATGCAGGGACCCAGCTCAGGGCCTATCACATTCAAGATGGCTTCCCTGTGGTGAAGTCACAATCAGCTTTAAGGCCAGAATGGAAGGTGCAGCCCGGTGGCATGGCAATGGTGTGTAAGCTCATGACCTCCGTGGGCACTTTGCAGAGCTCTTTGAAAGAGCAGGGCTTTGCCCCCACCTCTGCCCTTACCCTGAGCCAGTGACTCACTCCCTGGGCTTTTCCCATCTGTGACAGCTCTATGTCAGTACTAGAGGCCTGGTGCACACAATTCATGCACTGGGGCCGGGGGGGCAGGGTGGTCCCTCAGCTCGCCTGTGACCTCTCAGTCTGGGACCCCTTGAGGGACATCTGCCTGCTGTCTTAGGCCCAATCTGAGGGGACTCAGGCCTCAGCCAGAAGTCAGACATCCCTGTCAGAGTCTGGGTCCTCTCACTCCTTACTGCCCGGCCCGCTGTTCCTTAGCACTGCCATGGAGGTGGGAGAGGCTCCCGCCACTGCCATTGCACTCACCAGCCATTCGTCCGGCTTCTGGCTGAGTGGCCACTCCCCCTGTGGGAGTGCACTGACCACCAGGAGGCAGCTCCTGGTGGTCAGTGTGCATCATAGTAACTGGTTGTTATGCCATGAACATAGCTTAGGCTTTTACTATACAGATTACTCTGTGCTTCTCTTTGAGAAACCCCATTGTGTTTGTAGACCCCAGGACCATGGCCAGGTTGTGCAATCTTAAAGGGGATGCGTAGTGAGCACTCAACAAGTCTGAACCTTTTGTAAGGGTGGCTGTGCCCGGCACCCAGTAGGCACTCGACAAGTGAGGTTCTCCTCCCTCCTGGGTAAAGCCTGTTTGGGTCCATAACATACAGAAAAGCAAGGTCACCACCAACATTAAGTGTTAGTACAACTATCAATCCTTTGGTGTCGGTCCTGCGACACCAGCCCTGCAGTATTCATTCATGCCCAAGCCTTTCCTGAGCTCCTCGGTGCGCCAGGCAGGTGAGGGCAGTGGGGTGCCTGTGAGAATGAAATTGGTCCGTGCTCCCAAGGAGCTCACATTACCCTCCAGTCTGAGGTGGTCCCAGTCAGGCCAGAGCAGACCTCGGTGTCCCATCTGGAAGGATGGGCCCTGAGATGGGGTACCGGGGCATAGGCTGAAGTTCAGCCCACCCACCTTCACCTCAGCCCTTGACCGGCCCAAGCCACAGGGATACACATGCATGGTGGGGACGGGTGGTGTGGGCAGGGCAGGAAACTGGGGAGCACAGGGATACAGGCTGGAAGATGCTTCTACTTCTAAACCATCACTTAGACCCAAGATGGCTAGAGCTGGAAGGGCTCAGAGAAGCTATCTTGGCTACCTCATAATGACAGCTAGGGAAACTGAGGCACAGCGGGGGAAGACCGTATGGTCAATTAGGAGCAGTCACCTCCACTCTCCTGAGGGCTGCTCCCATTATTCTGGGTGGACCCCCTTCTGATGCAAACGTAGACAACCACTCACACGAGTTAATGTGCCATTGAAAACTGTATTAAATGCAGAGCTGCCCTTAGAGGAAAGCGAGCTCTCAGTGCCAGCTCCAGAGAAAACGGGGCCCTTATACTCAGCTGAGGCTGATGCTGCAGCTGCTCATGGCATTTCCAGGCTGGTGGGGTTGCAGGCTGGGGGCTGAGGACTGGAGGGCTGGGGGCTGGGGTTTAAGGCTCAGCTGGGGGCAGGAGCTATGGCCTCTGGCCTGTCAGATGGGAAGCTGGCTGGGGGACGGGAGAGACCCTTGCAGAAAGCTAAGATTCTTAAAAGGCAGCCACGGTATCTGAGACGGAACTAGAAATCTCCACCCACGCCCCCCAAAAAGGAGCGGGTCTCCTGTGCTCAGGGCTCGGGGTGGGATCTAAAATGCCTTCCGTGGGAATTTGAAATCTCAAGCTTCCGCCAGGTGCAGGTGTGGGGCTTAAAGGCATCTGGGCAGGCAGCTTCAAGCAGAAACCCCCCGCTGAGAAATGAACACGGAACCCACCCTCTGCAGAGCTTGTCCACCACCTGGACACGGCGCTGGGAGAAACAGCCGCACTGAAATGAGCTTCCAGTGCAGAACCAGGAGCCAAGGCAACCCCCAGGGAGGAGTCTGCAGACACCCCCAGGGGACGGTTTGCACCCCGGGAATAGGAGCAAGAGAACAGCATAAAGGAGACCACAAAGGACGTGCATGTCAAACAGTCACAGATGAAAGGACAAGGAAAATTAATAAAGACCTGGACACTGTAAAAGCCGCAATGTGCAAAAGCATCGCCTAGGAGGTCTGCACATGGTGGTGCAGCCATGCCATTAGGAACAGGTGAGCCGCCACAGCTGCAGAAACAATTGGTGAACCGGAAGAAAGCGTGGCAGACGGGAAAGTTTCTATCGTGTGGAGGCCTGATCAGGGCAGGGAATCCATGTCTCTGAATTACAGGCTAAGCAAGAGAATGTGACCGTGTGTGTGTGTGTGTGTGTGTGTGTGTGTGTGTGTGTGTGTGTTGGGGCGAGCACAGATGACATGGAGACAGTGGAGTGAGTCTGTTAAGAGGTGAGGCCATGACCTTGCTTTAAGATTATGTCCTATCTGGTAGAACATTTCAGCATGCTTCACAATTGAGGTGGCCGGCTTCATGTATTTTTGACAATTTCTATCAATTCTTCCGCAATTACACTGCCCCTCTTCTGGGATGTCAGGACCAGATGTTGGGACATCGGGGTACACAGGGTCCCTGTTAATGGCTTGCCCATGTCCTCACATCTGAGGGAGGGAGCCTGGCTGGCAGGCACCGCTGGGGGGCTGGCTGATAGAAAAGTGAGAACACCAAAAAGGCACCCCGTGGCTCCTGCCCCGGTGCGTCCCCTGCGCCTCACCCTGTCCGCCTTCCATCCTTTCACCGTCAGCTCAACAGCCCTGCAAACGCACGGCTTTGAAAGGAAGAGCCACCGCGCCCTGCCTCCCGCGCTCTCGTTCCCACCCGGCCCATCCCACAAAGGAGAAAGCTCCACTTTCCCCTGCACTAAGCAAACTCCACAGCCAAGGGGCTGTGTCTTTTAAAGACGATTATGAACACGCTTTGTAAGACATCAAAGAAAAAGTCCCACTCTGAGCAGAAGGCTCCCGTGTCTGAAGACAGGCCTCCGCAGTCGTGGCCGATCAGCAGCGTGCCCAGCCTCGGTGCCTGGGAGCCCGTGGCCTCCGGGAAATCACTGAACTTCTCTGAGCTCAGCTTCCTGCCTGGCCAATGGCGTGCCTTCCCCGTGGGGCGAGGCGTGAGATCGCTAGCCCCCGGGAAACATTGCTGCAAGCCGGGAGTGGTCTTCTGGTTGTGCTTTTCATATTAATATCAATGTGGCTGGCTCTTCTCCAGCACGTGGCTGCTGGCGGAGAAGGGGGGAGGGGTAAGGGAGGGCCCCACCGTCACCGTCACCGTCACCGCCACCACTCTGTCCAGGATTCCAGATGCCGTATGCGCTCTGCCCACTCGGCAGCTGCCCGGGCAGCACTGGGACAGCCCCTCACTGCCGCCGCCTCCTCTCTAGACCTGTATCTGCCAGAGCACTTTAAATGCATGAATCATGCCCCTGCCTCTCCCCACCCCAAACCTTCAAGGCTTCCCAGCCCCCCTTCAAATAGAAGCCAGTGTTGGTCCAGTGGCCTAAGGCAAGGGGCCAGCCTCAACACCTGGTCCTCTTCCCTCACCACATCCCCGCCACCCTCACCCTCGGGGCTTTGCGTGTTATGTCACCCCAGAACCCTCTCCCTGGCTTTCTGCAGGACTGATCCTCATCTTTCTGGTTTCTCCTTGGGAAGGTCTTTACTGACAACCATATATAGTCCCTCCTCCACGTGGCCTGTGCCGTCCGCCTCAACAGTCTGCCCCTTTCCTTTCACGGCCCCGTCACGGCGTCATTGTGCATGAGGCGTCGCTGTGTGTGATGGCCGTCCTCCCCCCAGGGGACTGCGCGTTTTAGGAGGTCAGGGACCATGTCAAGGTGTCCCCGGCAAAATGAGGATCAGCAATCTGGGGTTAGAGGAGACTTGGAAACAAAACAAATGTGTATGTGCTCAAGTTTGGAACTAATTGGGAGATAAAAATTCTGGCAGGTGCGGAGAAAAACACCAGTTCTGGTGAAGAGGCACACTGACACTGTAGTGCAGTGGGTGGCGGCAGGGGCTTTGGCCCAAATTGGACCCCCCCTCCAGCCACTGGCAGCTCTGTAAGTTCAGCCACATGCCGAGCTGGTGAGGGGTGGACTGCCTCTTCCTCCACCAAGCCCTCCGGGCAGGTGGCTGCTGCCCCTGGGGTGAGAAGGAAGGGGAGGCAGGAGGCCAGGGGCGGGGGGCGGGGGGTCCTGACGGATCCGGAGAGGGGAAGGTGTCTTCTATCCCCCCGCCACATAAGGCATTGAGGCGGATGAAACAGGCGAAGGCTCAGGAGGAGGCTCCATCGGTACCAGAGAGAGACAGAGTGATGGAGCCGCAGGATGACTTAGGGAGCCTGAGGGAGGTCAGGAGGCTCCCTGGAGGAGGCGCCGGTGCGTCCTGAGAGAAGCAGCAGGAGAGGTGGAGAAGGGGAGAAGGTGTCCCCGGCGGGAAGTACGTGGAGACCCAGGTTCAAGAGCGAGTCCCAGGGTCCCTGGTCCCGGCTCCGTCAGCACCTGTAGAGCCCCAGGTTCCCAGCAGAGCGGCGAGAAGGAGCAGCCGTGTTTGGGAATGCCTCCTCCCTGCCCCCAGGAACCATGGAACAGCCACATCCCCTCTCCTTTCCAAGCGGATATTCCCCGGGAGATCAGCCTCTTGATTAGGGGCCTGAATCGTGGGAGCTTAGAAGAGCTCAGGGTGCACAGCTAAGCTGGGGCGGAGGGACGGCGCCGGCTGTTTACAGACACCCACGGGAGGAAGCTGGGCGGAGGGAGGGCCACCAGGAGGTGACAGCTGACTCAGAGTTACAGGCACATCAGCATCCACGTGGCCATGGCTTCATATGTGCATGCCCACACCTGGGGTCTGTCTGTGGAGGACTTTAGAGTAAACCTTCTGCATGCATAGGAGGGACAGACACAAACACACACTGCATGCACACACGTGTGGCTCCCCAACCTATGCTTACAGACAAATCTCATCTACAGTGCGTAGGAGCACAGGCTCTGTACATGTAGGTATGTATGAAGTACATATGGAGTCATGTGTCCAAAGACATGTCTAGTTATATACATGGCATATAGCCATGGTGTGTATGTGTATAGCCAGACCCACATCTGGTACGCACACACACACATGCATGTGGTGCTTACATACAGACCTGATACTAATGCACATATAACAACCCACCCATATCACATATACCTATCTGTCAGGTGTGTCCATGCGGTCATATGTGTCCCCATATATCTGTGACCTCACATCACTCAGAAAGGAAGAGAAGCCGGAACAGACTGTCCCTGAGGAGTGTCAGCGGTCGCCCTTCCTCCCGGGACACACACACACACACACACACACACACACGTTATTTCTGTGAGCAGTGGTAAACAATGACTCCTCTCTCCAGCAGCTGCCAGCGCGCATGGGCAGGCTCCTCCAGAGGCAGGTGATGGCGTCACAGCCAGAAGGAACAACATGTCCCCGCTGGGCCCTGGATGAGGCGGAAGCCTGCTCTATAGTAGGAAGCAGCCTTGGTCCAGACAGGGACTTTCTGCGGCCACTAATGGCGTCTCCCTAACTCGCTCTGGTGCTGTCGGATCAGGTCCGGCACGAGCCTTGGCCACCGAGGCTGGGGAATCCCTGTTCTCCTCGCCTTCTCCTGGCCCAGCCTGCCCTCTGGGACCCTCTTAGTCAGCAGCAAGTTGCATGGCCCCACGAGGACACTCAGGGCTGGCTGGGCGGGCGGCGGTCTTTGCACGCCCCCAGGCAGCAGCGCCCCCAGGCAGCAGCGCCAGCTTCTCTGGAGAGACATGGCCGCCACCGGGCCAGCCAGGCTTGAGGGCTGCTGTGAAACCTGACCACGGCGTCCTTCTTTCTAAGCCCGCATCTGGAGCCGTGCTGCCCAGGAGGAGGCCTCAGCCTGTGCGGAGCCTGACTCACCGGGAGGGGCCGGGGGATGACAGCTCCGAGGGACAGACTTGGGCGTTGTCTGGAGGGGCCCTGGCTCCTCACCACTTCTTAGCCTGTTGCTTTAGCTTTCCGAAAACCCGCTTCTTGAGCGACATCGGTCTCAGGGTTGGCAAAGCAGCACAATTGTGTTGGAAGTGATTTCTTCCTAAATGGTGGAGCCCTACATCAATGCCACGTGATGGCGGAGACCGGAGCCACCTGAACTCCTCGGTGTGTCTTCCTGCCTGTAACACTTTTAATTTGGGACAAACAGGATGTGGCGATTATTACATAAATGGCTCCATCAATCTCACTTCCTGGTGCACATGCCCCTGGGGTCCCTTCCACCTTGACTCTGGACTTGACCATATACCTTGCTGGGGAGGAAGACCTCAGCCAGCATGATGCCGCTGAGGACTGCCAGTGCTGGACACTGGGCGGGCCTCTGGGACTGCTACTGCCCGGTGTAATGGGCGGGGCTCTCCTGCCAACGAGGCCAGGCCGGGTGGAGGGCCAGGCGCACCAGCCAGCAGCCTTAGCTAGAGGCTCACCCTGTGGGCCCCAGCCCAGGTGAGCCTCCAGCTGACCGAAACTGCATGAATGGACCTGACAAGACGGGCCCCGACTACGGAGTCATGAGCACACCCATGCTGCAGTCACTAGGTTTGGGGCAGCCTGCTCTTTGGCAACAGGTAACCAATACGCAGACTGTTAGAGGCACAGGAAGACCCTATATTCTGCCCAGAGTTAGAGGAAGCTTATGGCTGAGTCGAGTGGAGAACTGCAACCCTGAGGGTTCTTCCTGCACCCCCAGGCCCTGCATCTGTTCATCCTGCCAGGCTTGGCATCTCAAGGGCCCAGAAGGAAAATGCTGCCTTGGCAGGCATCACATGTCTTCCTCCCACGCAAGGTATATGGTCAAGTCCAGAGTCAAGGTGGGAGGGACCTCAGGGCATGTGCACCAGGAAGTGGGATCGATGGAGCCATTTATGTAACTATTAGCGGAATAGTTAACACATTGGTGTTCCAGAACAGGGTACGGGAAAGGGCTGGCAAGGTAGGTGATGGGATTCAGAAGAGTCAGGAAGGGAAACTACCCCCTTCAATAGGGAAATGGTGCCCAGATGGCATGGCTCAGTGGTTGAGTGTCAACCTATGAACCAGGGGTTCACAGTTCAGTTTCCATTCCGGGTTGTGGGCTTGATCCCCAGTGCGAGGCATGTAGGAGGCAGCTGATCAATGATTCTCATCATTGATGTTTCCATCTCTCTCTCCCTCTCCCTTCCCCTCTGAAATCTGCCTGCTGTGTTTCTTTGGGAAAGTTGCTTAACCTGCTGAGCCTCAGTTTCCACACCTGTGAGAGAGGCAGTGTGCCCTCCAAGCAGGTGCCCTGGGTCCAACAGCCCCTAACCCGGAGTATCAGGATTCTTCTCTCCCAGCTCCTGAGCACCTCCCCCGGGCGTCCAGGGAGGCCTGGCAGCTGCTTCTCCGGGGCTTGTGCACAGGTCTGGGCTGTTCCGGTCAAGCTGGCGGCAGGGGCACAGGGTCTCCTGCAAGTGTGAACCTGGGAGAGGAGGAGGGAGGCAACGGGAAGGGAGGCCCACCCTGGGCCTGTTTTCTGTCTGTCCATCCAGAGTGCCTGGTTCAAAGGCAGCCGCAGCCCCTCAGAGGTGTTGCTGATCCCGGGACCCTTGACTCTGTCAGCAAGACCCCCGGCCGCACCCCCTTCACCTTTGATGGCTGGCCTGTGGCCAAGAGGTCAGACACGTACATCAAAAAGCTGCGCTTCCCCAGCCCGGCCAGCGCTGAGGTCCCCTCGCAGCCAGGCCTGGAGGAGGGAGCAGATGCCGGCTCCTGCTCAGCCCGGCTCCTCCAGGTGCACACCCTGGCAGGAGGGGCACCGCTAAGAGGGCACCGGGTGTCCTTCCGGGCCCGGTCATTCACTTCGTTGCTGAAGAGTCTCCTAGGCTGCAGCAGAGCCACCAACGGGGTGGCTTCCAACAGCCCAAGTTTGCCTCTCACGTGCTGGAGGCCACAGGTCCAGACCACGCGTGTCTGAGCTCTGGGCGATCCTTCCTGACCTCCCCTCCCCCGGTGTGGCCATCGCTGCCCGGTGCACTGCCCGTCTCTGCCGCTGTCCTCTCGCAGCTTTCTCTGTGTGCTGTCTCTGTGTCACCCCCTTTCTCATAAGGACACCAGTCTCATTGAATTTGGGCCACCCTCCTCCAGTCGGACTTCCCTTTACTTGCTTATATATGCAAAGACCTTATTTCCAAAAAAGAGTCACATTCACAGGTATCAGAACTCAGGGCTTCAGCACCCCTTCCAGGGGACACAATAGTACAAAACGTCTGTAGCCCGGTGGCAAGCATAATAATAGCAATGCGATCATCATCGTCATAAAGCACTTCCTGTCGCAGAGACCGTCCCCAGAACCTTACCTATGGATTGACCCACATTCTCATGACAGTCCATGAGTCAGTGTGGCTGTCACTGCTGCTTTGCAGTTGAGGAAACTGAGGCACACAGTGGCCCCGGGTCACACTGCCAGGTGGTAGAGTCGACCAGTCTGACCACCACCCTCCGCCAGTGGCTCACGGAATCCTATGTGTGGGTGCCAGCCGGGCAGTGGGAGCTGCACCCTCTCCTCATCACATGATCGGGCCGCAGGTTCTTACATTATGAATGACCTGGGCTGGCCTTGGCGTTCATGCTGCTTCCTCTAAAGTTTTCCTCCATCGACTTAATAGCCACAGGGTGACATGCACCCTGAAAACATCACCAGGACCTGAGCCCCTTTGAAACATGAACGGAGGCTGGGTGCCACCCCACGCTCTAGGCACGTTTCTGACGCACCAGACAACTGGATGGGGGTGATGTGAGGCATAGACCCCATGCCTGAGCCCACCCCCACCCCACGCCTGATCTCAGAGCCACTGGTGGTTAAATTAGAGAAGAGCTGAGGTCACAGTTTGGGGAATGCCGGAGTCACAGAGCAGGTTGACCCAGGGCCAGGGGGCCTCCCAGGCCTTGCCTCCCAGGGCCAGACTCCCCCCAGCTCACCCCCACCCACCATGCTCCTTGCTCCGAGGGACAATCACCAGCAGCAGACACGTATCATGTCTGAGAAGTCCCTTGAATGGAGACAGGAGGAGGCAGTTTGGGGACAGCCCACTCCGAAGGTCAGGGCCACATTTGGGGGTAGCATTGCCCAGCTGTAGCGGTGCCCGCCCCCACTGCCATGCCAGATGTCTTCTGGAGACAGCCGTGTGGTCAGCCTCCAGGCCGGGGCAGGACGGATCTGCTGCCCTCCCTCTCGGACAGGGATTCACACCCAGGAAAATAATTTCCTGGTAAGGAGATTAGAGGGCATCACTCGCTCTCTGGACAGGATGGGGCCGGGGTGAGGCAGGAGAGGAACAGCGGGAGAGGCCGGGGGGCAGGAGGGGCGCGGGAGGAAGTGTCATTGTCAATCAGGGCGCTGACCCGTCTAATCCAGCCTCCTGGCTCTCCTGATCCCAGGGACAGATGCCGGGTAACAAGGTGCAAACTCGGCGGGGCTGGGCCCTCCCTGCAGCCCTGCAATACGGGTCCCTCTGTGGAGAGCGGCTTAATCTTGCCAAGAGCTAAGCTGTCCAAAAGGCCTTTTCCGAGGCTCCGTGCGTTTCCGCTTGCCAGGCCTCACGTGCGGGGCTGCGGGAAGGCCAGGCGCAGCAAATTTCCTCCCGTTGGGGTGACTCATGCACCTGGTGGGGGCTGCGGTGGGGGTGGGGGCAGAACCTGAAGTCTCCCCAGACCCGGTGCTGGTCTCTGGCCTCCTTCGCTCATCCACGCCACAAGCACGTAGCGATCTAACCGGTGCCAGGATCAGATGGGCTCGTGATCCTGAGAAAGCTTGGTAGGTAACCGCATAGGATTACACCTTCGCCATCCATTCATTCACCCCTCCGTCCATCTGCCCAACTATTGTCCATCTGTCTATCTGTCCGTTGCAGGCTGGGCTCCCAGGTTGTCCAGGCACTGATGCAGAGAAGTGGCAGCCAGCCTCGCCTGGGGCCTGCCCAGTGGCCCATGGCAAAGCTGTCAGCCTGCCGAGGAGCTGGTCCTCGCCGTCCCCTTCCATCCAGCCTCCCCACGTTCTTAACGAACCCCCTGTGCCCAGGAGCCAGCAGAGCAGTGTTGGAGCTGGCGCTGACCGCTAGGTACCTGCCCCAAAGAAGGAGCCAGCTGGATGCTGAGGGCAACAATGATACTCTGCAAGGAGCAGGTGGAGGAGGGAGAGATGGCCAGCGACCAGGGCCCAGCCTCCCTTCAGTGTCCATTTGGACTTTCCAAGAGATTCACTCATGGGGCCAGTGGATAAATGGACATTGCAAGGCCCGGCCGGAGGGGCTCAGTTGGCTGGAGCCTCATCTCGTGCACCGAAAGGTTGCTGGTTTGGTTCTGTCGGTGCACATGCCTACGTTGTGGGTTTGGTCCATCAGGGCACATACAGAAAGCAAAACGATAGATGTCTCTTTGTCACCTACTCTGGACTTTTATATGACAGAGAAATCAAATTCAGTCTCTAAAATTACCCAACAACAATTTGCATAGCCCACATATAAAGCCAGCAGGAGGCATCAGGGCCTTGCGTGTATGAGTGACTTGCAGCCTTCTAATTACTTCACACAACTGAGGGGTCCTTTGGAAAATCCTAGTGGGCCTCAGCAGGTGTGTTTCGAGTGTGTGTGTGTGTGTGTGTGTGTGTGTGTGTGTGTGTTGGTCACCTGAGGACCCATCTGTTCTGAATTGCACAGAGAACACTTTCTGCCAGTGTTTGAGCACAGTCCAGACTTTCTAATTGCCGCTCTTCTGAGCACCCTAAGAAATGGACTCCGTCACCATGGAGTGTGGGTTCCGGTTTAGGGGGTGCCGGCTCCTCACTTTGGTTTGCATTTGTTGACCCCGAGCGCTAGCCGTCCTCTCCCAGCGAATGCTGCTCACCAGGAGCATCGCCAGGAGCCACATGTGTGCAGAGCGAAGGCGGAGTGTCCATCAACAGGAACGATGATTAGCGATTTATGTATCGGGGTCTTGTTTATTCTTCCGTTGTCAACAGTGGTCATTATTTATTTGAAACGGGGCCTTTCTCATTTTCTGGGCAGTTCTGCTTTGAGTAAGAGCATGTTGAAGGCTTAATAATTTTCACATGGCCGGGACCCAGAACAGAGAGGGCTGAGGCTCCCGTCGGCGAGGAGAAGGGTCTCCCCGCGGGGCTGCTGGCCCCACATCACAGAGAGGGAAGCGCAGCCACAAGACAGGAGAGCAGATAGTCAGAGAGCACTGGTGGCCTCCAACGAAGCTTCTTGGCCCAGACAGATGACTCCCAGAATCCCAGGGGAAGTGGCAGATGTGAACTCAAATCCTCCTTGGAGAAATCACAAAGAGCTGGAGGTGGACACGTGCTCCAGTTTGCCACCCCCCTAATGGGAAGCAAATGCCTTTGTGTGGCTACAGGGAATGCCAGGCCAGGAGGTGCCAGGGAAGGCGAACAGGGCCACAGGGCTTGGAACTAGAAAGAGCCGGGATGGAGTATCTACTGGTTTGTGGGACCTTGAGTAAGTCCGTAAGCCTGGCTTTCCTCATCTGCGAAATGGGGATAGTAATGTGCCCTACAGGCTGATGCTGAGAGCTGCATGAGGTAATACGTGTGACTTTCAAGGGGGGGCAAAAGATATACCACTTTCCTCCCTCTTCCCCGATACGGCAGCTACACTCTCTTCTGAAATACGGAGCTGGGTTTGGAAAGAATTAGGAAGGAATGTGTTTCTCCTGAGAGAAGACTGTGACAGACTCATCTCTTCCTCTCTCGGGCATATGGGCTTCAGAGGTCCGAGGAAGTGGCCAACAGAAAGTATGTTTGCTTTTAAGAGAGTGTTTCTAAGACTCTCTCACGTCCCAGGCTCTGGAACCAGTGACACTCTCACCCAGCTTGTCCGCGCTGGGCTGGGAGGAAGTGGGGGGTGCCGGGGCATGTTGGGGCCAGCAGCTAGACTTCAGCTGGCTGAGCCATCGTGTCCGAGGAGCAGGCCACCTGCCTCCCACCACCAGATGGAGGTCCCCAGCAGAGCCACAGAGCCCAGTTACCATGTCTGCTCCCGTCTCAGAACATTATCAAACATTCGACAAAGACCTAGACAACGTGTTTATGAAGTATTCAGGTGACAGGAAGAGCTACTAAGTAGAAGATAAAAATTACCAGGCTTTCTATAAACATTTTTTTTCCCTGACGCTCACAACCACTGCATGAGGTTGGGGCAGTTTAATTATTCTCATTTCCCCTCGGAGGAAGCTGGGCCTTGGACGGTTAAGTGACTTGCCCGAGGCCACAGGGCTAGGAAGCAGAGGAGCCGGAATGGGTTGAGGCCCTGAAGAGCCTGTCTGAGTCTGATGTGAAACACCAGTGCCTTCGGGAGCATCCAAAATGCTCAAGCCCCTCGAGGAGGAGGCAAAGGAGGGGCCATTTTCAGAATGTGCTCATCCGTTCATCCAACCACTACTCGGGGAACACGCGGTGGTACCGGGTCCTGCGGGCAGAGCAGGAAGCTGCAGAGGAGCCAGGCCGTATAGCCCGGGACATGCGGGCTGCAGACGGAGGGCCTTCAAACAGTGCTCGGGAAGATGAGTCAGGCCATTTTAGAACACGGTGATAGAACCCAGCTTTTACTGAGTGCTGGACAGCGTTCCAAACTCAGCAATCCTACGGGGTCAGCGCGCTCACTCTCCCAGCTTACAGGTGAGAAGCGCCGAGGCAGAGTCTGAGCAGCCAGTTGCCGGCTCTGGGTGAAAGATGGCCCTTTACTCAGGAGCCAGCACAGTGCACTGCTCAGCACTCTGCACACACAGCAGAGCTGGGAGGGCTCAGGGCAGACCAAGGTCCCACCAAGCGTGTGGTCGGGGAAGACCCTGGGCGGGGTGGCCGCTGCCGGGAGGAGGAGCAGGAGGCCGGGAAGCCCAGGGCGGGCGCGGCTGTGCGGGTTGAGGAGCAGAAAGATGCGGGGAAGGAGCCAGGGGCCAGGCGGACAGGGAGGGACGAGTGGTTGCAGACTGTGTAGGTCATGGCAGAGTTCGGATTTGTAGGAAACACGCTTCTGATTTATCTTCATAGAAAAGAAACAGCATGTGGCCAGGCGGTTACTGCATTTCCCCAGGGCAAACAGGATGTGGGGAGAGGGTATGAGAGCTGAGAGCACATTTCCCAGGAAGATCCCCTAAACAAGGAGGTGGAGACAGCGAGAAAGGTCTCAGCCCAATAATGTAGTGCCCAGCTGGAGGCAGCCAGACCCCGGCAATGCGTGAGGACACAGGGGGCCTCACAGGACTCAGCCGAGAGGCACCGGAGGAGGGGCTAAGCCAACAGCTGTGCTCCCTGCCCCGTGAGCTCCTGGCCAGGGGCGCCCGCTCTGAGTGTTATTGCGCCTCATTTTCGCCATGCTTCTGTTTCCCAGCCTGTCGTTTGACATCTGGACAGGTGAGCCGGTTCTTACCCTCTCCTCCCCACCATGAAAAGGCCAAGTGGGCCTTTATGCAGGAGAGCAGAGTGGTCAGGGTCCCTTTCCCACCGAGTGTGGGTGCTCCCAGGAGCCCCGAAGCTTGGGGTGCACAGCTCCTAAAGGGTGCCGCAGGACAGAGCAGCTCTGAGCACCCTGAGGCAGCCCACAGCTGGCACCGCCGCTCTCCCTGAGCCCTACTTACTTTCCCGCTTCGTTTTCAAAGCTCAAACCCTAACAGGTCTGCTGGGGTCCGAGAGCCGAGCTGGGTGCCCAGGCAGGGCGGCGTGGGGCCTGGCCGGGTCCTCTCAGAGACAATGTAGCCAGTTTCCCGGTGCTGAGTGGGGGCCTGGAGGACACATGCCGGTATCCGTCCACAAAGTCAGGGGTTCGAGGCCCTGCTAAACCCATTGGCACAAGGAGTGGAAACTACCAAAATGGGGCTTCCCAGCAAGAAGTGTGAGAGCCAGCGGCTGGCTCTGGAAAATCCATCAGGAGAGTTAGGGAAGAGGGTGAGTCAGGGAGAAGGATGAAGGCCCAGGAAACAAGAGGCAGTGAGCTGGAGGAGGGCACACCAGGGAGGCCAGTCAGTGGGGAGGGAGGGTAAGAAGGGAGGGACTGATCAGGGAGAGATGGGGGGAGGGAGGGAAGGGAGCTGGAGAGGAGGTGGAGCCAGCGTGCAGGGAGAGGAGGAGGAGGATGAACTGGGGAGGAAGGAGGCTCAGAGAGGAGGGGTCCCAAGGAGCACGGGGTGGGGAGCCAGGAGGAGGGGAGCTGGCCCAGCAGAGGCAGGTCCAGGAAAGGGACGCGGGACTTAGGCCATCTGCACGCTTTGGGCGGCTGACGGGGCGGTGACGGGGGCCAGGCAGACCCCTGCTTAGCCCCCCAGGCCCTTGTTCCTCTGTCCCCTGCGGGACTCGGGGCGCAGGCAGGCTCTGAGGGCCGGGCCTGGAGGAGTCCCGGTACGGACACGGCACCCATGCAGACTTGTCGCCCGGTGAGTGTGGCTCAGCTGCTTGGACAGTGCCCAATCCCTACACCGAAAGGTCACGGGTTCGATGTCCTGTCCGGGCACACACTTAGTTTGCAGGTTCACGGTTCAGTCCCCATTAGGGCACATACAGAGGCAGCCAGTCTATGTCTCTCTCTCTTTCTCTCTCTCTTCCCCCCCCCCCTTCCTCTCTCTGGAAAATAAAAAAGATTTGTTGATGGAGGAAAGCCGAGGGAAGTTCCAAGTTGGTGATCTACTACCATCCGCACATAAGCTGTCAGCACTGCTCGAGGCTCCCTGGCAGGAGACAGGCCCTCTGCCTACCACTCTGCCCCTCTCCGTGAGTCTGTGACCACTTTGAAATAAAACATTAAAAGCCAGGCCAAACTGTCTTGCCCTGGAATTGGCTGCATCCACCTCCAGAATTCAGTCTGACACAGAAACAGGTTTTGCTGTGCAAGTGGCAGTTTCTCAATTAATTCTTAAAAGAATGTGTGTGGAAGCTTACCCAAATTTGCTATTTATTTAGTACACTTCACTATATGTTTTTTTCTTAGCATAATTTTATAAACTAGGAAAAAATGTAATTTTTCTTGCTTCTTCTTGTGTCCTTAATGTCTTCGCTTGAATTCAACGTGCCCGTGAATTGCCAGTTTTCTACGTGGGCTCCGGCTTGGAAAGGCTGGAACCGCTGCGGAAGAAGCCCGCTCCGCTCAGGGAGGGACGGGACCTCTGAGGGGGAATCAGAGGCTCGGCAGGGCCCCGGCCGGGTGGTCTGGAAGTGACGGCGGGTGGTGGTGACGCTGACAGGTGAGGGGTGAGCTCCGGTCAGAGGAGGGGGGCGCTGGCGGGAGACAGTTGCTGCAGGAGCCGCAGGGGGGAGCTGGGCCCTCCCCGCCCGGAAGGGACTGCTGCACCGCCTCCCACTCCACATCCCAGGGAGGGAGCCGAGGCCTCTGACACCACCCTGAGCAGCTACCTTGCCCAGGGGCAAACAGAGTCACCCTGCCGGGGGCACAGGGCCTGGAGGGCTCTGCCCCCCCCCCCGCCCCCCACCCCCGTGCCGGGCCCCGGCAGCCAGCCCGCTGCCAGGAAGGCTCAGTGTGCCCGCAGCCCTGGCAGGGGCTGGTCAGGCTGGACTGCGTGTCGGTGGCCACAGAGAACATGTCTAACAGGTCCCCAACCTTCACCCAGGCCGGGGCTGAATGGAAACATTATCACAATTTAATTACCTTTCACAAACGCAGCCTGAGAAACCCCACTCCTTGGCCGGCATGCCAACCCCGAGTGGAGCCAGGGGTGAGCGGAAGTGTGCCCCCGGGGCCAGGGGGCGCCCGAGGAGCCGCGCACACGCTAATGAAGTTAAACGTGACCCGGGGCCGGGCCCACGCGGGGCCCAGCGGGCTCCCCCGGCAGGACCGCGGACGCCAGGGCCGGCCAGGCTGTCTGCATGGTCTCGGGGCTGCTTTCCCCCTCCTTTCTCCCTTTTCTTTCCTTCTTCTCCTTCTCCTTCTTCTTTTTCTTTTTTAATAAAACGGATGATAAAGGGTCCTGCCAGGACCCATTGTCTTCCAAAGTCCAGAGTGTTTGAAATTAATTTATCCGCTTAGGACGGTGTATAAATTTCTCATTACGAGTGTCAGTGATGAACAAGAAACCATTCCAGGCGATGTCTCGGGCCCTTGCCAAGCCGCGGGCCCGGGGTCCCCGGCGGAGCCAGGGCGGCGACAAAGGGTTTCACACAGTCAGGAGCGTTAACTATGCATGCTTTCGCGTTGCCCGGGCTCAGCCAAATGCCCTGTGAGAATGCCACGTCCACACCGGTTTTATTATTCCGCACAGATGCCGCTGGCTGTGTGTTTCCAGCTTGTGGAGCATAATGTGGGGTGTTGGGGGTTCTCTTGTTGTTGAGCATGTACGTTCTTACTTTGCCCTCCCCACCCCGGAGAGCGGGCAGGGACGTGGGGGCAGCAGGGGAAGTTGGAAGGGCTGGGGAAGGTGGGGGAGGGGATTAAATGAGTCCCTTTTTGGTGTGTGCGTTGGGGGGGAGGGGGATGGAGAGGGTGTGGAAACTAAAGAGAGGAAAGGGGAGGGAGGAGGAGGTTAAGCCCTGGGAAAAAATGGCACCCCTTGGTCCTTGTTGGGCCCGACTGCCAGCTACGCGGGGCACAGAGAGCCCTGCCCGCCGGGGGGCTGGCCAGGCTGCCAGCCATGCCCAGCTTCAGAGGGAGGGGTCCTCGGGTGCTCCTGCCATGTGTCACCTAGTAATTCCTAAATGCGAGTGTCTACCCGAGACTGCAAGGGCCGAAGAGGCGGCGAGGCTGGGCACAAACCCGGCGGCGGCGGGTCAGGTGGGCTCACCCTGCTGCCCCCCGGCACCGGAGCGCCCTGCCCAGCGAGCACGGCCCTGCCCCCTCGGGCCGCCCTCTGTGGGCTCCCGCTCAGGACCCGGCCGGGTCTCCCTCGGAGAAGGAGGCCCAGGAGCGGCAGGGAGGCAGCCGGAGGGCTCAGCCAGGGTGGGACTCTGCAGAGCGCGGCTTCTCCAGCGCCACCAGGGCGGGCACAGAGCGGAGGCCTTAGGGTCAGGGCGGGAGGGCTGGCTGGGAATCCGGAGACCCGAGTGGACGCCTGCTTGTCTCCCGGCTGCCTGCGCCCCAGGCCCGCTGCCACCCTCTCTGAACCTTCCTGTGCACGCAAAGGCTGGGGGTCTCCACGAGGCCCGTGCCGTGGGCGCCACGAGGACGGAGAGGGGGCAGGCCGCGCTGACGGTGGGCCATTGACCCTGACTGCCGTCTCCACAGCCCGAGAAGGTTGGGGTCCCTCTCCTGGGCGTCCTGCTGGTGACGCTGCCTGCAGAGTCTCCCCCTGCCCCTGGGATATGTGTGGCCACCTTCTCGACACGGGCCCCTCTTCCTCGGGATCCTGGCCAGAGGGCGGGCCCTGGCCCGGGGCCACCTCCACGAACCGCAGTCCCGCTGACGCGCTCACTCCCAAGCCTGTGCCCAGCCTCCGAGGGCAGGCCCCTTGGAATGGCTGTTTGGGATGCTGGCAAGTCACCGGCCCCGGGCGGCAGGCCAGCCCACAGCCCCTGAGGAGGTGGCCTCATTAGAGGCCTCATGGTCCAGTGGGCAGGGCATCAGATGGGACATCTGGAGGCTTGGGGCCTGGTCCAGCTTGCTGCTGCTCTGCTGGGTGACCCTAAGCAGATTACTTGGCCTCTCGGTGCCCCATCTGCCCCCTCCTCCCATCTGGCAAGGCTTCCTGGAGGGAGTATTGGGGGGGGCTCGCAGAGCCGGGTTCTACAGCACCTCGCTAGCCTCTCCGCCGTGCCCGGCTGGGTGTGACTGGGACCCGCAGGACCCCGCCTCGGGCTGCCCCAGGCCTGCCTCAGAGGCGGAAGCCGTGAGGGGCTCCACGGCGTCTCGGAGAGGAGAGACCCCTCTCTCCTTTGCAGATGGGGAAACGGAGGCCGGGAGCACAGCTGGGTCCTTTGCCAAGTTAAGAGCCAGAGCACCCACCCTCTAGCCTCTCTATTTCCCCCGAGCCGTTTGCTCTGTCTCTCCTTCCCAACCAGGTCCCCGGGGTGACACCTTCATCCTAAGGGTCTGACCCTGTCAATCCCGCATCAGCCCCTCCCACGACCTCTTGTCTGAGGGTGATGAACCCCCTCCGCAGCGCCCCGGCCTCCCTCTGCGGCCTCCCCCATCGCCTTCCCCTAGCCAAGCACAGCCCGCTCCGCATCCCGAGGCAGTGCTCAGCCCTCCACGCTCCTGCCCGTGGGCCTCCTCCCCTCTCCCGGATGCACTGAGGGCCCCTCATGAGTTCAGAGAAACATCCCTTCTGCTTGACACCTGCTCCAAGCTGTCCCCAAGGACAGGCCTGCTCTGTCCCGTCACTGCACGAGGCCCGCCTCCACCAGCGCACTGCCCGGGGGTGCAGGGCCTTCCCGGGCAGGACCTGCCGTCAGCCGTGCTGGGGCCAGAGGTAGGTCCAGGGGTTGGCGCATTGTCAAGGCCAGTGTCATAACCCACAAGCCCCTGCCCACGTCCCTGCCCTCCTCTCACTCCTTCAAGCACCTGTACACAAGGCACTTAGAGGCTCTGTCCAGGGAGCAGTGGCACACCAGACTCCCTGCTGCTCCAGGCTGTGCCCCCCCCCCCCGAACCATCCACCCCCAGCCATCCACCCCAACTCCTGCTTTCTGGTGCCTGGGTCCCAGCCCATCATTATAGACCCCCTTACTGTGCCTGCCCACGTGCTAGGTGACACGCACTGGCGTGTACATGTATAATTTATCATAGAAATGCGGACTCCTGAAGACAGCGTGGCTGCTCAGTGTCTTGCTGACCGAGGAAACCAAAGCTCAGAGAGAGTCGGTGGCTTGCCTGGGGTCACACAGCTGGAAGAGGCAGAGCTGGGATCCGAGCCCAGATCTGCAGGATTTGAAGTCACGCTCCCACTAGCACCTGCTCGCCTCCCTTCCTGTTAGGGGGCTGCTGGGAGGCAGGGCTGAGTGGCTGCAGGCAGTGAGGAATTTCCCGGCCACCCTACCCCTTGGCACCGGCATTTTAACCGTCTTCAGAGCTTTCCCCGGAGTGGAATTTCAGACATCACTATGCCTCATGTCACGTTAGCAAGATTTCCATCTGCTCTCTGTCTCAGCAGCATACTCAGGGAACTTGTGAGGGTTAACCTCTTCCCATCTTTCTCCATCATGCTCTCATTATTTTATTTTATTTTAAGCATTTCAAGGACCATAGTTTGGGGGCAAGAGCCAGAAATGAGATGTTAATTAAAATCCCTAAGGCTTTAAAATATCAGTTCTCCTCCAAGTGACCTAAAGGTTTAATACAATCCCAATCAAAGGCCTGGCAAGATTTAAAAAAAAAATTGACAAGTTGGTTCAAAAAATTTTCATTGGAAAACAAGGCAGTGGAAAAACCAAAACAAGTTTGAAAAAGAACAAAGTTGAGGGATTCACTGATTTCAGGACTTACTACAAAGATACCATAATCAAGACAATGTGTTAGGTAGGCAGGGATCAATGGAGGTGGATAGGAGACTCAGAAATAGTCACACACAGACACGGTCAGTTGCTTTTGGACAGAGATGTAGGCAATTCAATCTTTCCCACAAATGGTGTTTGAGCGATTGGGCATCCATATTCAAAGAGACAAATCTGGGTTCTTATCCACATCTAACACAAAAATTAACTCAACGGACCGTAGGCCCAGAAGAGAAACCTAAACTCTTAAAACGTCTAGACAAACGCATAAGAGAAGGTCTTCGTGACCTTGGGTTAAACAGACAATTCTTAGATAGGGCACAAAAGTGAAATCCATAAAAGGAAAAACAAATCAATGCACTGGATTTTTTCAAAATGAACAACCCTGCTTTTGGAGCATCCCTGGCTCGGGGCCCGGCCGGAGCCGGCCGCCACCTGGGCGGATGGGGCAGACGGGAGTCGCATGGTCAGGAGCAGTGCGGAGGCCAGACGGTGGGCACAGGGGCTGGTACGGGCTGGGGACCCTTTCCATACGTGGTCTTTGGTTTAACACTTAGCGCCTCTAACCTTCAGCTTTCTCACCTGTAAGGGAGCTGCCTCTGGAAAAGTCACTTGGAGGAACAGGAAATTGGAAAGTTTTGAGTTCCTTCTCCTTCTCCTCAGAGGGATATGCAGCCACCGGAGGCCCTGCTGCAGGAGCCCTGCTCTGGCCCAAGCCCGGAACCTGGACGGTGCAGGCGACAGGGATGGGCCATCTCTCCAGGGTTGTTGATGGTTCTAGAAGCCAAGAGTGGGAAGTGTGCAAAGAAGTAGGAGAAAGAGGATGGAGGGAGAGTAGAGGGAAGGCACATGGCCAAGCCCCGGTGACCGGTGCGCTGTCTTGGAAGAAGAGCCTCGGTGGGAACGAGCTGACCGGCTGGCTCATGCCAAAGCCCACGGCCGCCGTGTGCGAGCTCCGCCGAGCTGGAGCCGGACCCGCGCCCGTGAGGCTTCCCTGTGCAAGCAGCCCTCCTGTGTCAGCAGCACCCTCTCCCTCCAGTCCAAAACTGAGAGTAAAATGACTCATCAGTTCTCACCCAATGGCCGCCAGGACAGGGTATTTTATATTTCAGAAAGTGTTTGATGCAAAACAGATGCAAGAACAACTTGTGGCCTGGGAGGGTTATCGGTTACATATCACGTCAGCTACATGGGACACTTCACCCCTCAAGCACGCTGGAAGATGGGGTGCCACAGCTCCAGTGAGGAGCTCAGAAGCTGATGCACGGGTGTCAGTGGTAGGGAGTCTAGCAGTTTGGGCAGGGGCCAGGAGCATGGATTAGTGAAGAGGAGCAGGGGGAAGGAAGGGAAGGAAGGGGAGGGGAGGGGAGGGGAGGAGAGGGGAGGGGAGGGGAGGGGAGGGGAGGGGAGGGGAGGGGAGGGGAGGGGAGGGGAGGGAAGGGGAGGGGAGAGAACAAAATTACCAGATACAGTTACTTGCGCTATGCATGTGAAAAGTAGGGGTCTCCTAGACAATTGCATCAACTCAAACCCCATGGATTGAGCCTGTTCTATGTTTGGGTTCTGAGCCAGACCCTGGGAATAACCAAGGCTGGGGATTGCCTGTTCTGAAGGAGCTCCCCAAAACAGGCCTACGGGAGCTCCCCCTTCCCCACCTCGCACCCCCACCCACCCCCAGCCCCGCACCATCAGGCCAGTGTCTGTGAAAGGATCTGGGACCTGTTCATGTCACCCCCCTGACGGTGCCCGCCACCACTTTATTGTTGGGACAGAACCCAAGTGCATATCCTAGCTGACAAGCCTGAGGAGTCAGGCCCCCTGCACCCCCATTTCCCACCAATCCCCCTCCAGTGTAGCCCCGGTCCAGCTGGGCTTTCCCGGCTCCTCCAGCACCCCAAGTCTCTCCCAGGCAGGCCCGCCACCTCCCGCCTCCCGCACGGCCTCAGGGAGGCTCCCGTGGCTTTCTGGGGGGGCTTCCGGGAGCCCTCCCCCGATGCACGCGCTGTATTGCCAACCTCCTCCTAGCAGTTAGACCGTCACGGTTAGCTCTGTCCGACTGCTGTCTCCCCTCCCGTTAAAGGCTCCCTCCACGTGGGGCCCGGCCTCCTCCTCCCCTCCCCAGTGCTCGCCTCATGTCCGCCCAGGCTGGCACTGGGAGGCACGGACATCCGTGGCCGAATGAACACGTGAAGAAGTAACGACTCTGGAGGCCACAGGTGGCTGGGCCGGGACGACTGGCTCCCAGCAAAGGGAGCCGGAGCCGCCCTCAGAGCTCCACCGGGTGCGCGCCAGGAAGTGTCGCCGATCCGCTGTAGCCGGTTCTTCTGGGCCAGGGATGATGGAGCCCGCAGGCCCCGGGCTCCATGCTGGCCAGGTCCCCTCCTGCTCCTCTTCCACGTCCACTAACCGGTTTGGTCCTCTCCCTCCCTTAGGGGATGGAGGTTGTCCTTCCTGTGTTTGAGCCTGGATTGCTGTTTGCAGAGTCTCTGTCACCTCCCTTTCCTGGGTTTTTACCTAGAGTGGCTTTGCTTGCCCAGAATGCTCAGCACGGGCCTGCACCCTGCACCCTGCACCCACGGGGCTTTCTGTCTGCTCACCAGACCCACCGTGTCCTGCTTTGAGTCACTCGTAGCTTGGATCAGGCAGGGGATCAACTTCCTGATGGGGGTCTGCACAGGAGGCCCTGATCCCGGTGTTTTGAGCTCCCTCTGACGCCTGCGCTTCGCCCGCACCGCCAAGCACCCTCTTTGGGTCCTCACACGCAGCGTGCTGCAGGGGAGACGGGCTCCGCACTTTGCAGACTGAATCTCGCTGAGCACTGAGAACAGGCTCAGTCGCTGCCTCTGCGGAAGGGGGTTCACTAACGGGAGGTGGTACAAAGGAAAGAGCTGGCTGCCCCTACACAGGCCTGGTGCTGAAACGCACCCCGGCTGCCTGACTCCGCAGGGGGTTCTTTCAGGAAGGCTCGCCCTGCGGAGGGCACAGGCAGGTCGGGTAGGGGTGGGGGTGGCCGTGAGGTGCACTCCTCGGCCTCTCAGAGCCCCAGACTGGGGCAGGGCTGCACTGCAGACTTCCTCTCAGAGCCCCAGACTGGGGCACTGCAGACTTCCAAAGCAGGAACAGCCCTGCCGAGGCCGGGAGCTGCCGTCCCCGTGACGATGGACCGGGTGAAACAGCCACTGCCCTGGGTCTGCCCGCCGGGCAGGAGGCTGCTCTCCCCAGAGATGCTCACGGGCTCGGACAGTGGGGGACCAGCGCCCCGGCACTGCTCCGGGCACAACAGTGGGCACATCAAGTCACAGCACGTCCACCTTATTTGCCAATCTGTTGACTGTGCCCCCTGGCCCTCAAGTCCCTATTCACTGGTGGTAAACATGTTCCCTAGCAACTGAGTGTCAATATCAACAAAGGCTCCGATGAAGCTGTTAATCTGGGCGAGACTGACCGAGGGCCGAGGTGCTCCCTGCCGGCTCCTCCACTCACTGTCTGACACTCAGACGGGCCCACGGGGATGTCGAGGCTCTCAGACCCCGCATCTCCGTCCACTGTGGAAATTAAATGAAGTGTGCATCTCAGGCGGGAAAAGGCCTGGCGCTGGCCGCCTGGCGACACTGTTTCCCTCTTTCTTTCTTCCCCACGGTGCCTCAGCCCCGGGGCAGAGTGCTTCCCCGAGAGCAGTGACCGCAGCTAATTTTGGAAGGCATGCCTGTCATTTGTTCTGTTCGCGGGGCTCCAGGTGGGGTGAGGAGGGCAGAGCTGGCTCTGGACTCAGCCCTGTGCAGGCTCAGGCCTCCATCGCAATCCGCAGTGGAATGAGGGTGAGCACGTGGCGGACACGGCGGCGAGGGAGCAGCTGCCCCTCCCTGAAGCTCCCACGTCAGTGGAAAGAGGCCATAAGCAAACCAAGAAGCCAGGTCATGATCTAAGCTGTGCGGGTACCTGGGGGAGAGCATTTCAGCAGGAGGAGGGGCAAATCCAGCCCTGAGGAATGCGTTTTGTGTTTTGTATCTTCAAAGAGCTGCAGGAAGCCAGAGCATCTGCTTGGCTGATAGCGCAGGGCCTGGGGGGGGGGGGTGCTGTGGTGAGGAGTCAAAGTTCATCTAAGGGGGTGGAAGCCAGTGGAGAGTTTCCACTGTGGGGCGACTCGGTCTGAATTCCATGGATGGAGAAGTGACTGCAGGGAGGGGATATCTGGTGGAGGCAGGGAAACCGTGTAGGAGGTTCTAGGAGCGAGCAGGTGAGAGGCGTTGGATGTGGCATTTCTGTCTCACCCCCAGAGGGCCCCGCCTGAGGCTGTTGGTGGCGGAGTGGAATGGGCGCGAGGGGGGCCTAGCCTTGAGAGGTGGACGTGTGGGGCTGAGGCTGAGCCCCACGCTGGTGCTCGGCCCTTCCTCCATGTGTCCTCGGAGAACACTGCGCCTCTCGGGGCCCCACTTCCTCATCTGCTAACGAAACGGTTTGTTCTGTCTACTCTGCAGAATGCTAGGAGGGGGTGGGAGGAGCGTGCATTTGGAGTGGAACAAAACTGTTTTCTAAGTCCGACTGAGCCTTTCACTAGCTGTGAGGCCTTGGTCAAGCTATGTAACCTCCCTAAGCCTTGGGTCTTCTCTCCTTTAAAATGAGCTAATGGCATCTGCCTCCAAAGGTGCTCAGTTAGTGCTTAATTATTTGTTCAGCATACATTTGTGTGTGTGTGCTAGGCATCGTGCGAGGCAGTAAGATGGGTAAGACCTGGCCTTTCTTCTCCTGGAGGCAAGAAGACTGGCTTGTTGAGAACAATTACAGCCCAGGGGCCTTGCCCTCAGGAAGCCCTGGCACCCGCTCTTGCCCAGGCCAGCAGCAGTCTGGGGGTCTTGTAAGAAGTATTAGGGCTGAGCAGAGGGGGCTGGGCTGGGGTTCAGAAACCCAGGTGCTAGCAGGCTCCTGCCCTGGTTTTAGTCTTTTCTCTGGGTCCTGGTTTCTGCACCTAAAATGAAGAGATGGGATTGGATGGTCTTTAACTCCTTCCACCTTTGACAGCATGGAGGAGGACCATCCGCCTTGGGCAGGAGCTGGACAGCGATAAGGCCACAGGCAGGGCAGCTTTTCGAAGATTCAGAGTGGTTCCCACAAATCCATGTTCCCTTCCGGCAGCAGATTCTGGGCCTCGGGGGTCCTGAGGAGCCCTGGCCACCTGAAGGAAGGTGTCCCCTCACAGTTGCCTTTTAACCTTCTGATCCTTAAAGGAAAAAGTGGGGCTCTCATGCCCCTGACACCTCTTGAATTCCTGCTGATCTCCATCTTAAACGTGGAGACTGCAGCCTCAGGACAATGTCTGGAGAGGCAAGAATGTCTAAGTCAATCTTATCTAATAAAGAGTAATATGCAAATTGACCATCACTCCAGCACTCAAGATGGCTGCCTCCATGTGGTCAAAGATTCTGCCCCAATGTGGACACAAAATGGCCACCACAAGATGGCCAGCAGGGGAGGGCAGTTGTGGGCAATCAGGCCTGCAAGGGAGGGCAATTGAGTGTGATCAAGCCTGCAGGGGAGGGCAATTAGGGGTGACCAGACTGGTAGAGGAGGGAAGTTGGGGGCAACCAGGCCTCCAGGGAAGGGCAGTTGGGGGGGACCCAAACCTGGAGGGGAGAGCAGTTGGGAGGGACCAGGCCTTCAGGGAAGGGCAGTTAGGTGCAATCAGGCTGGCAGGGGAGCAGTTAGGCATTAATCATGCTGGCAGGGGAGTGGTTAGGGGTGATTAGGCTGGCAGGCAAAAGTAGCTAGGGGCAATCAGGAAGGCAGGCAGATGAGCAGTTGGGAGCCAGCAGTCCTGAATTGTGAGAGGGATGTCCGACTGCCCATTTAGGCCCGATCCTACCAGGATTTCATCCACCAGGCCTCTAGTAATAACATAACTTGCATCGTGTAGAGGTGAATGCTACTTTCTGCTGTGGCAATTGCTATTCACATCCCATATGCAGTAAGGATGGAAAGTTTCTTTCAAAATTACACTCAGTTAATAATCAAGGTAAGCCCATTTTGGGGGGGGGGGGATGTGTTGCGCCATATAAAATTGCCAATAACTGACCACTTCCGACCTGTAAAAACAGCAGGTTCATACCGTTCAACCTAGCATAAAGTAGCGGTGATAACAGTGGCAGCTAGCATTGATGAAGGACTTACTACAGCAAGATGCTGCTCCCACTGCTCACAAGGGCCACCCCACGCTGTCCCCAGAGCGGACAGAGTGCTTGGGAAGCACCGCAGCTAATGGCACACTACATCAAGCAGCCCTGGGGCCCTGGGCCGAGGCGAGTCCAGAACCTGAGCCCCTCCTTTGACTGCAGAGTCCAGTGCCCCTGGCCCACCCTATGCTCCTATTTCCTGGACAGCTAACACAGAGCGTGGGCTGGTGATGGTCGTGGCTGGGGAATAGGAGTGTGGGACAGAATTACAGCAACTCTCCCAGCCTGGGGGAGACAGATGGTGCAGTGATGAGTCCCCACTGTGCGGCCCATGGGGAGACATCAGCACAGCGCTGTGGACAGGAAGGCTGCTCCCGAGCCCCTTGCAGGCCGGGGCTGAGCTGTGTTCACCTGTGATGGGCAGGAGGGCCAGGTGGCCAGAGAGGAGGAGGAGCGGTGGGGCAGGTCACCCTGCACAGGGCCAGGGAAGACGTAAGATGCCAAGCAAGGGAGGGACCAGAGATGAAGCTGGGAGAAGAGGCACCTCTGACCTGCATCCTGGCTGCCCTCCCCTCCCCCTGCGTCTCCCCATTCCTTCCCCGGCTGGCTGTCGAGGGTGGGGACCTACAGACTGTGCCCCAGATATATAGGTGATTAAATATGCACCGTATATATATACTTCCCCTGGAGCATGAGTAAGTGCTCAACAATGTTAATTAGCTATTGGCTGCGTTTTAATCATTCCTTCAGGGCTGCGGTTCATTCACCTCTGACGTGAGAGCCACGCAGCATTAAGGCGCCTACTGATAGCTACAGCCTCCCTCTGGGGGTTTCTTACAAAAAAAAAAAAAAAAAAAGCAATCAAAACACGAGGAAACATAAGACACACCCACCCTGCTACAAACTAGCTGAGCAGAGCTCCTCCCAAGTGTCAAGGTCATGGGAGAGAGGGAAAGACAGAGGCCTATTCCAGATTGGAGGGTTCCAAGGAGACATGACTACAAGAGGAGAAGTGGGGTCCTGCTTAGACCCCGATGCTGTGAGGTAACTGGCAAAATTCAAGTAAGGCCTGCAGATTGGTTGTCAGTGTCCTGTCTGCCTGCGCCCTGGTTCTGACCTGCGTACACAGGGAAGACTGCGTGAGGCTGTGCGGAACTCCTGGGACTAGTTTTGCCAAGTTGTTTCAAGTCTGAAGTTATTTCAATATGAACATTTAACCACAAGGACTAGTGAGAATAGCCACCTCACAGGTCTCGGGAACACATGTAAAGCACTGAGCAGCGCGGGCACCAGCAGACTGTCACTGCTGCCAACGTGCAGACCGAGGCCGCTGTCGGAGCCAGAGGGCACAGGCCAGCGCCCTCCTTCTAAAGCGTCATTCAGCTGTCTCCCTCCTAAGCACACTCTGGAAAGCACAGGGAATGTGGCAGGGAGCAGGCCCCACGCCCATCCCTGGCCCCCTGGCGCCAAGCGGCAGAGGCAGATGTCAATCAGTGACTCCCCCAAGCAGCACATGGGTACACAGGGCACTGAGGTCTGTGCGGGGAGTCCCCAGGCCCGCATGTGTGGGAGGCCAGGCTTCCCCGCCATCCGAAGGTGTGGAGAACGATGCTGGGTGAGCAGGCTGTGAGCGGGCTCTAGAGCGGGGGCGGGAGGGACGGCCTGGCCTGAGGAACTGCCATCCGGGCCGGACCGGCTCCCGGCCCTTTGCCGCCTGCCACGCCACAGGGCAGCCAGTGTTCCCAAACTCGGCGACACTTCAACTGCAGAGAGAGTCCCATCTTGCGAATTCGTCAGCACGGGGGCTTTGTGCCAACTTGGAGGATTTTTTAATAGAGGAAAAAGTGTAGATTGGGTAGGACGTGGTGATCTTGAGAACGGTCACTCTGCCAGCTTTAAGAAGAAAAGGCGCCTGGCGGTGTCTCGGTGAAAAGCAGGGCATGCTGCAGGCAGATAACAAAGCGCCTTCTGTCCCCTGGCACGCCCGGTGCCCAGCACGTGTCACAGCATCTTCACACCTCGCCCGGGGGCGGGCCCCGCAGATGCCCCTGCCCGCGTCACGGGCTAGGCATGAGGAGCTGAGAGCCAGAGAGCGGGGGCCTCTGTGTGCCCAGGCGCGGCTGCCCAGCCGGGCAGTGCGGTGGGTGGGCAGAGGCCTCTGTGCCCTGCACCCCCAGGGAGAGGGTGCAGGGGAGGCAGTGCCGGCAGGTGGCCAGACGGTGCTGGTTCACCGTCTCCAAACCTTACGCTCGTTAGGGAGATGGCCTACAAACCCCTCCCGGGAGTGATGAGCCTCCGCCGAGTGCTTGTGGGGCGGCCCCAACATGGGGCACACAGAAGCCACTCCCTAAATGGAGGGCCCTCCTCTCAGCCTGTAGGGTGCCCTGTACGCACAGCCCAGGAGCAGCCTCCTGGTTCTGACTGCGTGCGTTCATTACCCCCTTCGTGCTGACACCACACAGCCAGCCTGTGACCTCACGGCCGTGCCGATGGCGTTTACTCATTCACATTCAGACACACCTACTGCGCCAGACACCGGGCCAAGGGCTCCACACATGGGAACCCCGACTCTTCATAACAACCCTGAGAAGTGGGTACAGATAGTCATGGGGAGGTTGCAGGTCGATCCCAGGAGGTCTGACTCCAAATGTCGTCCTCAACCATAGCACTGCCCACCTGCTGCCCATGAGGGTAGCCGTGCCACCACGGCGTGGCTTGAATTGTGACTCCAAGGTTCGGTGAAGTCCTGACCCTTCTGCCCCAGCACGTGGGACTTTGAAGACGGTCTTCTTGCAGGTGTGGTCGGTGAGGGCCTAGGGTGGAGCCTGAGCCCCCGTGACTGGCATCCATCAAGCCCCAAGGAAGGATTGAGTCCCAAGCCTCTCAGGTTAAGCACCCTTGTTGCTTTGTACATAAGGATATGTTGTTAACATGGCTAAGATTTTCAGCATTATGCCCAGAGATACAACTATAAGATAATAAAGGCAAGGTTAAAAATCCTATAATCTTAACTTGAATTGGAAATATCAATATGAATTCATGATGTGTTTTCTTCCCCTTTCCTAAAGAAAGCACCCCTCAGCAAGCTCTGGCCACTAGGAAGCTCTATGAGTAAGGCCAGCCAGAGTGATGAGGCTCCCAGCTCCAGGCTGGGGGCTCCGGGAATGAGGGAGCTTGGAGAAGTAGATTCTGGGGCTGAGGTAAGAAAAACGTAAGATGAGCTGAACCATCTTGTCCTACCAGAAAGCAAAGACTTTGTCCCAAATTTCTGCAGCTGTATCAGAAGGAGTTCTCTCAAAAATGGTTCTTATTGGCCAACAATGGGAAATGTTATCATCAAAAATAGAAATGACTAAGATGGATTGAAATAAACCGAACATTGAGTTTATAATGATAGCTTTAAAAACGTCATTGTCACCTTTGGAAGACACTAGAAAACCAACATATTATTTTGAAAAACTGTTTTAAATTATTATTTTTAAAAGGAAAGGTTCAAACATTTATTCTGCCTCTCCAGGGAAATCATTAATGAAGGCGATAGCTGTTATAGAATAATTAATTTCACCTAGAAAATGCAAAAGGAATAAGAGGACATTACCCTTTTATTTATTTTTTTTTCAAATTTTAATATTTTTCATTAAATTATTATCTGTGTACATATATTACCATTGCCCCCCCACCAAACATGCCCTCCCTCCCCAGAGTTTTGTGTCTATTGGTTATGCTTATATGCATGCATACAAGTCCTTCGGTTGATCTCTTATCTCCCCCATATCTCCCTACCCTCCCCGCTATAATTAGACAGTCTGCTTGTTGCTTTACTGTTGCTATATCTAGCTTATGGTTCATCAGTTTATAATGTTATTTATTATCCATAAATGAGTGAGGTCATGTGGTGTTTCTCTTTCATTGACTGCTTTATTTCACCCAGGATGATGTTTTCCAATTCCATCCAGGTTGCTGCAAATGATATGAATTCCTTCTTTTTATGGCAGCATAGTATTCCATTGTGTAGATGTACCATAGTTTTTTGATCCAATGGTCTGCTGACGGGCACCTAGGCTGTTTCCAAATCCTAGCTATTGTAAATTGTGCTGCTATGAGCATCGGGGTGCATATATCCTTTCTGATTGGTGTTCCTATTTTCTTGGGATATATTCCTAGGAGTGGGATTACTGAGTCAAATGGGAGTTCCATTTTCAGTTTTTTGAGGAAACTCCATACTGTTGGATATTACCCTTTTAAACCCTAATGAAATAAAGGCCGACATGGCGGTTAAATCCATGAACTGGAAGCTGGTGGGAAGTTTATGATGGGAAGGTCCGGCAGCGACACCTGCTCCTGCAGATTGGTTGAAACTTTACAGAAAGAGGCTCAGACATGCGCTCATGATGAGATCTAACAGGAAGCACATGGCACTTCGGAGAGGATATTGCAAAAATCTGAACCCAAGTCTGGACATAACTGTACATTTATAGGAAAGACAGGCACTGGGAGGCTTGTTAACACAGTATGGTGATGCAGTCACTGTTCACGCACATCGCAGTCTTCTCTCGCTCCTGGCGATGCCAGGGCTACAGCCCTGTCACCTAACTCCTGCTGCCTGTTACCTAACACCAGCTTCTGCACTCGTGGTTCTGTTGGTCTCTCCAATCCTTCCCTGAAGTGGAAGAAAAGAGGCCAGGAGTCCTGCTCCGGGGCTGGCTGTGCCCTGTGAGCTCTGGCTTCCCCACGTCACCAGCTGTGAACCTGATTCCTGAGCTCCATGTGCTCCCCTGCCCCTTGGGGCCCTGGGTGGTAACAGCTCCCATGGTGGCCAGTCCCTGGGTGCCTTACACCCCTCTTCATTCCCTACTAGCAGCATCTCTGCAAACAGTCCCTTCACTTACAAGTCTCTTCGCCAATGCCAGCCACGTGTTTCTTGCTTTTCACATATGGGACTGCCTGCCCACCCAGCACCCACCAACTGGCCCTATCCTTGAAGCCCCGGGCCCCAGACAAAGTACCAGATCCCTGCTCACAGATCATGAGCCTACAGGCATGGAGCACCTCTTGCTGGGGCCATTTGCCCCCGAGTGCAGGCGTGGCTTGGAGAAGATCTCCGGATGGAGGCCGTGCCTCTGTGTCCTCCGGGAGCCCAGCCCCCCGACTGGCTGGCCCCACAGGAGTGGGGGCACGTGGCATGGAGGGCAATGTGGCTGTAGTGGCTTGAGCTGAGGGAGGACAGCATTGTCCTCAATCCAATTCCTCCATGTTAGAAGCAGAGTCAATGGCAGTTCGAAAGCCAGCCCCTCTGGGACTTGTGCAAACACACCAGGTTTCAAGAACAGAAGTCGTGTGCTGGCCACGGCACACACCCACATCCAGTCAAACAAGCCACAGTGCCCACATGTGAACTTCTATCTTAATAGGGATTCTTGATCTTGATGAGTGAAACAGACATGCACATATGCAGCCAGATTTCAATTTAGCCCATGGTGTTGGTAACACTATTTGCATGAAGAATCAGAGAAAATGGAGAAAACTAAAGAGCAGGCAGAGTGCTTGCTGGGTGTGGTGTCTGCTCTGGGGCCAGGCTCTGTCCCGGGGACGGCACTGTGTCAGCAGGTGTTGCCAGGCTGAGGACGGCCTGGCTGGGAGCTGCGTGGAAATCACCACCGCCGCACACACCCGGCTGAGGGGCAGGACTGCTGCTGAGAGCCCAGCTCGATGGGTAAGCCCCGAGAACTGCCTGCCACGTTCGACCCCTCCTGTGGGAAGTCACCAGGCAGGCGTTTGTCTCCCCAGCAGCTTAAGGAGATTCTGAACAAGTAAGAAGGGACGGGAACGATATTTCCTGCATTCCGGCTGGCGGCAGGCCTGGCCTGCACCAGGGGCTTAATAACCTATTTTGCTCAGGTCTATAGTCTCTGGCCTTGGACGCTGAGAATGACAGTGGTGGCGGTAGGACCTCTCAGTGTGCTTTTTAAGGGCGTTCCTGTAGCATATTTGTGTCTTGCTTTGCATTCACAAGGTCCCCTGCTGTGGGAATGGCAGCTACTGCGGCCCCCCTTCTCCTGATGAGAAAACCGAGGCCCAGGGATAAAGAGATTTGTCTGCACAGACTCCAGAGTCCAGGGCCAGAGCCAGAGCCGGATGCTTGGCGCCATGTCTGCTGCTCTTATCGTCATACCCGGGACTTACAGGCTCAGCAGCAGCTCCCAGGGCGAGGAAAGGCTCGTCGCATGCCGCATGCGGGGAGTGCGTGAGGCCTGGCTGATCTTCAGGAGCAGGACAGCTTCCGGGTAGAAGAGGAGAGCACTGGTTCTCATGAGATCAGTGCCGGGCACTGAGCGTGGGCAACTGCCCAGAGCCAGGATGCCACAGCTCGGGGCCAGGGAAGTAAAGGCTACTCCCCCACCCCCAGGCCCACCCACCAGGGGCACCGGGGAAGGTTGCACCTTAGCGATGTGGGGGGTTCCTGGTGACACAGTGTGGCCCTGCGCCCTCACTTCCTGGGCTTTGGTGTGGGTTTTACATGCGAATATCCATTTTCACATGAGATCAGCTCTGGGAGCCCAGCACAGGCTGGGGGTTGGAGCATGGGCCTGCGGATGCCCCACTTTCTGGGTGAGAATCAGACGTGATGTGTTAGCCCAATGTCAGGGAGAGGGCATTGCTGAGAAATTGTAGCTCCTTCTCAGCCCTGGCCCCGAGAGAGTGGTCTTAGCGAAGAGCCCCTCCCCCTGATACTGTCACCGTGGCTACACCCCTCAAGCAGCCCTTCCCCCCGCATTTCAGTCAGTGCTCTCGGGGTGGCCCAGGGAATGCCAGAGAACAACCCCCCAGTCCTCAGGGTCCCTGACCACTGGGGCTCCTTGCCCATGCCAGGCCCGGCAGGAGGGCAGGGAAGGCGTGGGGAGAGCGAGCTGAAGGAGCAGTGGCCAGGCCTCGTCCTGGGCTCCCGCTGACCGACGCAGACCTGGCCTGCTAAGCCCCTGGCCAGAGCCTGCCTGCGGGGGGCTGCACAGGCAGGATGCCCACCGAGCAAGGAAGCCATTGAGAGCGGAAGCCAGGCCCCAGAAGGAAGTGGTCAGAGAGGGAGGCGGGCAGGGCACGGGCTGACCCAGGCCTCGCCACAGGCCGCACTCCGCACACTCTCACCTTCCGCCCCGCCCGCTGCCCCGGCCTCGGCCTGGATGAGGTCCGGGGGGAGATGCCGATGGCCTCCTCAGAGCCGGGTCACCGGGGCGTGGCCTGAAGGATGCGATGGGCAGAGGCAGGTACAGGGGAGGGCGGTATGCCAGGCTGAGGGATGGCTGGGGGTCCACAGGGCACCCAGAGCCCAAGCCGACCATGAAGCAGGAGAGGGCAGGCCGTGGGGAGGGGCGACAGGTAGTGTGGGCTTTCCAAAGAGCACCCAGAGAGCACCGGAGGCCAGCCGCCCCTCCATCGGGGACAGGAAGCCCACGGCTCAGCGTGCCGAAGGCCATGGAGTGGCTCTCAGTCCTGGCAGCCGGCACGGCCAGAGGCTCTGTGCTTCTCCCGTCGCTCACTGGGCACGTGGCGCTCGCCGTTCCGCCCTCGGCACCTGCCGCCAGGGCTGGCCCGTGTGCGGAACCAATGCCTGCGCTGGGATTTGATCCCAGAACTGCCTTCAGGGACCTTGTCTTTCCCACCATCCTTGTCTTGGGGATCTCTGCATAGTCCATGGGCCAGGTGACCTGTACGAACACCCAGGGACCCGATGGACAAGTGTTTGTTGAGCAGCTTCTATGACTTAAGCTGGGGCGGGCTGCAGGAAGAGTCGGGAAGGGTGCCCGGGCCGTGTCCACAGGCTGAGGGTGGAGAAACGAGGCCGGCCATCCACCAGTGGTCACAAGAGCTCAGTATGTGGCCCAAAGGGACTCGGGCGCTGGGAACTGTGCGGGAGATGGGCAGGGAATGGGGTCAGTTCGTGGGCATCTTGGTTTTCTCTGTCTCCGTATTGTGACTCTAATGGCAGAAACCCGAACTCATTTCAAGTAGGTGCCACCCTGTCCCGCCTGACCTTGGCTGCTGAGACCTCAGGGACCTGCCCCTCCTGGGCCAACTCTCTGTGCCGGTTGGCGGCCAAAGCCAGGGTTTTCTAAACCCTGTGGCCACTTCCTGATGCCAGAGCTTGGCTCTACCCGGCCCCTGCCCCACCTTCTGGGTGCCGACCCCAACCCCATTGCCTAGCATCCTCCTAGCCTCCCAATCCCAGCCTTGCACCTGGCAACTGCCGTGCTGAGAGAAAGGGCTAGAGTTTGGGGTCAGTCCTGGGTTAAATATAGGCTCTGCTAGTCACTTATCCTCTCCAAACCTCAGCTTCCTCCTCTAAAAGGGACAGAGGTGCCTGCCTCATGGGGTTGATGGCGAAACACAGAGATGATCACAAGGCGAGGAGCTGGCGCTACCAAAGGTGTTCTCGGTCAACAGGGCCATCGCTGCCCAGGCCGTGCCCCTCCCTGGGGACAGAGGGCCGGGCATGCCTGCACTTATCAAGCGGGCACAATGCTCGTGGCTCAACGGGCCATGACAGCTGCACGACTGTGCAGCACCCGTTTATCCAGCACGGCCCCTGTGCTGCCTTTGGCTGCTCTTTGCTACAACGAAGGGACAGAAATAAAGGTCACCCTCAGCCAACGCCGACATTCAAACTCGGGGGGTGGCCAGGTGCGTCCCACCACCTCCCTCCCGCAGAACGTGGAGAGGCAGGTAGGGGTCGGGGTGCACGAGGAACTGTGCCTCAAACTCCAAGACTCATGCAGCCCTGAGATTCCCGCCCAGAGGAGCCCATGGGCCAGCAGACAGACTGTGGGAACGGCAAGTCGCCCACCCTGGGGCTGTCCGCGTCTCCCGCATCCTATGCCACGCGTTCCCTCTCCATCCAACAGAGCTCAGTTTGCTTGTGTCCAACGCGCGTTCCATGCTGCCGCTCTGAATAAGAATTCTAGACTTGGAGAACTTCAATGAATTCCACTCTCTTTTTTCCAACAAAATTAAACATAATGACCCAATGTAAGGTGACCAGACGTCCCGCTTTTGGCAGGACAGTCCCGATTTCTAACAATTTGTCCCACGTTTTATTCCAAAAGCGGACGTCTGGTCACCTTACAAAAAGGAAACACAACTGTCCATCAATCTGGCTGAAGAATGAGCCCTGGAAGATCTTGGGTCCTGCCCACGGCCCTTCTAACGCCCCGAGGCCCACAAGACAAACCCTGGGGCTCTGGACAGCCAGCCATGAAAACCCCTGAACCCCCCAAATTCTTTAACACTGAGTGACTAAGACCTGGGACTGTGCCCTCAAATGCACACGCGGCGGGTAAGGGAGCATTGTCCTGCTCTCTAACTGTTCCCTGTGTGCTGAGCTGGTCTCTCTGAAGAAGTGGACACTGTGTTCGCCCCTCCCCTGGGCTCCTCTGAGCCCTGGGCAAACGCACGGGAGAGCTCTTGATTATGCGGACACAAATGGGGCCAGAGTGCTGGGCCAGCATCTGCTCTGGGCTGGTGAACCGGTGTCCTTGCCAGAGGGAAGAGCGTGGTGGGGGTGGACACGCTCAGCTGCCACCAGGCCTGCTCCAAAGCCTCAGGAATCTCAGACGCCCGAGCCCGGCACCTCCGGGAAGAGGCCGGCAGTGGGTGTGGTGCCTGCAGAGCTAGAATAGGGCCTTTGGGCGTGGGGACAGAGACACATGGCAGCTAAGTGCTATGGCCCGGCCAAGTGGGGCTTCAGCCTGGCACAGGGAAGGGGTGAAACTCCCACTCAGGTCTACAGGGGAGAAGTGTCCCCTAAGCCACCCTGGGCCAGGGGCAGGAACCGGCATTGCTGGGGGGAGCAGCGTGGAGTCCGGACCTCACATGGTGGGGGCTCTCCTAAGTCTTAACTCATCTGGTTCCCCTCACAGCCCACAGGCTGGCCAAGATCATCACTCTCTTTTACCAACACAGACAATGTTTGTAAACATTTTCTTTCCCAATAGCAAAGGGAGAATCTTCATTTGAACCCAGTTCCCAGGACCCTCCAGTTCACATTCTTCCTCCTGTATCTGCCACACTGCTTGCAGACAACCCCAGATGGAGGCAGAGCAGCGGCTGGGGCCATGGCCGTTGGAATCCACCCACAGAAGATCGCTGACCCACAGAAGTCTGAGACGCCATCCACAGAAACAGGCGCCCGCGGCCACTGAACCAGTCCGGCTGCCCAGGAAGCCAGCATGCTCTGCGGGGTCTGCGAAGAGAAGGCGGAGCAGAGACATGAGAAATGCTTCCATGCGCTTCCCTGGAGCAGCTTCTACTGACCTGCCTGGGCACCACCCCGAGCAGATTCCTCCTCTGGGCCTGCTGCTCTGAGGGTCAATCTCTTGTTTGTTAAAACTAGATCCACTCACTCTCATGACTCATTGGAGGCTGTCAGAGCTGATAATACACTCAGCTGCTCGGTCAACACCAGCTCCCGTGGCACCAGGGTCCTGCAGTTACACACTCATGGAGCCCGAATACACAGCTGAGCACAACAGCTCTGCAGGTAAGAGTCCTCAGGCTGTTTTTGCAGGAGGGACTTCGATGCTGTTTGCCCTTCGGCCTCCTGTGTGGCCCACACATGCCCACGTGTGTGCCTACGTGTGTGCCCAAGTGTGTGCTGTGCAGGGCTGTGGAGTTCAGCCCTCATCACGCCCGCAGCCAAGTCCCAGAGGCCAAGTCAGAGTTGACTCCGGGCAGCAGGTGGCCTGTCCAGCGCACTGGCCTGCCAGCTGGTCCAGGGAGGGGCTGAGTCCCGTGAGCTCGTGGCCTCCCTCCCCCGCTGCCGGCAGAGGACCCGAGATGCAGGCAGAGCTGTGGCGGGCCGTGGCCTCTCCAGGCTGCCCCCATTTCCTGTGTCCACGCAGCCTTCTCACACCCCAGCCGCTCCCTGCTGCCTGCTGAGCCTCCAACAACCACCACGCTAGACCACCTTGTCTTCGGGGTCTTCGAGGGCGGACTGTTCCACAGCAGCTAGGGGGGAGACAGAGCTCTAGTGGCAACGGCACAGGGACAGGAGAACCTGGCCTGGGAGACAAGGCTTTACAGCTGCGGCCTTCTCTGAGAAGGCCTTGCCGATCTAATCTGCCCTGATCCCAAGAGACTGGCTGCAATTTCAGGAGAAGAAAGAATAAGCAGTCAGCTCTACCTCTGACATCATGTGAAGGCCTGCGTACGGCAAAGGGCCTCCGGGCAGACTGCTGGCCTTTGCAGGGCTCACACCTGCAGCTCTGGAGGTAAGGGGTCCGAGGGGGAGGGTGTGGAAAGTTCCTCCGACAGCGCCTACACCCGCCTCCGTCTCCCGCAGGCTCGGTGCCTCTTGCAAGCATGCGCCGCGCTTTCTGCCACCACGTCACCTTCTCTGAGCCTCCCAACAGCTCTCAGACAAGAACTGGCATCTTGCTGGAGCTGGATAAATATTTGCTGAGTGAATGGAACAGCTCCCCCGAAGCAGCCTGGGCAGTCACACGGGGCTACGTTCCCACAACGGCCTCACCTCCGCTCCGCGTCCCCCCTGGGCTTGCAGGGAGTCGGGCTTCTCGGGGCCTCTTCCCACACGCAGCAGAGTGCCGGGGGCGCCTGTCTGTGGCCGACTCCATCCCGGCACGCTCACTGCCCCCCTGCCCGCGCAGCAGGACTGGGACCCACCTGCCTGAGGGTCCGGCAGGAGGTGGCATCATCATCCACGCCCTCGCGGTGCCGGGGCCTCAGGCCTCTGCTGCTAAGAGTTCACCAGAACCCCCAGCTGGCACGCCGGCCCCACACAGCCCCGGCCCTCTGGGGGGACAGAAAGCAGCCAGGCTGTCAGGGGACAACGCTGACTGTGTGCCTGCTCCGTGGCCGGCGTGCACGAGCTGGGCCAGGCCTTCAGACCGAAGCGGCTGAGCTCCATGCGGGGGGGAGGGGTCCTGCAGCAGCATCTCCGGGCCCCTGAACTGGTTCAGCACTTGTGCGTATGTGCGTGCACTTGCGTGAGTGTACACACACACACACACATACACACACACATACACACATATGCACACCCAGGCACGGGCAGGTTTTCCTGAAGCAAGCACCTGTTCCCGGGGAGCTAGCTCTGAGTGCGTTCCTCCTTCATCCTCATGCTGGGCACCCGCCGACCCTGGCCGGGGGCCGGGGGCTGACCTCACCCCCGTGCCGAGCAGCACCCCTCAAGTGCGTTCTGCCCTTCCCCGCAGCCTCGCCCCCAGTGGGTCACTGCAGAACACCGGGCTGGTCCACACTTACCCACCCTCCCTCAAGGCAGACCCAGGCCCTGCCACCTGATCGGACCCTCTCAGCCAGACACCGGGCCTCTGTGAGGGTCGAGCGCAGAGTTTCAGGGTGCGGAGGGGGCGACCTCACCCACAGTGGCCAGAGCAGGTCCCTGTGGCAGGAGCGCATGCTGCCCGCGGGGCTGGGGGCTGGGGGCACAGCTTCCGGGAAAGCCCGGGGTGCCCAGCTCGGCAGCGGAGGCTGGGAGCAGAGGCTGGTCCGGCCCCAGCTCGCCCCAGGCCCCCTCTGGCCCGCATCTGCGCTCTCGGTGCGGGCACAGGCTGGCGTGGGGCCTGTGGCGCCAGCTCCAGCCCAGCACGGAGGGCTCGAGTCCTCACTCAGCCACCTTTCTTTCCATTTACGTCTTCGTTTTGAAATTCAGCTAGGTAACAGTTGTTTTTCCGCCATGGGCCGTTTCTTTTTCTCCCGCTGCAGGATGGAGGCCGGCGGTCAGGTGGGGGCGCTGGTGACCCCTCCTGCCCGGTCCCACCACACGTCAGCACACGTGGCCTCGCTCCCGCCTCACTCTCCTTTCTGCTGAGGCCAAGAATGAAGAGAGGACGGGGATGGGGGAGCGGGAAGAGGAAAAGAGGGAGAGGCTCCGGCAGAGGTCTTTGCACCCACACCCAAGCCCCGGGGGCCGGAAAGGGGAGGGGCCGCACAGCCCCCTCGCCTGCGAATTGGAAGGGGCGAGGCTGACCAACGTGGCAGCCAGGGAAGGGGCCGTGACGCGAGGGCCTTTGACTCCCGTTTCTGAGGAGACGTCTTCAGGCCCTGTCCCGGGGATTGCGGGGGAGGGGAGTGCGGGGAGAGACTGGAGCCGGAGCCCCTGAGGCCCGTTTGTGGAAAACCAAGCTCGGGAGGGAAGGCGTCTCAGCGCCCCAAATAGTCGCTGGCGTCTGGCTGGCATTGTGGCCGCGAGGCCCCGCGTGTCCCGGGGGCCCGGGCCTCCCGGACAGCAGCGGCCACTAACTCACAGCGCGATAAACAGGCAGCACCCTGCTCACTGCGTGCCGCGTCTTGGTCCGATTTTTTTTTAATGAAAGTAGAAATATTTATCCCACAGAAAAATGATCGGGACAATTGTAAGGTCATTTCCCCAAATAGGTATTTCCCTAATGTCTGAAGCTTGGGATTGCGCCTACTCCTGGGGGAGGTGTGTGTGTGTGTGTGTGTGTGTGTGTGTGTGTGTGTGTGTTAGGGGGACATTTATGGGCACGGGCGGGGGTGGGTGCTCTGGGAGGGAGGGGGCAGGATTTGGGGTGGAGGGAGAGTGTCCGGGGTGGGGCGCCACAAAGCCCTGAGAGGGTGCGGGCTCCGCCTGTGCGTGGCCAGAGGAGGCCGTGGGAGGGCCCAGGCGCCCAGAGGGTGGACAGCGGGCAGGAGGGAGGAGGCAGGCCCTGAGAGTCGGATTAAGACGTTTGGTTTTCCTCCTGAGTTCCGTGTCCAGTAACTCCTCTCAGTGCTCAGCCCTGGACCTGCCAGGGTGGGCCCCGAGTCAAACCCTGTTGGGCTGTAACGGTCTCAGCACATTCCCAGACCAAGCTGACCGGCCAGGCATTCCAGAGGCAGGAGGGGGGGTGGGCACTGACCCCGCCGGCCTGCTGAGCGGAGAAGGCAGGAGGGCCGTGTGGAGCCGGCAGAGGGCCCGCACCGGCCGGGGGCGATAGGGACTGCGGCGTGACTGCCCCTCCGAGACCCGGGGCTCAACCGGCCAGCAGGACGGCGGCGGCGGCACCACACGTCCCGCCGGGAAGCTGGGTGGTGTGCGCAGCGGCGGGAAGAGCCCAGCGAGGCTCCACACGGGGCTGACCGGGCCCTGCAGCAACCTGCTCCCGGCCAGAGCGGGAAGTCACGTGGTGGCTCTTCCCAGCAGCTGACCACGGTGTCCCACCCCCACCCCCACCGCCGCCGACCTCACCGACCTCACCGCGCCACTGAGCGCCGCCTCGGGGACTCACTGAGGCGCCTCTGCAAGCTGCTCGCCCCTGTGCGTCCCAACAGCGAGAACGCAGGATCGCTGGCTGCCCAGCCCCGCGAGGGTGCCGCACGGGCGCCCAGCTGTGGGGGGACAGAATGCAGGCATGAACCTGTGTTGGGGACAGCGGCGGGCAGTGCGCACCAAAGCTGCCATCTTGGCCGCACAGCCACACAGAGCTAAGAAGTGGGCTCGGCTTCTTACCCTGTGTGAGCCTTTGTGCACCTCCTGGCGCTGCAGTTGGGACTCGGGTACAGCAAGGTGAGGCCGCCTCCCGCGCCCGGCCGAGCGGGCCAGTGGTGCAGGAGGCCGGGCACTGGGCACTCGGGGAGGGTGCCCCCGGAGCAATCACAGCCACCAACCACCGCTTGAGGAGGGGAGCACACCCAGCGTGTCTCTGGGCACATGGTTCTCCCACTGTCTTACCTAAATCCTCTCTGAAGAGCACAATTCACTTTTAAAGTGGAGCTAAGTAGCTTTATTCTTGTTGAATGTAAATGTTTGGCAGCGGCCCCTGCCCCGCCTGACATCCAGGGAGGGCATGTGCCTGGCTCGGGGCTGCCCACCTGCACACCCCTCCATGGACACCCTGCCCCGTGCACACCCCTCCATGGACACCCTGCCCCCTGCACACCCCTCCATGGACACCCTGCCCCGTGCACACCCCTCCACGGACACCCTGCCCACCTGCACACCCCTCCACGGACACCCTGCCCACCTGCACACCCCTCCATGGACACCCTGCCCCCTGCACACCCCTCCATGGACACCCTGCCCCGTGCACACCCCTCCATGGACACCCTGCCCCCTGCACACCCCTCCATGGACACCCTGCCCCGTGCACACCCCTCCACGGACACCCTGCCCACCTGCACACCCCTCCATGGACACCCTGCCCACCTGCACACCCCTCCATGAACACCCTGCCCCGTGCACACCCCTCCATGGACACCCTGCCCACCTGCACACCCCTCCATGGACACCCTGCCCACCTGCACACCCCTCCATGGACACCCTGCCCCGTGCACACCCCTCCATGGACACCCTGCCCACCTGCACACCCCTCCATGGACACCCTGGCCCTTAAGGGGACGGCATCCCCCCAGAGGCGGAGGTCCCGGGAGGCAGTGAGTGATGCTCCCTGGGCCCGTGGTCAGGGCGAAGGTGTCCTCTCTCTGACGCACTGGGTGAGTGCCCTGTGCTGGCACTGCATGACTGACCCCCACCCCCGTCCTCTGGTCCTCCCAGGGGGGGGCAGGAGCTGCTGGGCCGGACCCCTGACTCAGGACAAACGGCTCCTCTCGAGCCTCTCTGTGGCCCAGGCGGGCTAGCTCTGCCCAAAGACAATCACCTTCCACGACCACATGCCTGGCAGTTATCACAAGCCTGTACTGAGCCCACTGCCTCCGCCATGGTTACTGCGTGGCCCCGGGCAAGTCACCTAACCTCTGTGCCTCATTTCCTCTTCTGCGGCATGAAGACTGAGCCGGCCCTCCCAAGTCTGCTGAGAGAGCCAGTACCCATAAGCAGCGCCCCTCCCCTCGGCCCCTCCGCACAGCGCTCTCCTCTGACAAGGAGCCCAGCGCCCATGTGGCCACTCCGGGGCCCAACGTGCAGCTGCTCCCCCCGCCCCTCCCACCTCACCCACCCCTTCCTCAGATTCCGGGCTCTGCGTGCCCGCCAACAGTGTGCCAGCCACCCAAGGCAGAAGGCATGATACCAGGGTCCTCCACACACGTGGGACCACAGCAGCCTAAGCGCCGGGAGGAACTGAGGACGCAGGGAGCTGCGGGCTCTGACAGGGCACCCGGGCATCCCTGGGCGCTCTCCGCAGCGGAGCTGGCTCTCTGGCCTCGCCCCGGACGCTGGAGGACCAGGCGGGCTGGAGGCCTTGGGGCAGCCGGAGGGCGGGGTTCAGCAGAAAGGGCCCGGCCGGGGTCCAGCCAAGTGGGCGTGGCTTACCCCCCCCCACCCCCCCCTCACCTGAGCCTCTCTGTGCCGGAACCTCCACCTCTGCGCTGGTCCCTGCTCTGCAAGGATGAGCCGAGGTGCTCGGGCTCCCCGTGAGGGAATGGTCGGGGGGCCGCGGCCGTGCTGGGAGCACGGAGGCGTGGACGCCGACATGTGCCTGAAATCCGCGCGGAGCTCGGGCAGACGTGCTCGAGGTGCGCCCCAGGCCTGCGGCTCCAGTCACACCTCCCAAGCCGGAGGCCGGCAGCTCGCTCTGCCCAGGCACAGGAAGCCGGCAGCCGCCTCGTGAGGTCACCACGGCGATGGAGGGCTGGGAGTTAGGACCTGACGGGTTTGCCAAGTCCTGAGCCAGGAACCCTCCCCATCCGCCCCCTCACAGCCCTCTCTTTCCCTCCCCCTCTCCAGCCACCCACAGCTCTCTGTTGTGTGGCTTCCTGGGGGCAGAGTCCGGGCCCCCTGGGTCTGCAGGACCCTGTGGCTCGCTCTGACAGCGGCCACACACGGGGGGGGGGGGGGGTCACCCCGGGGGAAGGAGACGGTCACTCAGCCCCATTCACTGATCCTGCCAATCGAGCAGGGTTTCCACTGGAGCTGCCGGGAGGAGAAACCAGCACAGGCATGGCCGGGAGAGGCGTGGGCTGGGCAGGGCTCGTGGGTCGGGAAGGGGTGAGGAGCCGGCAGCGGGCGGAGAACTCAGGAGGGAGCTCCCAGGGTAAGGAGGCCGGCGGCCAGGCGAAGGCGGGCAGCTTATCTGCGCATCTGACCTGCTCCTGCAACCCTGCCCCCGCCCCGGCCTGCCCGGGGCAGGAATAGCTTGGTGGAACCTCTTACTGCCTCCTCTGAGGCTCACACAGCGTTTCACCTGCCCGCTGGCTGGGCCGGCCGCACGATAACAAATCCAGGAAGTGAGCGGACGTGGAGGCTCGGCCGTCCCCCAGGCCTGTGCCAGAACCAGCAGAGTGGGCGTGGGAAGGAAAGGTCCTGCCCCTCGCCAAGTAGGCACTGTGTTTGCCGAGGCTGTGTGCTCGGTGGGGGGAGAAGCCCCTCGAGCACACGCCCCACCCCAGCTCTGGCATCAGCTCTTACCAACCGCGCCCCGAGGCCGGGGAATGGAGTGGCACTTTCACAGCCATTAATGAAAGATACAAAACTTACTGCAAAAAGTAATGGCACTAATGAGTAATCTTCCCGCTGCCCCCCAGCTCTGCCAGCACTGCGTCATGGAGAGGCAGGCATGAGCCCCGTGGGCCCCCCTCCCCCCCAGGACGGGGCCGAGGGCAGAGGGCAGAGGGCAGAGGGCAGGTGTTGGAGCCGGGCCAGGCTGCGCTCCCCGGAGCCTGAGGCGGCCCTCTGGGCTCAGAGCCTCCATCCGGCACAGGGACAAGGACGAGGGCAGACGCTGGCCACAGGCCTGGGTCCCAGGGGGAGACGTGCCGGAGTGCCCCTAGCCGAGTGCCTGGCCTGCCGAAGTCCCCGGGATAAATCAGGCTCCTGCCTCCCTCCCGGCACCCCCCCCCCCCAGCACCCACAGGACCACGCAGAAGGAGGGCGCCTTCGTGAGCTGCTGCCCTCGGACAAGGAAGCACCGCCTGACTCCACGCCCGTGCACGGCGCCCGCTGCGGCCCTGCCAGACGGCACAGGCAGCTCCTTTGTAAACAGCAATAAAGCAATTTAGTGCGAATGATGAAATCTATGCCCTGCAGTGCTCGTTATTAATAGGAATTAAATGTATTTTAGGTAACAAAACAGTGAGTAATGTGGGCAGTGAACACGGCGTGCGAGCCTGACCCGCGGGCCCGAGTGACAGGCGCCCGGTTCACACGGCCCCGGAGGACAGGCCGGCCCCTGCCGTGCAGGTCGGTGAGTCACCGCAGGGACCTGAAGGCTGGCACCGGAGCCAGCCCTGGCCCCGCCAGCCCTGCCCCCCGGCTCTGCCGTCCTGACGATGGAGCCTCTCTCCACGCTGACACTCACAGGCCCCTCGGGCCAGGTGTTCTGTGCACTCACCAGCGCCCCGCGCCGGTGGCGGCCCGTACCCTGCCGTGCTCTGGAGCTAGAGCTCAGCCCGGGAAGCTCACATGCAGGCACGCGTGCCTGTGTACCTGTGCACACACAGGTCTCTCAAGCACACACGTGTGTGCACACATGGGCCCTGCATGCACACAGATCCACACTGAGCAGCACCTGCTAGGAGAGGAGTCTGGACCTGGGGAGCCAGCAGAGGACACCGTTCGGGAGAGAGAACGGACGGCTCTCTGCTCCCCGTTTGTCCCAACCTTTGAAGTCAACCTCCGCTCCTACTACTGCCCCCTGCGCCCTGCGCCAGCTACACAAACTCGAACCCCTGTGGGCCCTGGTGCCATCATGGCCCTTGGCCGGTCTGATTCTCGAGGCGTGATCATCATCTCTGTGAAGAGGCAGCTCATCAGAGCTCCCATGGCAAGGACAGGCTGGCGTGTGGTGCTGTGATGAGTTCTAGCTGGTTTTGACAGGCAGCTCGGCCTCTGCTCCCCACGGCCAGGCAGGGCCCGGCTGCCAGCAGCATCACCTTGTGTGTCTTCACAGCTACAGCCTCCCCGTGGGCTGCGGCAGCGAGAGGAAGTCACTTCATGCACATCACGTTGGCCGGGGCGGCCACTCGGTGCCGCCTCACTGCCCGGGACAAGGAAACGTGGCCCTCTGCCGCTGCATTTATCTCCTGCTGCTGTTGCAACAAATTAACACAAACATAATGGCTTAAAACAACACGAATGTGGTCTTTTACAGTCCGAGAAGCCAGGAGTCCGAAGTGAATCTCAGGGACTAAAACCAAGCTGCCGGGAGGGCTGGTTCCTTCTGAAGGCTCAGAGACACCGCATTCCTTGGCTCGCGGCCTCCTCCCTCTGCCGTCCGTACCTGCAGAACAACATCTCCTCTCCTCTCCGCTTCCTTCCTCCACAAAGAATCTTTGTGTCCGCCTGGGAACTGACCTCACGTCAGGGGGCAGTCACCGATGTGAGCGCTCAGGCGTGGACATACCCAGCACGGCCTCTGCCACGCAGCCCTCCATCGCTGTGTGTGCCTGCCCACACGGCCTCTCTCCAGCAACAGGTGAGCTCTTAGAGGGCAGGGGCTAGCCAAGAGCACCTCTGCCCAGCAAGTACCTGGAACCATCAGGGGCCCGGCAACGTTGGCAGGAAGGGGAGGAGAAAGGAACGTATGCATGAATCTGGCACGATCAAGAGGTGCATGAGGAGAGAAAAGGCAGGCGGAAACGAAGGAAGCTAGAGCCACGGCCTCACACACAGCCAACGGGGGAGGTAATGTCCCTGCATGGCCTTCAGCATGAAGGGGCACTTCCTGCCCGGACACGGAGGCACGGGGAGGCACGGGGAGGAACGGTGAGTGGGAGGGGTTCGGAAAGGAGGGGCAGGAGGAGGTGGGAGGCAGGCGCTGCCACCAAGGGCCTGGCAGGCGGCCTCCACAGCAGCCCTGCACGCGATGCAACAGCCGATGAGGGGACAGGCCCCTGATCCAAATTCACACGCTGGACAGCGGCTGCTCAGGAATTTACAGCCTGTTGGACTGGTTCTGGAGCCAGGTGCCACCCAGGACACCGAGCTCCATGCCAAGTTTTGCCACACTTGCAGTGGGCTGTGTGCCCCCTCTCGAGGGCTGGGGGCTCAGGGAGGAGGTGAAAGGAAGGGGCTGGGCAGGATGAGCTCCCCGCTCCCCGGAGGCCCCGCCTCCTGTGTCCCGGGGCAGATCTAGTCCATCAGGTCAGGCTTCCTCGAGGCGATGGGGGTCTGAAGTTCTTCCCACGGACAACAGACACAGCTCCTTTCATGTTGCCAAGAGATGATCCAGGCAAGGAGGGAGAGGCCTGCGGCAGGGATGACTCCATGCCCCAGCAATGAGAAGCACAGCAGCCCACAGGATTGTGCAACTGCCCGCAGGGCTCCCGGCCGGCCCTGCCTGGGGAAGGGCTGTTCACACCCCGAGCTGGGCTCCCAGTTAACTCCGCGGCCTGCACAGCTCGCCGCGCTTCCAGGAGCGGCTGCGTGGACGGCAGGACGGCCCCACCAGCCCTTTATCTCACACGCCAGATGCCCATTAGTTCATTGATTCATTCGCTCTCTCACTCATTCATGGACTCGTTCATTCCCCCACTCATCCCCCGAGTGTTTGCCGGGATTGTGCAAGGCGGGGACAGGGAGGTTAACAGGAGATCTGTGCCCTGATGAGCCTCCGGGACCAGAACCTCGAAGGACAGCGAGGCACTGAACACAGATAACGATCCTCCAGCCGCGGGAGCGACGGGGAAGGAATGTGCCTGGAGTTCGGGAAACGCCGGCAGGGATGCTGACATCTCCCCATGGACATATTTAACCCCTAGTTTAAAAAAGCAAGCAAGACAATAACGCTACACTCAATTACCTTAAATTTTCGCATAAATGTAGATCTATGCAAATGTCCCATTTCACGTTTTTATTACATTCCACTCAGGGCCTGGCCAGGAACATCGCCTCGGTCCTTCCCAGCACCCCCTGCCTCGGGTCACGCCGAGGTCCCTGAGTGCGCAGTCCGCAGGCTCCGTGGGCGGCCGGAGGCTCCCTCCTCCGGTGGGCATGCTCCTGTGTCCAGTGGCTGCTGAGCTGCCAGGCTTGGGCTCCGGACACGGGTGGGGGTGTGCTTTCACTCGTGTCCCTGGATGCTGTGCCCTTGCTATGGAGGGGCCCCATCCCACCGCTGGGACTTGGGAGCCCTTCCAAGCGGCCAGAGCCCTTCCCCCTTCCTACTCAGACCCTCCCCTCCCCACTCCTTTGGGGTCTGACTGCCTGCCTGCGCAAATTCTCTCCTGATGGTCCTTTTTCCAAAAGGTCAGCGCCTGTCAGGAGCTTCCGGTTGGGTTGTGCAAATGCCCCTGGGGTCAGGGCGCAGGCAGGGGTCACCTACAAAACTGAGACTTTGAGAGGGAAAATGCAAGGGAGAAAAGGCAAATTCAGATTTCCATAAATCACCTGACCTGCACAGACCTCTCGGTTATCACTTCTTCAGGCTTATTTCCAGAAGCAAAGCCAAAAGATCGGCGCATTTTATTTACTTTTTATTATTTTATTTGCCATTAATTTTATTTTTCAATTACAGTCACAATCAACATGATTTTGTGTTAGTTTTAGGTGTACAGCATAGTGGTCAGGCAATCACATGTTTTACAAGGTGTTCCCCCGATATTTCTAGCACCCACCTGGCACCACACATAGTTATTACAATATTGCTGACTTACTAGAGGCCCGACGCATGAAATCTGTGCAAGAGTAGGCCTTCTTGCTGAAACCGGTTTGGCTCAGTGGATAGAGCGTTGACCTGCGGACTGCAAGGTCCCGGGTTCGATTCCCGTCAAGGGCATGTACGTTGGTTGTGGGCACATCCCCGGTAAGGGGTGTGCAAGAGGTGGCTGGTCGATGTTTTTCTCTCATCGACGTTTCTAACTCTCTGTCCCTCTACCTTCCTCTCTGTGAAAAATCAATAAAATATATTAAAAAAAAAAAAAAAAGAGTAGGCCTTCTTTCCCGGCTGCCAGCTTCGGCTTCCCTCTGGCGCCCGGGACCCAGGCCTTCCCGCTTCCTCCGACAGGATGCCTGGTCTGATTAGCATATTACACCTTTATTATCATAGATATTCCCTAGGCTGCACTCTACACCCCCAGGACTATCTGTACCCAATTCCTTCACGTTTTCACCCAATCTCCAACTCCCCGCCCCTCTGGAGCACATCAGTCTGTCCTCTGTATCAATGAGTCTGTTTCTATTCTCTTTATGTTGTTCTTCAGATTCCACATATAAATAAAAGCGTATGGTATTTGTCTTTCTCAAACTTATTTCACTTAGCATAACACCTTCTAAGTCCATCCATGCTGTCTTAAAAGGTACGATTCTGTTCTTTATTGTGGCTGTGTAATATTCCATCGCATATGTGCACCACAGCATTGTGACGCACTGCCCGCTGGGAAAATGGAGCGCTTCAGGAATCGGTTTGCCGTCCTTGCATGGGGACCGGCCGACCTCCTCTGTATGGTTCCTTCGTATGCCATGTGCTGCACGGGCCAGCACATTTTAAAGAACTTACTCCTACCAGCAGTGTGTGCCCATTGCCGATTTCACCACGCCATCACCAGCATCAAGTGTCAATATGCTTTACTTTAAACCTCTTGACGATTTTATAAACGAATGAGTTTTATTTTCGGCATTTGTGCCTTTCTTTGGCTGCCCATGTTGCTCATGTGTTTTAGCAGTAGGTGCTATTTGCAGTGCTCCTTTTAAATGCAGGAATCCCTGGGTAAGTGTGAGCGCACAGACTCTAGGGCTACCTCAGGTTTTACTCAAGTCACTTGTGATGTCCTTGCAGATGTTTCTCCTGGCTGAGGCAGTGCCCTCGGCTTGTCTCCCCGGGATTTCCCAGCTGGTGCTTCTTCCCACCCCCAGAAGCCTCTCGTGCCCTCCCCGGGGCGTGTGGCACCCCGCGCCCCTGAACTGCCCGTGAACCTGACTCACGGTTGGCCTCTCACATGCACCACCTCCTGCGGGCGGTGGGGCAGCCTGTGTGTCAGGGCCTCGCCGAGCCGGCTTCCTCCGCAGCAGATGGCGTCCTGCCCGCCGTTGGCGTTGGAGTGGGCATAAGAGGAGAGCAAGTCTGGAAAGTGCCCAGCAAGCACTTGGCATTGGTACGTGCTCAGTGAATTCTAGCTCTTACGTTGTTTTTATTGCTATTATTATTCTCCTTCTCGCTCTGGTAGGCGAGGGGTGGCTTTTATCTCTGCATCTCTGGTTGCCGGCCCACAATGGCAAAGTAAATCAATCAGACGCCTTACTGAGTGAGATTTTCCTGCCCGTGGCACCGGTCTCCCCTCGGTAAGGCTGGGGTGAGCAAGCCCTCTCCTCCGGCAGGCAGCTGTCCGGATGGCTCCCCACCCCTCCCCTCACACACGCTCCCTCCAGCCCTGTCCGCCTCTGGCGGGGGCTGGAGAAGCCCATTCAGGTATTTGCCTTCCCAGCACCCCTTGCCGCCAGGAGTGGCCACGGGACCCACATCTGGCAATGAGGCACCCACAGGGGGCTCCCGGGAGACCTCCACGTTCCTGATGGAGCGGAGGCAGCCGCCTTGCCACCATGAGGAGACAGTGGGCCCTCGCGCTGAGGACGATGGGCAGGAGGCTGGGAAGAGCCCGTCCTGTTGGCACCACCGGCAGCTGACCCAGACCCGCAGCTCCCGTTTCCCAGGATCCTCACGTGACAGAAATACAAATGTTCATTCGTTTAAGCTGCAGTGAGCTGAGTGTGCTGGCAAGTGAGGCCAAGCTCGTTTCTGATACCTACGAGCTGGCTTTAAGGTGCTCATCAAATACTTCCCTCCCTTGCGCCCTCTCTCCCTTTAAAAGGGGGAGGCTGGGGGGTAGGCGGGGGCGGGGACCTGGGAGCACACTGTGTGTGTGTGTGTGTGTGTGTGTGTGTGTGTGTGTGTGTCGGGGACCCGTTGCAGCAGGAGCCGCCGGCCTCCCCGGCGACACTCTTCTCCCCTCCTCGTCCCCACCGAGGCGGTGGAGTCCAGATGCCCTGGATGCCAAGAGAAGAGGGGCGGGCACCGGCGGACTGAGGGACAGACCCGCAGTGCCAGGGGGGGCTCAGTCCAGGCTCTCGGTGGGTGAGGGCCACGCTGCCCTCTGCAGCGGAGGAGGCTGCCAGGGCCCCTCCGGCCCCCAGCTGCCCTCAGGGGTGGCACCTGCCTTTCTCACCCAGGGGGGAGCGGGTGTTCAGCAAGTGTCCACCAGGCGGAAGGCCCTGCTCGCTTCAGGAGAGCCTCGGATGCAGGACGTCTCGGCCCCCTCGCCAAGGAGGAAACCGGAGGGCAGAGGCCAGCCTGCTGTCAAGGTCGCACTGCCCGGAAGGGGAACCCGGGTTCCCGCCCAGAGATAGCAGCTCTGTACTGTAATGTGCTGTTCCAGAGGCTGCCTCCCTCCCTCCCAGACAGGCCCCATTCATACCAACTGAGCGTCTTTGTCCGGCTCTGCCGCCCCCAGCCCGGATCCCTCCCCGCTCCTTTGGCAGCTGGTAGCCCCACTCCCGCCCCATCCTCGGTCACCACTGCCCTGGAGACACACCGCGTGTTTTGCCACTGCCCGAACAGAAAGGGGTCTGCCTCCCGCTTTCCAGAGGAGCACGCGGGCCCACAGAGGCAGGTGCCGGCCTGGTCACACAGCCAGTCAGAGAGCCCGGGACACACGCCAGCTCTGCCTGGGCCCCGCGCTCAGAGGCTGAGGAGAGGTCGCGTTCGGGTGAAGGTCAGGCCTCCGCACACTGGTCTGTCGCCTCCTCTCCTCCCCCAGGCTCGGCCCTGCAAATTGGCTTTGACCTCTCACGCCCTTGCCTTTGAGCTTCCCCTCATTCAAAGGGAAACACAAAGGGAGAGAGGGGTTGGGGAGGGACCGGCCCCTCCCGACCAGGCCGGGACCACGCCCCCCCAGGCGCGGGAGGCTCCGAGTCTGTTTGCACAGTTGGGGTGCTTGCTGGCACCCCACCTCCAGGAGAAAGGCACCACGAGGTCATCTGTTTACTCTGGGATTAGCGGCTCCCAGCGGGAGCTCTTTCCTGGGAGATGAAAAGAAAGCAGACAATCTGTCAGGTAAACAGGCGACATTGTTCACGAGGATGTCAGGGCCCCTTTGTGGGCTGGCCTTTGAGGTCCGCTGGCTCGGCGGGGAGAGGGCTGGCTGGGGAGGGAGGGGCGTGGCTGCAGCGGTCTGCTGCACTAAGGCCCGACAGGCCACAGGCGGCTAATTCCTGACTTTGCGCTCAGAGCCCTGCCTCTGCAGAATGGGGGCTCTTGATGAGTCCCACAAGCAGGTATGGAGCCTGCAGGATGGGGAAACAGGCTGGAAGCAGCTTCCTCAGCCGCAGAAGGGAGCTCCTGGGACTCCGGGAGGTGTGGCTGGAAGGAAACCAGGGCCCTGGTCTAACTGCCCGGTCACTCCATGGGGACAGCCGGGGACGGGGGACTGGCAGAGCCTGGCTTCTGTGCCGGAGGCCTCTCCCGGCCTCTGCAGTGGCACACGGTCGGTTTCAGGGATTCTTACAATATTTAAACAGCTGCACAGACAGGGCCGGTTCTGGCTGTGCCTGGTCCCTTCTACATTTTCGTGACAAGGTGTCATCCTCAAAGGAGGGGACAGTGTGAGACCCGTCCATGAGGCCTGAGTTCCACAACTCTGCCTCCAGTTTGCTCTGCGGCCCCAGGCAAGCCGCTGGCCCTCTCTGGGCCGCTGTTTTCTGGTTCACCAAACAAGACATAAATGAGATGCTTTCTTATGGACAGCAGGGGAGTCAGAAGGAAGGGGGTCCCGAGGAGGGGCAGAGGCCTGAGCCCCATGCCCACCTCTGACTCCAAGGCCATACCAAAGAGGGCGTGGGCACCGGGCCTAGGGCTGATGCCCCAGGCAGGGTCTGCCACGGGAAGACAGCGCTGTGATGAGGGGCAAGGCTGCAGCTCTAGCCTTGTCACTTATCAGATGCCCGACCTCAGGCCAGGGACTCAGGCTCTGGGTTCTGGAGTGGCCTCCGCAGCCCACGTATCCCTGGGCTCCGGGACAGGGAACTCGGGGGAGGAGCTGGGACTGTCTTCTGGGCTGCTGCTGCTGCTGCCACCTTGAAATCCCCGACCCCTCCCGGCCTCCCTCTCCCCAGCCCTCAGACCCTGGCCCCTTGTAGGAGGAGACGTCCTCCTGGCCCTCCCAGGTGCCAGGTCACTGTTCAGCCTGCAGGGGGCAGAGCCGGACGCTGGGGGAAATTGCTCTCCTGGGATACAGGAGGGGCCGAAAGGGGCCCCAGAGCAGTGGCTTCGGGAGCAGGCGTCCACCACGCACAGGGCTTCCTCCCCGAGCCCAGCACTGCCTGGACACTGGCTTGGTTACTCAAGGTCAGCGGTGCCCCAGACACTTGCCCACCCGCCACTCCCAGGCAGCCCCCAGCTCTCCGGCGACTTGGAGCTCAACATCATTCATTCATCAGGAAAGACAGTGGAGGCCAAATGTTGGAACCGCTGCTTCCAGGGGCCAGAGCCTGATGTCCTGGCTGGAGAGGGTGGCAGTACCCAGCTCACCCCCTCCTCTGACTTCCCCAAACCACGCTGTCCTCCGGGCCGCCAGCCGAGCTGTGGATGGGCTCTGTAGCCCTAGGCCAGTTGCCTTCTCTGTGGCTCCTCTCACCACCTGACGCAGAGACGAAGGACAAGCTGCACAGGTTTCTGTGAGGACAGGTAACGTGCGTACAAGTGGCTGGCAAACCATAGCAGCTCCATCCGTGTTTGTAGAGCTGGAATCCTCCTCACTGTTGTTTGCTTTGGTTTTGTTGTTGGTTTTCAGTCCTCACCCATGGATATGTTTATTGATTTGTTTGTAGAGAGAGAGGAAGGGAGACACAGAGAAACATCAACGTGAGAGAGAAACATCGATCAGTTAGTTGCTCCTGTGCATGCCCCAACCAGAGATCGAACCCACAGCCTGGGTATATGTCCTGACCTGGAATTGAACCCACAACCTTTCCATGTATGGGATGACACTCCAACCAACGGAGCCACCTGGCCAGGGTCTCCCGGCTGTCTTTATATCCACTTCTCTCACTCTCCCCTTTTCCTGTGGTTCCCAAACTTCCAGGGAGGTCCCAGTGTTGTTCCGGGCAAAACCGATAAGAAGAGCAATGACAACGGCCACCATTCACTGAGAACTTCCTCTGGGCAGCACCCGTGCTCGGGAGCTACTTTATCCCACGTTAGAGGAGGCCAGAGAGCTTGGACCCCTGGCTGAGGCCTGGCCAGGAAGTGCTGGGCCTGGACTCGAACCCAGGCCCGTGTCCTCAGCGCTGCTCTCTAAGGTGATAGCCGCGCCCACCTACGGAGCATGCTGCCCGCCAGGCCCACATTCCCTGAATGCTGCATGCTGGACAGCACTGTGCCCTCTGCAGGGATGACAGAATGGGCTCGGCTGGCACCCTGGGCTCAGTTGCATGAGGAGGTCTGGGTGGTAACAGGGCCAGGCGGCTGGTGGGTGGGAGACCCACATCCTCACACGCTACTGGCAGTCCTCCCTGGCCACTGCCATCCTCCTGTCCCCTGGGTCCCCACCCCTTCCCGCCTCTCCTCCCCTGGCAGGACCAGACACCAGTGACATCCCTGGCAGGCCCTTTTCACCTCCGGGCGCCACGGCTCTGCCTGCCTGGGTGCCCGCAGGGAGGAAGAGAAGCAGCCGGGCTCGGGGGCAGCCTGCTGTGGAGGGGGAGGGAGGCAGTCCTCACGCCCCGGACAGCGGTGGGCAGACATGGGGGTGGGGCCGGGGTGGGGTGCGGGGAGGGAGGAGGAGACCCACGGACCCTTCCCCTTCCCATGAACCCTTCCCCTTCCCAGCTTCTGGCAACTAGTTCCTGGCAACAGTTCTCCCTGGGGCCCCAGTTTGTAGGGACCTGACATTTGGGGAGAGACCGAGATGCAGACACCAAAAGAGTCTTCGTCGGAATTGAAACCCCTGGCCCCAGAGATACGCGGCGACACCACTCGCTCCTCTCTCTCCTCATTCCCAGGTGCCAGCTCCTGACCCTGGACGCCACTGGATAGGCGTGGTCTGAGGCCTGTCCGTGACGTGGGCCTTCCGTGGTGCTCACCGCGTCCCAGGCAGCCAATTCCACGGCCCACCATTCCCAGCTCCTAATGAGCGCTCCCCTCAACCAGACGCCGGGCTGGCTCCCGGCAGCTCCCACCTGCCGCCAGGAGCCGGTCATGGTCACGCATTTCCCCCGCAGGCCGCTGAAGGCAGGCCCCAGCCAGGCTGGGGCTGGGTCTCACACTCTTCACACCCGGCCAGCCTTCCCCACCCTTCCCCACCCCCCCACCCCCACCCCACCCCCCCGCGGGAAGTCAGAGGGGGAAGAGCAGGCTGTGGAAGGAGTTCCTGCACTTAGTGGGAAGTTGAACTAAATGGCATCAAAGATGTAAGCCCATCACAGTGAGGAGGAGAACTCGGGGAAGCTCAGAATGCGTGGCCCGAGGATGGGCACGGGAGCCATGATGGCCCGCAGCTGGGGAGAGCAGCCTGCGGGGCCTCCCTGGGCCGGGGGCGCTGGTGAGGACCGGCCAGGACCAGTGGTGCTTGGCTGAGGGCCTGTGAGGAGGGAGGGCCCGTCCTTGCCCCTGGGAGCCCGGGACTCAGTGGTCTGCAGGCCTCCATGAGTCCCAGCGTGACCGCAGGGCTAACCAGAGCACAGCGCTGAGCCGTCCCCAGCACAGCTGGCCTGGCGCCCTGCCCCCCAAGCTAAGAGGCCGGAGGGTGGAGAGAGGCCAGTGGCAGGGGCCTAGGACCCGGGTCTTCCTTTAGCTGGGCACAGATTTGCAAAGGAGTCAACGACCCACAGATACCATAGGCACAGACAAAGAAAAAAAAAAGCCTCACCGAAAACCTGCTCTCTAACCACAGTCCAGGAAACGGCAGCTGAACAAGATGGGAAACTTTAAAAATGAGCTGAAATATACTGTAACGGCCCCCTGGGACACACGGCTCACCTGGGACACATGGCTCACCCGGGGCACACGGCCCCCCTGGGGCGCTGGGGCGTGAACGGGAGGCACTGCGCAAGCTCCTCGCTAGCACGGCAGGTGGGCTGGGACGGCTGCGGGCGGGAAGACCGCACTCCAAGGAGTCTCATTTGGGGCGGGAGCGGAGCGGCTGCGGATGTGGAGGCCAAGCTCTGAAGCCGCCCACTCCCTGGGCCCGGGGCGGAGTGAGCTCCATTCTCTGTGGGCTTCCCTCACTTGCGGCGACGGTGGGTGCGGCGGTGACGGTGGCTCAATCTCCATTGTAGTTTTAAAATCCACAAGGCAGCAGCGGCAGAAGTTCCGGCCCTGCCATGGGGGCCGTGAACGGAATGCACCGGGCCAGCTCCTCACCAGCACGTCAGGTGTGGAGGCCGGGCTGAGATGGCTGCGGGCGGGGAGACTGTGCTCAAAGGTGTCTCGTTCGGGGTGGGAGTGGAGCGGTCTGGTTCCACCGTAGTTTTAAACTCCACATGGCGGCAGCGGTGCTTTTCTTTGTCTCTAGTTGTAGCCTTCCCATTCCGCCAGCTTTCCTGTGGGTCTGATGTGATCCCTTTTTTCCAAATTGTTGATGAGGTGGCAGCTTAAGAGACTACCTATGCCGCCATCTTGTTTCGGTCTCAGTACTCACCTTTTTAAAAAAAATGTTTTTATTGATTTCAGAGAGAGGGAGAGGGAGAAAGAAACATCAATGAGGAGAGAGAATCATCCATCCGCTGCCTCCTGCATGCCCCCCACTAGGGATTGAGCCTGCAACCAGTCATGTGCCCAGTCAGGGAATGTAGAGGGCCCCTGGGAAGGCACATGTTAGCTGAACTCAGGGTAACAGGCAGAGCAGCACACCAAAAACATGCTTCACCAAAAAGGCATATGTGTTATCAGTACTGACTCTTACCTTTGCCCAGGTGTCCACAGAGTGTGACTTTTGATATGTAAATCCAGTCAAGCACCAGGAATGCTTAGCCCTACTCAAGAATGCAAATAAGCTCCTTTGATCCTAAATTTTGGTGATACTTCCTGGTATTTGGGGATATATAAATAAACATGCTGCATGGGCTCTGGGTCCCTGTCCCTCCACCAGAGAAGGCAGCGGTTCCACCGGCTTCCAGCTTTGTTTCTATTTCTGTGTCTGGTCTCTTTCTTTCTTTTATTTCTCAACTCCCAGCTCCTCTATTCAGGGATGGGACCTGCTCCTTTTCTGTGCTGGATGTAGAAAAGGGAGAGGGAATCGAACTTTGACCTCCTGATTCATAGGTCAATGCTCAACGATTGAGCATACCAGCCGGACAATACTCCCATTTTTGTTCCGAGTAATTTCACTTATGTCCTCAAGGTTCATCCATATAGTAGCATGTATCAGAATTTCCTTCCTTTTTAGGCTGAATATTTCATTATATAAGGGGTGAGAAAAAATAGGTTTAACAGTTGTTAGTATGGAGAAATACATGCAGGTTATGATTATTACAATAGTTTTATTAACTCACAACTACAAACCCAATTTTGCCCAACTGGTACATGCCACATTTTGTCTATATATCCACTAATGGACATTTGAGTTGCTTCCACCTTTTAGCTACTGTTAATAATGCTATGTACAGATCCTCAACAAGACCTTACTTTCAATTCTTTTGGGTATATAACCAGAAGTATAATTGCTAAATCCAATGGTTACTCTAATTTTTTAAAATATATTTTATTGATTTTTTTTTTTTACAGAGAGGAAGAGAGAGAGACAGAGAGTCAGAAACATCAATCAGCTGCCTCCTGCACACCCCCCACTGGGGATGTGCCAGCAACCAAGGTACACACCCCTGACTGGAATCAAACCTGGATCCCTAAATCCACAGGCTGACGCTCCATCCACTGAGCCAAACTGGTTTCAACTATTTTGAATTCTTTGAGGAGTCACTATACCATTTTCCATAGTGGCTGCACCATTTTGCATTCCCATCAGCAAAGCACCAGAGTTCCAGTTTCTGCACAAGCTCACCAAAGCTTGCTCTTGTCTAGGGTTCTCTCTCTCTCTCTCTCTCTCTCTCTCTCTCTCTCTCTCTCTCTCTCTCTCAGCAGTTGTTCTAATAGATGTGAGGAGATATCTCACTGTGGTTCTGATTTACCTTTAACCAATTATTAGCAATTACTAGAGGCCCAGTGAACGAAATTCATGCATGGGGGAGGGAGGGGTCCCCTCAGCCCAGCCTGCACCCTCTTCAACTCAGAACCCCTCAGAGGATGTCCAACTGCCAGTTTAGGCCCAATCCAAGGAATCAGGCCTAAACTGGCAGTCAGACATCCCTCTCACAATCCTGGACCCCTGGCTCCTAATCACTCACCTGCCTGCCTGCTTATTTACCCCTCACTGCCCCCCTGCTAGCCTAATCACTCCCAACTTCCCCTTTGCTGGCCTGGTCACCCCCAACTGCACCCCACCTGCTGGCCTGGTAGCCCCCAACCACCAGCCTGGTCATCCCTCATGGCCTCCCCACCCCCACTGGCCTGGTCGTCCCACGCAGCCTGCTTGTTCAGTTGTTTGGTCATCCCTCACTAACACCCCTGCCCGACCTGCTTGTAGATAGCCATCTTTGTGAAGTGTGATGGTCAATTTGCATATTTTTATATATAGGATTTTTTTTATATATGATTCGTAATAATGAGCATATCCTTATTGGCTAATTGTATATTTTCCTTTTTATATATAGATCCTTTTTATATATAGGATTCATAATAATGGGCATATCCTTATTGAGTAATTGTATATTTTCTTTGGAAAAATGACTGTTCAAATTTTTTAAATCAGGTTAGAGGATTTTTTTTAATTGTTGCTTTTTAATCATCACCTGAGGATATCTTTTTATTGATGAGAGAGAGAAAGAGAGAAACATTGATGTGAGAGAGGAACACTGATTGGTTGCCTCCCATATGGGCACTGACTAAGGATCAAACCCTGATCAGGATCAAACCTGCAACCATTTTGGTGCACAGACTACATTCCAACCAACTGAGCCATCTGACCAGGGCCAGGTTGTTAGAGTTTTTTGTTGTTGAGTTGTAGGACATATTTATGTATTATAATTGTTAGCCCTTTATCAGATCTATGATTTCAAATTTTTTCTTAGTTCCATGGGTTGCCTTTTTACTTTATGTCCTTTGATGAACAGATGTTTTTAATTTCAATGTAGTCTAACTTATTTATTTTCTCTTTTGTTCCCTGTGCTTTGAGTGTCAGGTGCAAGAAATCAATGATAAATTCGATGTCATGATGCTTTCCCCTGTTTCCTTTTAAGAGTTTTATCGTTTCAGTTCTCATGTTCAGGTCTTTGATCCATTTGGAATTATTTTTGTATATAGTTAGGTTCCAACTCCACTCTTTTGCATGTGGATATTCAATTTTCCCAGCAGTATTATGGAAGATGGTTCTTTCCCAATTGGATGGCCTTGGTTGGCTTCCTGGTGGAAAATCATTTGACCATATTATTGGGGTCTTATTAAGACAGAAAACATCCTAGATAATGAGGTAATATGCAAATTGACCATCACACCCTCACACAAGATGGCTGCCCCCATGTGGTCAAAGATGGCCAGCGGGGGAGGGCAGTTGTGGGAAATCAGGCCAGCAGGGGAGGGAAGTTGCGGGGGACCAAGCCTTCTGGGAATAGATTAGGGGCAATCAGACAGGCAGGCAGGTGAGCGGTTGGGAGCTAGCAGTCCCAGATTGTGAGAGTGATGTCTGACTGCTGGGATCAGGCCTAAACTGGCAGTTGGACATCTTCTAAGGGGTCCCAGATTGGAGAGGTTGCAGGCTGGGCTGAGGGACAACCCCCTCCAGTGCACAAATTTCATGCACCAGGCCTCTATTTAGTCAACAATAACCCTACACCAATAAACTACCACATTTAAATAATTCGGCTTCTCGCCCTGGCAGCAGAAGCCATGTGGGAGCCTACATTTCCACCAAGGCTGAATGAGGAGCCCCATATCCTGCTGGGTGAGAAGGCCCTGCTTGTGACTTCCCCCTTAATCATGAATTATTTCTTGATTTCTAGTTTGATTCCATTGTGGTCAAGAGAAAACACACTGTATGAATTGAATTCTTTTAAATTGTTGAGGTTTATTTTACAGCCCAGAATGTTATCTGTCTTGATAGATGATGCTTGTGGCCTTTGAATGTGTATCAGCTGCTGTTGTGTGGAACATTCTATAAATGTTAACTGGATCCTAGTGGTTGATAGTGTTGAGTGTATCCTTGCCGACTTGATGTCTAGTTGTCAATCATAGAGAGAGGAGTGTTGAAAGCTCCAACTATAATTATAGATTTGTCTATTTCTCCTTTCAGTTCTATTAGTTTTGGCTTCACGTATTTTAGCACTGTTGTTTGGTGTACCCACATTTAGTTTTGCTATATTTGCTTGGTAGATTGATCCTTTGATCATTATATACTGTGCCTCTGTGTCTCTAGCAATTTATTTTGCAAATGAAGTCAACTTTATTTGATATTAATATAGCCATTCCTGCATTCAATTGTTACTGCTTTCATGATTTATTTTTTTTCCATTTTTTTTACTTTCAACTTAGCTATATTATTATCTTTGAAGGGAGCTTCTTATAGACAGAATGTACTTGGACTGTGTTTTATAATCTACTATGCCAATCTCTGTCTGTTAATTAGGATATTTAGATCTATTATATTTAATGTAATTATTGCTATTTAGGGCATAAATTTGACAATTTATTTTTTTGTTTTCTATTTGTACTCTTTTATTTCTCTACTTTCTTTTTTGCTCCTTTCCTCTGGGTTACTTGAACATTTTTTTGTATTCAATTTTGATTTACATAGAGTGTTTTTAGTAGATTTTTTTGTGTAGTATTTTTAGTGATTGCTGTTACCACAGTCTATTGAAATTATTATTTCACCCATTTGAGTGAGGTATAGAAACCTTATCTCTCTTTACATTCTATTTATATTATAATTGTCTTAAATATTTCCTCTACATACCTTTAGAACCACACTTTAGACATTGTTATAGTTTTTGCTTCATCTGTCAAGCATAATTTAGAAACTCAAGAGAAGAAAACTCAAAAGGAGGAAAGTCTATTGTATTTACTCATATTTCTGCTTATTACATTCTTTTTTCTTGACATTCTAAGGTTGCCTCTTCTATCATTTTCTGTCTGTTTAGAGATATTTCCATTCTGTTGAGAGAATTTATCCATCCATTTAGGATAGATGTGCTGGTGAAAAAAATGTCTTAGTTTTCCTTCATCTGGAAATGTCTTGATTTCCAATTTGTTGCTGAAGGTTATTTTTTAGTACAGGGTTTAGAATAACAGTTTTTTCTTTTAGCACTTGAAATATATTGTGTCATTCCATTTCGTTATTCATGATTTCTGATGAGAAACCCACTGTCAATTTGAATTGTTTTTTGTCCTATTGGTAGTGTGTCATTTTTTCTGTGGCTGCTTTCAAAATTTTTTTCTTTGTCTTTAGTTTTCAGAAGTTTGATTATGATATGTCTTCACATGGATTTATTTGTTTCTTGTGATTTTTTTTTCCCCATTTGGGATTTGCTGAGCTTCTTGATTCTGTAGGTTTATGTCTCTTGCTACATTTGGCAGTTTTCAGCCATTATTCCTTTGAGTTTGTTTGCAAATCCACCCTCTTTCTCCTCCTCTTCTGGAACTCCAGTGACATGAATGTTGGATCTTTTGTATAAACCCACATTTGGCTCTTTTCATACGTTACTTATTTGCTGAGTTTTTCTATTTCTTTGCCAAGGTTTACGGCTTGTCTAAGGCATGTTTAATTGCTCACTGAAGGGCTTTTTGTCACGGTTGCTTTGAAATCTTTGTCACGTAATTTTAGTGTCTCTGTCATCCCAGTGGTAGGATCTATTGATTGCCCTTTTTTTCATTCATTTGGAATCTTCCTGGTTCTTGGTAAGACTAATGATTTTTTTATTGAAAACTGGACAAATTTGATATTATGTTCTGAGACTCTGCATTTTATTCAAACCTCCTGTTTTAGTTGATTCCTTGTGATAGCACTCCAGAGAGGCATTGGAGGGCACTGCAGGGTGGAGGTAGACGCCCAGGTCCCTCACTTGGCCGTCAATGCCACCTGAGAGGGGCTCCTTTTTGCTGGTGGACAGGGCAGGAGTTCTGACTCCAATGTGGTCTCCACCGACACTGGAGTGTCTAGTTGTCAATGGTTGAGAGAAGTGTAGTCTTCATTGGTCGGTGATATTGAAAGTCCTAACTTTCCACAAGGCCTCTTCTGATACCACCCCAGTGCATGGAGGGAGGGGACGCAGGAAAGAGGAGCACCTCATCACTTCTGGGAGGGCATGAAAACCCCAGCTCCCTGCTTGGCCTTCTCCAGCACCATTCCAGCATGGCTGCTGGGCCATCGTGTTGTAGCATCACTAGAGTGGTAGTCTAAGGTCATTTGGTCTTTGCTGACAAAGATGAGGCTGCGGTCACCATTTTTTCCATGGTGTTTGGCCAGAGCAGGACGGTTGCTATCAAAAAGTTGGGCTTGCTGGTCTTTCCCTTTTCTGATCCTTTGGCTAGATAGAGCAAGCTTTGTTGGGACATTTTTTTTTTGTTTGTTTTGTTTAGGAAACGTGAGGCAAAGCATATCCCAGGCAACTTACCACTATGATGTCCCTTGAACCCGAGGTCCCTAGGCAGTCTGCCTTTTTTCTCCACCTTTCAGAATCTTCTTGTGTTTGCTTTAATAATAATGCAAAAGTTTTAGCTGTAGTTAGTGGGAGGAATTGGGAAAGTACCTCTACTTCATCTTCCTGGAACTGGAAATCCCCTCCTGTGTCCTGTATCCTTTTGATATGCAGTTTTTTAGCATTTATTTTCCCTGCCCAGGCCATCAGTCAACCACTTCTCCAAGGAACCCTGGTCTTTCCTTTGGAGAATGATACTTAGAAACCAAGATTCACATGCTAGATGTTCTCATTGTTACTGAGCTCCCACTGCTTCTGGGCCCTTTCAGTGGCACAGCTATACTAACCCATATATATGCCTGCATATATATTCACTTCTATGTATTTTTATTTTTGTGTCTTTGTGTGTGTGGGTGTGTGTACACACATGAGTTCATACCAATACCTCCAACTCCCACCCAATATTACAGGGTTCTTTGTAGCATGTTAGCATTTTCCCTTTACTTATCTGTAAGTCCTTTGTCTGAAGGGAGAAACCTGGCTGTCATTGTCTACAATAGGTTATTTGTTAGTTCAACCCTAGTATACATGCACACTAGTTTCAGAAGGCTAACTTGTACCCTTGTGAGAAACAAATTTATCATCCAGAATACCGTGTTTGTGAACAGTTCATTTTGATTTAGCTTACAGCAACGAAACAAAACACCATTTCCAAAGTTACATGGGTAGCTTCTCTCAGCCTCACCTCCTTCGGTGTATGTCACTCATAAAACTGTCTGATTCATTGGTCTGCACACACTTCAGTTCTCCATACCCCAATCAAGTTTTTAAAGTTTGTGTACAATAATATTCACTGTTAGCGGTGTAAAATCCTATGTGTTTTGACAGATGTGTAGAGTTATGTATCCAACTATGATAGTACCAAACAGAATAGTTCCATCACCTCAAGCTTCCCTCAAGCTGATCCTTTGTACTCAACCCCTTCTCCCAATTTTGGCAACTACTGATTTGTTTTCTATCCCAATAGTTTTATCCTTTGTAGAATGTCATGTAAATGTCTTTATTCATTTAGCAAAATGTATTTAAGATTCATCCATGGTTTTTTGTGAATCAGTACTTCCTTGTTTTTTATTGCCAAGTAAATGCCATTGTATAGATGTAGCACAGTTGTCTTATCTATTCATCTATTGAAAAGCATTTGGATTGTTCCAGTTTTTACTGATACTGAATAGTGCCGCCATAAACAGTCACATACCAGTTTTTATGTGGACACAAGTTCCTATTTCACTTGAGTAATATCTAGAAGTAAAATGTCTGGATCATATTGTATGGCTATGCTTAACTTTTAAGAAACTACAAACTATTTTTTTTAAATGATTGTACCTTCCTGCAGTCCCACCAGTAGTGTATAAGAGATCCAGTTGTCCCACATCTTTGTTAGCCATTGGTACATGTTTGTTTGTTTATTATCTTAGCATTTTAATAAGTATGTAATGGGATCTCATTGTGGCTTACTTTGCATATCCCTGACAACTAATTATGCTGACCATCTTTTCATGTGCGTATTTGCCATTTGTATGTCTTCTTTTGTACATTTTTAATTGTGTTATCTCTATTTTAATCATTGACTTTTAAGAGTTTTTTTACATATTATGAACACAACTCTCCTATTTTCATTTGCCTAACAGTGTCTTTTGAAGAACAAAAGTTCTCAATTTTGATAGACTTCAATATATCAAATTTTCATGTTATGAATTGTCAATTTGCCTAACCTAGGTCACAAATATTTTCTCCTAAAAATTCTACAGTTCTAGATTTACATTTATATCTGCAATCTATTTTTAGTCAAATTTTACATATAGTTTGAGCTATGAATCAAAGTTTTTGCATCTGTATATCCAATTGTTCCAGCACCGTTTTTTAAAAGGCCACCTTTTTGCCACTGAATTGCTTTTGTACCTTTGTTAAAAATCAATTGGCTATGAATCCAAGATGGTGGTGGAATAGGTGGAAGCTAAACTCACCTCTTCCCAGGACCAAACTGGAATTATAACTAAATTATAAAATAGTCATCCTGAATGACTAGCTGAACAGAAGTCTTATAACCAAGGATTTACAGAAGCCCCACTGAGACTGGTAGGAGGAGCAGAGCTGTAAAATAGTCAGAGGGATATCTCAGCTGAGGTGAGCTCCCCTGAGAAGTGTGAGGTCTGAACCCCAAGCCGGGCTCCCCAGCCCAGAACACCAGAGCCTGGAAAAAGTCCCCGCATAGCATCTGGCTGTGAACAGCAGCGGGTTTCTGTCTGTCAGGGAGAGACCAGCATCCAAGAGACACAGGCACAAAATGTCCCTCACAGCCACTCACCCCCAGCTCTGGCAGAGAGAGGAAGAGCAGACTAAAGTTGTGTGAGGAGATTTTTGGGCTTGTGGCTCTAGAGAGAGAACTGAAGGGACAGCCCCCTGAACCCCGTGCTGAGTCATTCTCCCACACTGCAGAAGCCTCTTCCTTGGGTGGAGCACTCCCCGCCCTGTAGCATCAGCCTGGGGAAATCAATAGCCCCACCCTCAGACACCCTCTCACATCACCTTGCACAGCTCATGCCCCGTTGAGGAGTTTGCTGCCTTGGCCAGGGTAGAGAGGTCTGGGCAGACTCAGGGGGTGTCAGTGACTGAGTTGTGTGGCTTTGGAGCAGGGGCCATTCCTCCCACTTTCCTGTGAACTTGAATGCTGCTTCCCCCTCATGGGAGATCTACTAGGACCACCCTCAGACTCTGGCAGATCCACCTAGTGGCTCTGCTGGGCTGAGGTCCCAGGCAAAATCCAGGACAGACTGAGTTGTGTGGCTCTGGGGCAGAGGCCACACCCCTCAGCTTTCCTGAAACCTGATAGCATCTCTCCTCCATGGGAGATCCACTAGCCCCATCTGCCCTACACCTGGTGGGCTCCACCCTGCTGAGCTCCATCTTCTCCTGACAGACTTTGGGACAGACTGAGTTGTGTGACTCTAGGACAAGAGTTATTTTTTCCCTCATAGGCCTGACTGTAGCAGGGTCCTCTCTTCACACAGCCAAATATTGGTCTGTTTGAGTCCGATAAACTGTGATGGCCTCACTTTGATGCTCCCTGATACCCTGCCCCAAACACATAGCAAGTATACCCTGAGACATTTGCCAAGTAGCCTCAGATCCAGCAATGACACTGAGTTTGAACCTGTATCAATCTGGTGAACACCACTCAACCCCCTACCTGGTGACTCGCTGAGAACCTACCTCATGCAACTTGAGTACTGCCAAAGGCTCCTTTAGGGACTGAGCCTAACAGGTAGTCAGCAGGTGAAGGCAGGGAGAGGTGGATCTTGGGGTATCTGAGACTTTTATTGACCTGCCCCTGGGTCTAGTGCAGGAGTGGGCAAACTTTTTGACTCGAGGGCCACAATGGGTTCATAAACTGGACTGAAGGGCTGGAACAAAAGCAACCTGACCATGCTGGCACTCTCATCTTGGGCTGCTGGTGAAGGAGCGGTGGGGAGAGCAAGAGTACCCTCCGCTCTTTCTGCTCCGAGGGCCATAGTTTGCCCACGGCTGGTCTAGTGCTAGTAAAAGCTGGCCTTCCGATGTGTACCCAGACCCAGCAGAGATAGCCACAAACTGTGGATCACTTGTAGCTCCAAACAGGTTGACTAAGGCCAGTCCCAGGCAGCATCTGACATTGGCCTGCACCAGAGTCCCTCCCTAGAGGCCCAGAACCAACACACCCACTGGCCACTGGCCAACAACATCAGAGCAGAATCCAATTAGTTTCACAATCAGAATATTCAAAGGGAGATCTTGGCAGGCACCAAACCCTGCTGAGGTGAATTCCACTTCCTGTGGTCAGCACCTGCATAGCAGCTCACATACTGTGCTTGAGGTTGAGTCTCACAGTCAGTCAATCTGAGGGTTAATGCCACACAAATAGACCAATAGCAATCAAGACTCCATCTCAACAGGAGGGCTGACATAATCCACATCAGGATATTTCTGGAGCACCCATCTCAGGTGATCAAGGAAACTACACCACTGGACACCACCGGACACCTACATAAGGTCACCTCACCAAGACTGGGAGTCATAGCAGATCTATGTAATACATAAAAACAAACACAAAGGGGCATCCAAAGTGGGGAGATAAAGAAGCATGCCCCAAATTAAAGAAGAGAAGAAATCTCCAGAAAAGAGCTAAATGAAATGGAGGCAATTTATCAGCTCTATACTTCAAAGCAATAGTTATAAGGATGGTCAACAGCATGAAAATAAACATAGACACCACAAAAAAAGGACCAATTAGAAATGAAGAATACAATATCTGAAATAAAGAATATACTGGAAGGAATAAACAATAGGTTGAATCAAACACAGGACTGAATCAGCGATTTGGAAAACAAGGTAGAAAAAGAACAACACCCAATCAGAGCAGCAAAAAGAAAGAATTTATTTAAATGAGCATAGTAAATGCCAATAAATAAATAAGGGACCTTTGGGCAGCATGAAGTGTAACAACACCCACATCATGGGGATACCATAAGGAGGAGAGAGAGAGAGCAAGGATTGAGAACCTATTTGAAGAAATAATGACCAAAAGCTTCCCTATCATGGTGAAGAAAAAAGATGCATGAATTCAGGAAATGCAGAGAGTCCCAAACAAGATGAACCCAAAGAGGCCCATATCAAGACACACCATTATTAAAATGGCAAAGGTTAAATATAAAGAGAGAATATTAAAAGCAGCAAACAAAGGACAGTTAGTTACCTACAAGGGAGCTACCATAAGACTGTCAGCTGATTTCTCAACAGGAACATTTCATACCAGGAGAGATTAACATGAACTATTCAAAATGATGAAAGGCAAGGACCTAAAACCAAGAATATTTTACCCAGCAAGGCTATTATTTAAAATTGAAGGAGAAATAAAGAGCTTCACACACACACACACACACACACACACACACACACACACACACACAAAAAAAAAAAACAAACAAAAAACTAAAAGAGTTTGTTATCACCAAACCAGTATTACAAGAAATGTTAAAGAGTATGCTTTAAGAAGTAGAAGAAGAATGAAAAGGAGAAGGAGGAAGGGGAGGAGGAGTGAGGGGGAGGAAAAAGAGAAGGAGAAGGAGAAAGAGAAGATTAAGAACAAGAACCAGAGGAACATAGTTAAATGAATAAAGTGGCAATAAATACATACCTATCAATAATCACTTTAAATGTAAATGGCTTAAATGCTCCAATCAAAAGATATAGAGTAGCTGAATAGATAAGAATGAAAAATCCATACATACACTGTCTATAAAAGCCCCACCTCAGAACAAAAGATACACAGAGACTAAAAGTAAAGGGATAGAAAAAAATATTAAAATGCTGAGGTAACAGTACATACATCTGACAAAATAGACTTTAAAACAAAAACTATAGTAAGAGACAAAGAAGGACACTACATAATGATAAAGAAAGCAATCCAAAACATAACCCTTTTAAACATTAATGTACCTAACATAGGAGCACCTAACTGTAAAACTAATGGACATAAAAGAAGGTATTGACAGTAATACAGTCATAGGAGGAGATTTTAACATCCCAATGACATCAATGGATAAATCTTCCAGACAGAAAATCAACAAGGAATTAGTAGCCTTAAATGACACACCAGATCAGCTGGGTTTCATTAGTATCTTCAGAGCATTTCACACAAAAGCAACAAAATATACATTCTTTTCAAGTATACATAAAACATTTTCTAGGATAGATGACATAATAAGACACAAAACAAAACTTAATAAATTTAAGAAGATTGTAATCATATCAAGCAACTTCTCTGACTATCCTATTAATAAAGAAATAATATGCAAATTGACCCTCATGCCCTAGTGTCACAAGATGGCTGCCCCCACATTGTCACAAGATGGCTAGCAGGGGAGGGCAATTGAGGGGACCAGACCTGAAAGGAAGGGAAGTTGGTGGCGATTGGGCCAGCAGGAGAGAGCAGTTGGGGGAGATCAGGCTGGCAGGGGAACAGTTAGGTATCAATCAGGCCAGCAAGAGAGCAGTTAGGGTCAATCAGGCAGCCACACAGGTTAGTGGTTAGGAGCCAGCACTCCCAGATTGTGAGGGACACCCCCCACCCCAGTACATAAATTTTGTGCATCATGCCTCTAGTATGATATAAAACTAGAAATTGATCACAAGAAAAAAAAATGGAAAACATACACACAGAGCTAAATAACATGTTACTTAACAATGAAGGGGTTAACAATGAAATTAAGGAAGAAATTAAAAGGTACCACCCAGCCAGTGAGGCTCAGTGGTTGAGCATTGTCCTATGAACCAAGAGGTCACAGTTCAAATCCCAGTTAGGGCACATGTCCAGGTTTCAGGCTCAATCCCCAGTAGGGGGCATGTAGGAGGCTTCAATCAATGATTCTCTCTCAACATTGATGTTTTTATCTCTCTCCCTTTCTCTCTGAAATCAATAAAAATATATATTTTTTAAAAAGATACTTTGAAACAAATGAGAACACAACAACCCCAAATCTATGGTACATAGCAAAAGCATCCTAAGAAGGAAATTCATAGCATTACAAGCCTACCTCAAGAAACAAGAAAAATTTTAAATAAACAATGTAACTTTACACTTGAAAGGAAATGAACAGTCAAAGCCCAAAGTCAGTAGAAGAAAGGAATTTTTAAGATCAGAGAAGAAATAAACAAAATAGTCTAAAAATAACAATACGAAAGATCAATGAAACCAAGAGCTTGTGTTTTTTTTAAATATATTTTATTGATATTTTACAGAGAGGAAGGGAGAGAGATAGAGAGCTAGAAACGTCGATGAGAGAGAAACATCAACCAGCTGCCTCTTGCACACCCCCTACCGGGGATGTGCCCGCAACCAATGTACATGCCCTTGGCCGGAATCGAACCTGGGACCTTTCAGTCCGCAGACCGATGCTCTACCACTGAGCCAAACCGGTTTCGGCAAGAGCTTGTTTTTTGAGAATATATACAAAATTGACAAACATTTAATTAGACTCATCAAGAAAAAGAGAAGAGATCCAAATAAAGAAAACCAGAAATGAAAGAGGCGAAGTAACTGACACCAAAGAAATACAAAGGACTGTAAGAAAATATTAGAACAACTATATTCCAACAAATTGGTCAATCTGGACAAAATGGATGAATTCCTAGAAACATACAATCTTTTGAAACTGAATCAGGAAGAATGAAAAAATCTGGACAGACAAATTACAACTAGTGAAACTGAAGCTATAATAAAAAACTCCCAACCAACACAAATCCTGGACTGGATAGCTTCACAGGTGAATTTACCAAACACTTAAAGAAGAACTAATATCTACCCTTCTCAAACTATTCCAAAAAATTCAAGAGGAGGGAAGACTACTAAGCTCATTTTATGAAGCTAGCATTACCCTAATTCCAAAACCAGATAAAGACAATACAAAGAAAGAAAATTATAGGCCAATATCACTAATGATATGCTAAAATCCTCAACAAAACATTAGCAAATTAGATCCAGCAATACATTAAAAAGATCATTCACAATGATCAAGTGGCACTGATTCCAGGGATGCAAGGTTGATAAAATATTTATCCTAGCCACAGTAGTCAGACAAGAAGAAGAAATAAAAGGCATCCAAATTGGAAAGGAAGAAATAAAAAATGTCATTATTGGCAGGTGACATGATACTGTATATTGAGAAGCATATAGGTTGCACCAAAAAACTACTAGACCTGATCAATGAATTCAGCAATGTAGCAATATACAAAACAAATATGCAGAAATCAGTTATATTTTTAGACACCAATCATGAACTATTAGAAAGAGAAACTAAGAAAATAATCCCATTCACAATTGCATCTGAAAAAGAAAATACTGAAGAATAAATTTAACCAAAAATGTAAAAGACCTATACTTGGAAAATTTAAGACACTGAAGATAGAAACTGAAGAAAATACAAGTAAGTGGAAGTACATCCCATGTTTATAGACAGGAAAGATTAACATAATTTTTCATGGTTGTTCATACTACCCAAAGATACCAATGAGGTATTTCATAGAACTAGATAGAACAAATATCCTGAAAATGTATATGGAACTACAAAAAGACTCCAAAGAGCAACAGCAATCTTGAGAAAGAAGAACGAAGTTGAAGGAATCATGCTATCTGATATAACACTATACTACAAAGCCATAGTAATCAAACAGCCTGATACTGGCATAAAAACAAACATAGATCAATGGAACAGAATAGAGAGCCCAAAATAAGCCCACATATTTATGGTCAATTAACATTTGACAAATGAGGTAAAAACATACAATGGAGTAAAGATTATTCATTTGATAAATGATATTGGTAAAAACTGGACACATACATGCAAAGAAATGGAACTAGACCACCTTCTTACACCATACACAAGAATAAACTCAAAATGGATTAAAGACTTAAATGTTAGACTCTTTTTTTAAAAAATGTCTTTATTGTTGAAAGTATTACAGATGTCCCCTCTTTTGGCCCATATACTCCCTCTACACTGCTTCCAGGCCTTCAACCATAAAAATCCTAGAAGAAAACATAGGCAGTAAAAAACATAGACATTTCTCATAGCAATATTTTTTCTGCTATATCTTCTCTGAGGGGAAACAAAAGAAAAAATTAGCAAATGAGATGACATCAAACTAAAAAGTTTTTGCACAGCATTAACAAAATGAAAAGACAGCCCACTAAATGGGAGAACATATTTGCCAATGCTATATCTGATAGAGTTAATATCCAAAATTTATAGAGAAGTTAGAAAGCTCAGCACCAAGAAAACAAACAATGCAATAAAAAATGTGCAAAGGACCCAAATACACACTTCTCCAAAGAGGACATACAGATGGTTAATAGACTTGTGGAAAGATACTCAATATCACTGATCATCAGAGAAATGCAAATTAAAACCACAGTGAGCTATCAGCTCACACCTGTCAGAAGATCTATCATCAATCCATCAACTAAGAACAAGTGTTAGCTAGGATGTAAAGAAAAGGGAACCCTTGTGCACTATTGGTGAGAGTGCAGATTGGTGCAGCCACCTTGGAAAGCTGCATGGAATAACCTCAAAATTAAAGATGGAACTGCCTTGTGACCCAGCGATTCTACTTCTGGGAATTTTTCCAAAGAAACCCAAAACAGTAATTCAAAAGAATATATGCAACCCAATGTTCATTGCAGGGTCATTTACAATAGCCAATATTTGGAAGCAGCCCAAGGGTCCATCAGTAGATGAGTGGACAGAACAGCTGGGGTACAGCCCTGGACATGGCAGCTACTTGCTCAGTCACCTGTAAATGCCAGTCTGGGAATTGTCCCATTCTTCTCCTATAATAATTCAGGCATGCATTCATTCATTGACTCATTGATTCCAAAGACCATCCCTGGACCAGGCGTGTGGGGTGGGGCTGGGGCCTCAGAAAGGTAAGATCTGGAACTGCCCTTTAAAGTTCAAGGTTGAGTGCAGGTCTTCCCCACCCTTCGGGCCCCCTGAGACCCCCATGGTGGTGGGCACTCAAACACTCCCGTGGAGAAGGGGTGCTGGCTGAGGGTAGAGATGGGAGAGGCACGTGCGAGAGTCTCCACAGAAGGCCCACATGCTCCCCTTCCTCACCATGACTTGCTGTCTCTCCCTCCCAGTCCCACAGCCAAGACGGGGCCAGTTCTCCCCAGCCCTTGTCCACGCTGCCCTTGCCCTTTCGAATGTCCAGAGGAAAGAATAGGGGACACAGGCTCCCAGTCTCACTGCCTCTGGACCTTCTAGCAAACGAGGAGGGCTGGATGGGTAGAGCTCTTTGCAAAGCCAATTCCCACTGAAGTGTGAAGACCTTAAGGTCACATCTGGTAGGGAGAGAAGGGGGGGCCGTCTTTGTAGACACCCCTCCCCCTCCTCCTCTTCCTACTGAGTGTAAGGACGGAGCTTAACCCAGACAAGCTGGGATCCCAGCTGCAAACCCAGTTCTCCACAGTCAACTTGGGACTTGCCTCCATCCATTCATGCTACTTGCCCACGGGCACTGTTTGTGTCGGGCACATAGCAATGAGCACACGGAAATTGTGGTGTAGCAAGGAGAACACTTATACTCACCCTCCTACAACGAGGGGAGGTATAACGGGGAAGCAAAACACTGAAGTTTCCACTAGTATTTGCAGTCAGGGATCCTCCCTGAGGAGGTGTCATTCAACAGAGACCTGAAGGACGATGGAGAGCTAGGTGGGTGACATCAGAGGGCCCTGCAAGTTCACTCCAGGGCGAGGGGCAGCATGTGGATGGAGACAGGCTGGTCACTTGGGGGAAGCAGCCGCCATCCTGTGAGGCCACATGAGCAGCCTCACGGCCAAGCCCAGATGGAGGAGCTGAGGCTGCCTCCCCCGCCTCTGTCATCCCCTCTGAGCCACCTCATGACAGGTAGCCACACGCCATGTGTCCACTTCACCTGTCACTCATTTCTCAGACCTACTGGTTGATTTCCTCCTGCTCCCACACCCAATCCACCAAAACGGCCTGGCCGAGGCCCCCTGGGCCGTCTGTAACCCCATGTACCTGCCCCTCAGCAGCCTCTGAGGGGCTGCCCTTGCCCCCACCCACCGGGGGATCCTCCCCTGGTTCCAGGAGGCCCCAGGGCCGGGCCTGTCCCTGGGCCCTCAGCACACTCCCCTAGCACTGCCCACTCTGCTCTCTGAGCTGTCTGCAGCACACTCACCCTCCTAGGTGCCCAGCCCTTTGGGGCCATGGCCAGCCCTGTCCTGGATCCTTGGCTCAGACCGCGCACCCTCCCCCCCCGAGAGGGCCCCAGACACCCTGCACTTGGCATCACCCTCCCGGAACCTGCCTCTGCTGGGCACCCAGCTTGCTCGGTGACACCGGCCACTCCGCTGCTCAAAGCAGAATGGGCAGACCAGCACCAGCTCTTCTCTTCCGGTCCTCACGTCTCCTCACCACGTCTGTCACTTGCACTCTAAACTTCTCCCTCGTCCCCCTTCTCACCGGCACTGCTGCCCCCAGTCAGGCCTCCAGCTCTCCCACCTGGATGCTGCAGGGGCCTCCTGCCTGCCTCTCTGCCCGCCCCTCCCCCTCCCCTCTCCCCGTTCTCTCTCCCCCCCACCCCCTAATGCCCCCACGTCCCAATCCAGTCTCATGGTTTCCCTGATGAAACCTCACTGCACTGATCCCAGGGTTCCCCACGCTCTCGGGGTTCAGCACCCCTCCTCCCAGCCCACCAGAGCCTGCCTGGCCCCTGCCTCCCCGGGACTACACTCCCGCTCTCTGTTCACTCAGCCACTGTGCTCTTCTAGCACGTTCTCTGTTGTTGTAAAACAAACTTCCGGAAAACTTGGTGCCCAGACAATAAGCGTTCATTATGCCCCGAGGCTTCTGAGTAAGGGATTCAGCAGCCGGAGGCTGGCCCTTCTGGCTCAGGGCCTCTCGGGATCTTCGGTCCAGGTGTCAGTGGGACTTGGTCACCCAACGTGTGACGGGCTGCAAGTTTCACATCCAAGATGACCCCCTCTGGTGGGAGAAGGAGCAAGAGGACAGACGCGAGGGGCCTGAAGAGGCAGCCACACTGGGGGAATGTAGATGGGGAATGGTTAACAAAGCAAAACATCCCCACAGGGCCAGTGGGGTCCAAACCCAGAGATGGAATGGAACTGCAGTGCCACTCTGGGATGTGACACAAGGCAGTCAGTCCCCTTCATGCTGAGGCCCACGGGCCCTGTCCCCTGGAGACCAGCATCCGCTGAAGGGAGGCCCCTGACCCCTGCAGCTCCGTATGGGGCACGGGGCTGGCTTCCCAGCAAAGGCTGGGCTCAGGGCCTGCAGACAAGCATCTGTTGTGGGAAAGGCCCTAGAACCTTCCTGGGAGGCGGGAGTGGGGGAGGGCTCCCCTCTTCCTGGTGTGGGGTTCTCAGGCCACTCCCGACTCAGTCTCATTTCTGACCACACCAACAGGTCCACAGTCTTTGGTGCTGCTGTCCAGGCGACAGAGGACAATTCCCTGCCAGGTTCTAGACGCCACGCATGCCCCAGACCTCCATGCTCCCCATCTGCCTCCATGGCCTTGGGCCAGCCCCTCCCCTTTCTGGACACTGAATCCCTAAAGCGTTGGACTAATGATCTCAGTATCTAAAAGTAATGTTTGCATAGAACCTTCTCCTCCACCCTTCAGCCAAGACCAGGCCACATCCTAGCTGAGGAGCACCCTGTTTTCCCTAAAATTCCAGGACCCCCTCCCCCCATTTCCCCCCAGGACTTGGAATTCTCTGCCACTCAGGTCCCTGCTGCCAACAGTCAGGTGGCCACTCCCATGATAGCACCTGGTTTGGGTCCAGCACAGTCCAAAGACCCTCCCCTGAGGCCTGGAGCACTTTCCAGGCTGGCCCAGAGACCACAATTCCAGAACAAGGCAGACCTCACCAAGGGGAACTGCCATGTGCTGATGCACCACCTCAGAGCTCCCCACCCAGCCGCAGGGTGACACAGGTTGTCATTGAGGGCGAGGGCAGGGTGGCTCTGAGCTCCCTCCACGTGCCTGCAGGACTTCAACCTACCCCACCACCCCAGATCCTCAGAGGGGTCCCAGCCTCTTCCTCCCCTTCGAGTAGGTTTGCAGGTCCATGCCAGGTGCTATCCCCACATCCTCTGCAGCAGCCCTGTCTCACCAAGACCTGCAGCCTCTGGCAGGCTCACACCTTCTGTGTCCTTGCTCAGACACCAGGCACCAGAGCCCTTCCAGCCCCTAAGCCAGAGTCCACCCCCACAGTCACCAGGCACGGTGTCTCCAAGGCACTTCCCAGGTGGCACTCTGCAGCCAGTCCCTGTTTGGGTCTCTGATAACTGAGTTAGGTAAGATTATACTCATCCTATATAATAAATAGGTAATATGCAATTTGACCCTTATGCCCTCACACAAGATGGCCACCCCCATGTGGTCAAAGATGGCTGCCACAAGATGGCCAATAGGGGAGGGCAATTGCGGGAGACCAGGTTGGTAGAGGAGGGCAGTTGGGGGGACCAGGCTGGCAGGGGAGGGCAGTTGGGGGCAACCAGGCTGGCAGGGGAGGGTAATTAGGGGTTACCAGGCCAGCAGGGGAGGGCAGTTGGGGTTACCAGGCCAGCAAGAGAGGGCAGTTGAGGGCAATCAGGCTGGCAAGGGAGGGCAGTTGGGGGCAATTGGGCCATCAGAGGTATAGTTAGGTTTCCATCGGGAGTGGTTAGGAGGTGATCAGGCTGGCAGGCAGGTGAATGGTCAGGAGCCAGCAGCCCCGGATTGTGAGAGGGATGTCTGACTGCCTCACAATGAGCCAGTTTAGGCCCAAATCTGCAGGGATTGGCCCTAAATCAGCAGCCAGACATCCCCTGAGAGGTCCAGATTGGAGAGGGTACAGGCTGGGCTGAGGGACATCCCTCCTAGTGCACGAATTTCATGCACTGGGCCTCTAGTTTTATATAAGAAAACTGAGACAATACTTAGAAAGCTGAAAATCAAGAAAGAGGATGCAAGTGTGGTATATACACATACACAGATGGACAAGCAAGGGAAGAGGGTGCCTGCCCACCTAGGCGAGAGCATGGAGCACCCTCTGCCAGGTGGGCCGCCCTGGGAAGGAGGGAAGGAGGCCCTCAGGCTCTGCTGGCTGAGAGCAGCGTCCTGATGGGACAGCCAGCCAGAGGGACTGGGGTCCACACCTGCCCTGCAAGGTTCCCTCTGAATGGGGATGAGGTGCGGTCAGAAGACAGGAAGGAAGGGGGGTGGGGTGGGGTCTCATGACCATACTTGTCTGGGTGAGTGTTAGGGTCTGCAGTTGTTTCTAGAATTCACATCTGGGAGGTGATAAACTGAGCCCGGGCCACACTGACTCACTGGCAAAGCTCCTGCATCTCCCTCTGGGCACGGACTTCAGGCACGACTTGCTGCTTGCTCCTACCGTGTCTCCCCGAAAATAAGACATCCTCCGAAAATAAGACCTACCTACAGGTTTCCTTCTGAGTGAAATATAAGTCATCCCCCTGAAAATAAGGCCCCCAGGCTCTGTCTCAGAATGAAAATTAATTTACCATAAACTGGTCCCTAGGGCCACCCCGACTGGCATCTAGCAACCAGTGACGTTATGCAGAGTCCTGACATCACTGCTGTGTGAATGGAGAGAAATCAGCGTGGAAACTTTGTGAAACCTAAACTGCAAGAAGTTGTGACTTGGGTGAAGAATTCATGGGAGAAAATCACTGACAGTTGCATTGCAAATGCACTGCGAGCAGGCTACCTTGACAAGAAGTACTCATTTAAAGACAGTGCTATTGTTAGACATGAGAGATTTGGTCCACTGATTCTGAAAGAAATGGAGTCACAAGAAATTCACCAGGAAATTCAGGAATTGGATTGTGATGATGATGTTCCAGAAGATGATGACATGATTGTCACTGAATAAATGAGTAAATTATTGATACTGTAGGATTCACAGTTTGTCTGGTTTGTGTTGACAACTACCGTACTACCATACCGTATACAGGTAATAAATTTCCTTTATTTTCATTTAACAATAAATGTGTACTGTATTCTTCTTCATGGACAAATAAGACATCCCCTCAAAATAAGACCTAGCGCATCTTTGGGAGCAAAAATTAATATAAGACACTGTCTTATTTTCGGGGAAATAGGGTAGGACCAAGGCCAGCTCCCGACTCCTCAGCCCGACACTGGCAGGGATAAGACCCTCTGTGGGCCATTCAGGTGCTGGGGGCTCTCTCCAGAGTGCCTGCCTTATTTGGCAGATGAGGGCAATGTGGCTCAGGATGCCCAGAAACTTGGCCAAGGTCACAGAGCTGACTGTGGGCAGAGCTGGGATGGGAACAGGTCTGCGTGAACCCGGAGCCCTGGCTGCTCAGAGCACCTGTGGCCTCGTGCGGGCCCTGCTTCTACCTGCTGCTTCAGCCTCCTGCCGCACACACAAGCCTACCAACTGCCTGCGCTGCCAGGCTCCCCTGCCCCTCCCTGACCCCAGGCTCCCCTGCCCCTCTCTGACCCCAGGCTCCTCTGCCCCTCCCTGACCCCAGGCTCCCCTGCCTCTCCCTGACCCCCTTCCTCAAGCCCCCCATCCCTCAGGAAGCCCCCCTGTCTGTCATAGCAGGTATCAGAGAGTGATCCCTGGTGCATGCATGATCTACCCCCAGATTATGCGTAATCTTACAGTATCTTCCAAGAGTTTCTCTGATTAACTTAATTCCCTGAACTCTATCCATTACTTGCAACAACAATGGCAGATATTCAAGAAATGGTCTTTTGACTTGAATGAAAACCTCGCCTCTTTCTTCTGCTACCTTCCTATACCAGAAGCTTTAGACCCCGGCCAGGGCAGACAGGAGAAGGGGTCAGTATAGGGCTGCTGTCCCTTGCCTGACAGATAGGCACAGACAGCCAGCAAGGGCCCCTCCTCCAGGCCAGGAGGCTCCGGCAGCTGGGCAGGGGTGCTGGGGGGTTGAGGCCAGGGAAGGAGGTCGCAACCCAGGAGCAGGGTTAGGCAGCATTCTAGAAAGCCCATCCTAGCCCCACTACCCGCCTTCTTCCCCACCACCCCCCACCTTCTCTCGCCCACTAGGCAAAGCGCCTGCAGTCCCACCACTGCTGCGTCCTGCCAGGCCATGGCAGCTTTGAAGCTTCAAGAGTCCTGCAGGCTGGAATGTCTCCGCGAGCCTCCCGCACTCCCGGCAGGCTCCCCGGCCCCTGCGTGCCTGACACGCGGCACCGAGAGGGGATGCTCCTTCACGCACGGTCTGCATTGTATCTTGTTCCACACAAGTTCCCCAGCACGGCACCAGGACCTCAACAGACACAAACCACGGTGACATCAGCGTCGCCTCTCAAAGACACTGAGGGTCAAAGACAAACCAGGGCTGGTGGCCTGCAGAGAATGGAGACTGTGCTCCCAGCCTGGCCAGTCTGCCCTGCGGCCCTGCGGCCACTGCTTCCTGCCTCCACCTCCTCACCCTGACCCCTGTCCTCCAGCGCCCAGCCTGGGGCCCATGGCTCTCCCCCGCCTCTCTGGGCCTGCTCCATCCGGGCACCGGGGGCAAACCTGGCTACGGAGGGCCTGGCGCGGTGCCCAGAGCTCCCCTGGGCAGGGAAGCAGGCAGGGAGCAGGTGGCAGCCTGTGTGCGTGTCTTCACCACGAGGTGGGCAGCTTCTGCTTCGAGCTGCTTTCCTCACGCCCGTGTGGGCGCCTCGGAGCGCGAAGTCCCACGGCTTCCCAGGGGCTGCTCAGAGAAAGCGTGCCCAGAGGCCCGGCCTGGGCTGGAGGCCCCTCTCTGGCCCCACTCCCTCAGTCTGGGTGCTTCTGGAGGCCAGCCCCCCCCCCCGAGGCCCCCTCTCCAGCTCCCAGGGAGGGCGGCCAAGGCCGGCCATGCTTCACACAGACGTGGGAGCTGGTCCCTGACGCGTGCACATTCGGTGCGGGTGTTTGGGAAAACACGTACAAGCTAAAACACATACACAGCATATAATGAAGTAAAATTAGCGCCCCCTAGAACTCCGCTAGTCCCAGGTGTGTACTTCTTACGTTCGAGAGCACTCTCTCCCGCGCTCCCTGCCCCTCTGCTTAAGGGACAGAGTGGGCCGCACTGGGCACTGCTCTGCCCTGTGGCCCGTGGGGCTCTGAGGGGTGCGGTGTCCCCGCCATTCAGCACCCGCATGTGTCCTAACCAACGCAGAGCAGCCAGCCGCGTCCTCTGATTAGGTAGCCGGTCCCCCATGGCTGGCGCCGGGGTTGCTTCTAGTTTTTCTTACTTTATAGAGTATTTCCCACCCCCCCTGCAGCCATATCTCCATGGTCCTGCTCAGGGCAGAGAAGACGTTAGGGCCTCGGAGCCCTGGGAACATTCGGTGCTGCCGGCCCCTCCGCACAAGATATGCTACTAAACACAAGTATAAGGACATGTGGCCAAGTTCTGGCTTCCCCCGATGCACTGTGCTTTGTCTGAAGTATTAAATTACTTTTTAATTTTATTTTTCACCCATTTGGGGAGAGGGAACGCCCAGCTTTGCTGGCGTCCCCCACATACGGGGACTTCCTGGTACCACGGCACAGCGCCGACGCCTACCTGGAAGTGAGAACACCAGGAAGGAGAGCACGGGGTGCAGGGTTCTCCCACGTGTAAGGCTGTTGTGTCCATGCGTGTCCTTGCTCAGCAGGGAACCCAGCGCCTGTCACACCTACACTTCGTAACTCTCTGTCGAATGAGTGATCATTGCCAAGTGCCCCCCCTCCCCCCCACAGAGGCTGCCCCAGAGCAGCTGGCATGTGACTGGACGGTGGAGAAACAAGGGGTCTGGCCATCTTGAGAGCAGATCTCTGGGGCCTTACAACGAGCCTGAGCCTGAGCCTAGAGGATTCAGGGCAAAATGTCCTCGCCCCTGTGACAGGGGGGCGCCCCTCAGCAAGGCTGCACCCAGCCCATGACCGGGGGTGGGGCCCCTGTGACGGGCCTGGCATCCGACACTGTGCAGTCTGACAGCCTCCTTCTCCCCTCCAGCCCTCACTTCCCCACTTACAACATGGGCATGAAGAGATATTCAGGGCCTCTGTGTGGCTCCCCACCATCCCCAGGGATGGCCCGCCTGCCCCTGAGACAGCCAGGGTGCTTTATGCTCTGCTAAAGGGCACAACGAGGTGCCATTGCAAGGCGGCCAGGCCCGGCAAGCCCTGGCACTGTGCTCCCCCACGTCACCTCCTGCTCCGCCCGCCCTGCAGAGCCTCCCGCCCCGATGCCGCCCATCCTAGGCAGGCCCGTGTCCAGCAGCCGAAGCCCTCAGGTGCCCCACGCACCCGCCTATTGGAATCCCACCGCTCCCCCCATGTCACCCCACTCCACAGCGCCTTCCTGGAGCCCTGCTTCCCGCAGCTGGTTAGGGTCTCCGCATGGCTCCCGTGGCATCGTCCCTGGGAAGGAGGCAGCTGTGGCCCTCACTGGGCTGTGACCTCTTGAGAGCAGTGGCCTCAGCTGAGCCCCTTTGTGGCTGAATGACCAAGAATGATGGAGGGGGAGGGGTATTGGGGCGTGCTTTTTCTCTGGTTGTTTCCCCAAACCCATCTCAGTGACCCCACAAAGCTGGCAGCACAGAAATGCACCCAGAACTGGAGACACGAGGTTAGAGGGTTCGAATCCATGAAGCCCTGGCTGTGCTGGGAACGTGCCGAATCCCCAGTGAGCACAGCTGCCTCCAGCCCCCCAGCGCGCAGTCCCACGGCCGGTGCTGCAGCGGCCCCTCCCGGGAGCGCCGGGCCTGCTTCCCTCTGGAACAGCCCAGCTTCAGCGGAGCACTCATCCCCTAGCAGTCTGCCCATTCGGTCACCCCACTGGACACGCTGCCCACTCGGGGCCTGCCCTCCCAGCCCCGCAGGTGCACACTACAGCACTCAACAGCTAACTCCTTGAGGTCTTCCTTAGGGCAGCTCCCAGGCGCCCCTTCCGGAAAGCCCTCCTGGCCTGCGTTAGCCTTCAGAGTTCTCTCCCACCTCTGGCCCCCGAGCAGCTATTCTCTGCGTCAAACTCCTGTGACATTGCAAGCTCAAGGTGTTTTGAAATTTCTCTCCAAGGAATGCGTATACGATAGTAAAAGTAGGTTTGGAGAGACTGTGGATGTTGGCTGTGATGCTGGCCCATCCAGGGCGGGGCCAACCAGTGCGGAGCTCTGGCCAAAATGCCAAGCCTCTCTCGGGGGCGGGAACATCCGGCCCTTGGGCCACACAAGGCCCGAGAAATCATTTGGTCTGGCCCTGCCAAGTACGAGGGGTGAGTTAATCAAATGTTTGACCAAATACTAGTATAGCAGGCTAATTTTTAAGTTGATAAGTTTGTAAGGCCCGTGAATGTTACAAATATTGTCCAAATGGCCCTTGGCAGGAAAAAGGTTCCCCACCCCTGCCCACTATGCCACCACACTGTCCCTGGCTGTTCCCGTGGGGTGTGGCTCCGGAGGCTCTCTGCAGGGGCCGCCACCTGCGGCCTCCCACTGGCCACACACCCTGCAGCTGGGCAGCAAGTCCTTTGTCACAGTAGGACCTGGGCATGCTTTTCCATATTCATCACAGACAAGACATGAGCATTGAGAAACAAACATGGAATGATGTTAGCACTCTGCTCAGGGACTGACAAACTATGGCTCACAGGCCGGATCCGGCCTGCTGCCTGTTTTAGAAACCAAGCTTTATTGGGACACAGTCTCGCTCGTTCGCTTCGGTCTATGTCTATCCCCTATGGCTGCTTTGGCGCCACGGCAGCAGTGCTGAGCCGTTGCAACAGAGATCGTATGGCCCATAAAGCCTAAAATATTCACAATCTGGCCCCTTGCAGACAAAGTGTGCTGCCCTGCTCCGGTTGACACTTTTTGGGATAGAAGCCTAGCTCATGGTGATTTCTTTGAAGATTCATATCACACACACACACACACACACACACACAAATACACACACACACACAAATACACACACATGCATACACACAGTTGCACACATATATGCACATACACACAATGGCATCTCAGGGCTGCATTAAATGTTCTTCTGGCCACAGCCGATTGGTCTGGAAGCATGCACCTGACCCAAGCTGGACCAATCAGATTCTTACAGTGATTAGGAAGGGAGTAGCAGGTACATCTATAATCCAGGGGAAAATTGAAAATATTTAATAACCAGTATTGCATGGGCACCAACCAATAAGAAAAGACCTCCCCAAAAGCTGAATCAGGCCGGTCCTGGCAAGGTTCAGGGCGTGTTCCAGGAAAGGACCAAGATGGCCAGGGAGGCCGGACACTGAAGAAACCTAGACACGCTCTTTGCCAACCTTGCAGAACCCTCAGCGTGGCCTCACGGGGCCTGCTGCTGCTGCTGCAGCCCTGCGCGGAGGTTTCTGAGCACATGGGTGGCCAGCCCTCCGCTGAGCTGGATGCCCCAGAGGAGCCCTTCCTCCTCACAGAGCAACAGGCGGCTGAGGGTCACCGTGGCCCCATGGCTCAGTGAGGACACTCAGGCGCAGGAGGCCAAGAGGCAGCCATTCAGGGGCCTACCCAGGCCCTGGACCAAGCCTTCATAAGTGTCCCCCCTCCCCGGCTTCGCAGGGGGGTCATAGGTCTGCAGCTGCCAGCCCAGGTACCTGCTCAAGTGCTGGGCGGGGCCAGCAGGACTGCGTGATTTTCAGGACCAGTGATTGGTTGAGGCTCCGGAGCTCAGGAGGCGTGGCCTGAGACAAGGCCCTCCCTCTGGAGGCTAGCCCCGCCCTAAGCCACACACCCCGGAGAGGGTGACTGGCATCCAGCTGGCAGCGCAGCCACGTCTGCTGGCGTTTGCCAGGAGCAAGAGCCTTTGGAAGGACAGATCCCACGCCACTCCCCACTCACTCCCCGCGACCTGCTGTGGGGACGTGGGCAGCATCGCCCTCCCTCTCTGAGCTCCCTTTCCTCATCTTCGGCATGTGCGTCTTCCAGGCTCGGGGTGAGGGTCAAAGGAATGACCCGTAGCCGGGACATTGACCGTTAAATGTGTGCAGGTGCCGGGCAGTGAGGAGAGGCTGAGAGCGAGAGGGGTGGGTGGCGGACCCAGGGGGAGGTGGGCTGGCTGGGGCTGGGCTGGGTCCAGCCACCGGGGCACCCCTTACCCCAGAGCCCCACGCCGCCACCCCACCTCTCCAAGCCCTTCGGAGGGCGGAATAGCCCTCTTTGGTTTCCACTCTTAATCACAAAATAATCTTGGTGCCCAGAAGCCCTCCTCTCGGAGAGCATTTGTGGGGGATGATATCAGCCTAATTAAGTGCTTCGGCTTTGGGCTGGATTTCCCCCCAGACCCCGCTCCCTGGAGCGGCCGGCTACCTGCGCGGAGGGGAGGGAGCCGCCCGCCGGTGATGGATGTCTTGACCGCGCGCCAGGCGGCGCGGACCAGGTGCGGCCGCGGCGGGCGGGGCGGCTGCGCGGCTGAAAGCGCGGGCATGTTCGCGGCAGCAATGAGCCTTTGTTTGCCTTGGCAGCGCCGGGCCTCCCCGGGGCCGGCCCCATAAAGGGTTTCTGTTCGCGCTGGAGGACTCATTGTCGAAAAATTGTCCCTCGAAAAATTAGCATGGTACAGTGGAGAAAGCGGAACGCCGGCAAATGACAGCTGCTGGCCTCGCAGGGGCCAGAAAGCAGAGTTTGCAGGGTGCCGGCTCCCGGAGGCGCCCCTGGGCCCTGGCCCCGAGCGGCCCGAGGGTGCAGGCAGGGCCCGGGCAGGCAGGATCCAGATGAGGGGCGCAGTGGGGTTTGGAGTTGGTGGTTTCCCTTTTCCCCAGGCACCAGGAGCTCAGGTTTTGGGTGGGGTGTGTGAGGGCCCCTGAGCCAGAGGCAGGCTCAGAGGGGCAGCTGGCTGGGAGACAGGGTGGGGTGCAAGGAGGGGGGAGGAGAGAGAGCGCCTAGAGGTTACGCGGTTAATTGAACATCAACAGCCACAGATAGGATTGTGCCCCTTTGTATCTTTCTCCCAGGGTGTTGATGGAGAACTAACTAGATTAAAAGCACTGGGAGCCGGGGTTCCAGGAGCTGGGGGGAAGCGGGGGGGGGGGTTCCTCTTGATTGCTGACTGGGGCTCCCACAGCCCCAGCGAGGAGGGAGCAGAGTCCACTGGGAGGAGAGAAGAGATGGAGTGAGCGGTGGTTTGGCATTTGCAGAAACACTGGGCTCAAGGCTGCCACCCTCAGTGAGAGGGGCAGGGGTGTCCCGGGGAGAGGTGGGGTGTCATGGGGCTCAGCCCAAAGCCTGCGGCACACACCGTACATGAGGCAGGGGTGAGGGTGATGAGGGCTGTGTACGGGACACGTGTGTATTCTATGTGTGTGTGTTCTTCTTTCAGCTGCTTCCATCTGTGAAGTGATGGGTATCCTCATAGGCCCACGTGCCAAGCAGGCGGCACCTGTGTGGCTGGCCTGTCTCCCAGGCTGTGACCGCCTCTCTGGCGGCAGTGATCTGCCTACGTGACCCTCCGGCATGGGGAGACTGTGACTCCCGGCAGCCGGGCCCTGGAGCTGGCCCCTAGGTTCGCTCTGCATTCCGGCTTCCCGGAAACCCTTCCCGGTCCTTCCAGCCCTCCGTGCCCACGAAGCTCCCGACCCTCCCAGCCACCGCCACTCCCTTCACCCACCCACCCTGCCCAAGCAGAGTCTCCTCTGAACAAGCAGATATTTTACGTTGAGAGGAAGGAAGGCAAACAAATCTGGGATCTGAATGGCCTGAGGTCAAATGCCAGCTCTAGCTCTGAGACTTTGAGCAAAGGGCTTACCTCCCAGAGTCACTGTTCAGTCACATGCCTACATTCAGGTCCAGTTACAGGGTGTCTTAGCAATTAAGTGAGATAATATATACCAGCAGCGGGGAGTCCATGCACCTGATTTGCCTGGGACAATCCCAAATTACACCGGAGGCCCCAGCATGGCAGTAACAGCGCCCTTTACTCTCACAAATGGCCCGGTTTGGATTACAAACTATAGAGTTACCCAAGAAAAATGGCGCCACGACAATAAGCAGGTTCCCCTTCTCTTCCTCTCGCCTTCCCTCCCCCTCATTTAATGCTTCGCTCCTCGGAGTTCTTAGTCCGTGAACTCCTGAAGGGGAGCGTCCCCCTCTCCTCACCACGCCTTGGGGCTGAAGTGTCAGAGATGCTCGTGGGGCTTGGCCGCCGCCAGGAACAGAGCTGGCCCGCCCTCTGCCCGGGGAAGCCCTGTTCGTTGCTGTGAATGAGGATTACCCGAGGGAGGGGCCCATTACTGCAGCCCGTCCATCTGCGGCGCTCTCTGGTGGGGACGGCCTGTCCCTGTGGCAGGGGGGCCCCAGCACGGCCAGGCCGGAGGCTCGGGCTTTCCCTGGCCGCCCAGAGAGCGGTGTGGGCCGGCGTTTCCCCGTAGGCCTGCTCTCCCCTGTGCTGAGGAGGCCTTGCTTGGCAAGGGAGCGGCTCTCCGTCCCAGTAGACCCACAGCTGGCCTCAGTAAGCCGCTCCCATTTGGGACATTCACCCGCAAACACTGAAGCCCTCGGTGACGCAGGAGGGCAGCTGGAGGCCTGGGCACGGCCCACCGGGCCTTTGCAGTGGACGCGCACCCTGGCTTGACAAGTTCTGCACGTTTGCAGCTCTAATAACAGAGCCGCGAGCTCCTCCCCAAGCCAGAGGCCTTCCTAGGTCTGCCCTAGGTCAGAAAGAGTGGGGTTCTTCTTGTCTTCTCAGGCCTGGCGCCCTGTGAGCCCTGACCTCTACTGGCCTTCTCGGTCAGCGAGCCTAAATTCTGAGGCCTTGATCCTAGAGCCCACGATTCTCCAGGGGGGTCAGCCCGACTGGCCCGGGGAGCGGTGGAAAGTCACCCGGGAACAGCAGGGCAGGGGTCTGGCTGGCATGCTCAGTGCTTGCTCTGCCCACAGTGCGGGCACGAAGGAGAGGGGGAAAGACGCAGGACACAGTTGCACACAGCCGGGGAGGCGACTACAGGAATCCGGGGGTGGGGGGGGGGGGGCTGGACTGAAATATAGGACTAATGAGCACAGAGAGGGGGGGGTGAGCGATCCCTTGGAAGTGGACTCTCTGGCCTTGGTGACTGCTTGGATGTGGGCATCACGCTGGAGACAGGGCCTGGATGCACAGTGAGGGGCACCCAGGAGGAGGAGCGCGGAGGAGGAGGGGGGATAAGCTCAGGAGGAGACTGCCTTCCCCACACCCCTTTGTGACTGCCGCTCCCTCGCCTCCACTGGGCGGTGTCCTCAGCGCATGCTGTCCTAACGCCGTCCACCGGCTCTACTGCCTCCACCCGCCCACCTGGGCCAGGCCTCTCTCCTGCCGGGTCTGGCGCCTTTTCTGACCGGAGGCATCACCTCCGCCAGGAAGCCTGCCCTCACGCTCAGTCTGGCCTCCGCTCCCTCCTACGTCAGTACTCAGCGCTGAAAGTGGATGCCAGCTCCGTGTCCGAGCTGGCCATCTCCGCCCCTCCCTGCCGGAAGGTGGCCGGTCATTGCCCTCTGTGGCCACTACCTAAAGCACAGCAGACCCCTGCGGGGCTGTGTGGAAGGAGAGGAGGGAGGGGGGGCAGGCAGGAGGACACAGTCCTAATCAAGGGAAAGAAAACCACCAGCTGCCGGGCCACCAGCCCTCAGCAGCGAGGGGCAGGAGCCAGCGGGCAGACCCCTGCCGCCCTGCACGGTGAGCCTGACTGCCGCTCATTGCTGGGACGGTAGGCATGACCCTGGCCCTCTCGGCCTCAATTCGCCTCTTTTATGAAGTGCAGTGGGGGGGGGGGGGGTGAGCTAAGGAGGGCCGTGGTTTTCTAACTTTGTTCCCAGAGCAAGGGATGTGACCAGGTAAAGTCAGGGCTCAGGCTCAAACTCCCACAGAAGCCTGCAGCAGCCCTCTGAGTCTTGGTCTCTCTTGGATCCCGCTCTTGGCTTGCTGTGAGGCTCCCACCCCCAGCAGGCTCCTCTCTCTCAGCACTTCAGGGCAGTGCCAGGAGGGAGCGCTGATGTGAGCTGTGTGCCCCCTGGCCCGGGGGCAGCGCCTCTGCCACCCTGGCTCAGGTATGGAGGACCACCTGGCTCAGGTGTGGAGGACCACCTGGCTCAGGTATGGAGGACCACATGGCTCAGGTATGGAGGACCACCTGGCTCAGGTGTGGAGGACCACCTGGCTCAGGTGTGGAGGACCAGGTTTCCAGTCTTCAGGCCCAGTGCTCGGAGTGGCCTGGTGGCTCTGGCCTTTCCACGCATACTGAGGCGCAGGCCCCTGGCAGCTTTGAGAAGCAGAGGGGCAGAGAGGGGCGCTCAGGCAGATGGGATTTCCTCCCCTCGGGGCTCCTGCAGCGAGGTTGGCACTGAGACCGACGTGGGCTGCCCAGCGACGGCGGGAGGAGGTGCGGAGCTGCCTCGTCACTGCCCACCCGCCACTCATGCTCGTTTGGCTGGACGCAGAGCAGGGCACCAGCCCACAGAAAAGCCACCGCCACCGCGGAGCCCCCGGGCACCCACCTCGCTGCAGCCCTGAGCGGGGCTGGCCCGGGGGGCGCTGTAGAGGAGCAAGGGCATTGCGCACACGGCTCCCTGGCCTCGGCCTCCGCTGCCGCTGACCACTTCCCATCACCATCCAGGCCCCCGTGGTGACCTGCCACCTGTGACAAGTTGTGAATAAAGCCACCGTTTGGAAATGAAAGCAGGGGGCCACAGCCCCATCCCTGTCCCAGGCGCGGCCTGTCGAAGAGGGCTGCACGGGTGGGCGAACAGTGTGCCAGCTCAGAGGAGTGACCCACCCGCTCTCCCCTCCTCGTCTTCCTCTGTAAAACGGGATTTCCAACAGCTCCGGCCCCGGGGCTGGTTGTGAGCATCAAATGAGCCGAGCACCCAGGGGGTTAGGACAGAGCCTGCAGCGCAGGAAGCCGCTGCTGATGTTATCGTTGTGAATATGACAGAGTCCAGAGGAGGCGCTCAGAGAGGGAGTAGCCACGGCTGGCTTCGAGAGCAGCTGAGCCGCGAAGGGGCCTGTCCATCGGCCAGCCCAGGCGCCCGCTGTGGGAGGGGGTCCCGGGCACAGTCTCCCTTGGCAGTCTGACTCCCGATGGTTTCTGCCCTGATCGGGGAGAGCCTGCCCCACAGGGGGGGGGTGCCTGCTTTTGGGTGTGGGGTGCGGGGCAGTTCCACTGGGGCCAGAGGGGTCCAGGCCACTCCGAGGCACGGACTCCCGGGCGCATTGTCCAGAAGCTCTGTGTGTGGGGGTGTGAGGGAGGTGATTTCAGCGGAGTGAGTGAGGAAGACACTTGGGCCAGACAGACTCGTCAGCGCGCACTGGAGCCCCATGAATGTGGCCGTCGGTGCTTGCTCCCCTGCACCCCGGGACTCGGAGGGACAAGGGCAGGGAGGGCACGTGGGCTCTGCCCCTTGGTGAACTGGACTTGGTGCGGGCGGCTCTGCATGCCTAACCCGTGTTCCATCTTGAGGTGTCATCGGTAATGTGGGTACACTGCCACCAGGTGGCTCCCCCCTAGATCCCTCCCCCTCCCTCTGAGCAAGCCTGGATTCATCGGGGTGCCCCAGCCTCCTCCTGCCCGAGGAGAGAGTATGGCCTCTACCCTGCTCAGTCCAGTCCCTCCAGGCCTCTCCGCCCAGGCGTGTCTGGCTCCTTCTCCTGCCCTTTATCTCCCTCTCTCTGGGGCCCCTCCTACCCTACCCACCAGCCCGGGGTCCCTAGTCCTGAACACCCCAAACCTCCATTCTGCTCCTCCCGGCTCTTTCTGACCCTGCTGCTCAGCCAAACCTTCCTCGGGAGCCCCAGCACCGTCCTCCGCTCTTGGCCAACATCTTAGAACAGCCTCCCCTCCTCCGGAGCCTCCTTCTCTCCTCTCTCCTCCTCCACCGGCTCCCTCTGCCAAGACGCGGTCCTGAAAATCCTGCAAGGTCGGGGCGGCTCCGTGAGCTCTGCTGCAGGAAGGCTGGGTGAGGGCGCACATGACTGAATAAGTGAGCTCCCCTGCCAGCGCACTTTGGGGGGCCCTACTGAGCGCCAGGCCGAAGTAAATGGAGCGGCTCCGTGGGGAGGGATGAAGAGAGAACTGCGGAAAGGAGACCAGGGCCACCAGCTTCCACCGCTGAGGCCAGGCGGGCTCGGGTCCCTCGTGGGATGGGACCTTCGGCTGCAAGTCAGCCGGACACGGTGCTCAGGGGAGGCCGGGGTGCCGCCAACAGGGAGAGGTGGGGTGGCTGCCATTGCCTTCTGGGAGAAGCAGGCCGCTTGCTCGGGGCTGACAGAGGCGTGCCCGCCACAGCTGAGACCCAGCCCGATGGCTGACTCCCTGAGCGTGGCCTTGGCGAGCCAGCCGCTGGGGGCTGGGCGGGGGCTCTGGAGACAGGCGCTGAAGTCAAGCTGGCGAGGGCACCTGGGGAGCCAGACAAGGTCAAAACAGGCCCCTCCCAGATAAGGCCAGTGCCATCGAGGGTAAGCCCAGGGACTCCTCCGAGAAAGCCGCTGTGACTCACTTATGGAGCACCTACGGGGAGGAGCCAAGGGCGCAGCTAGATCCATCCAGATCCCCAGCAGCCCTGGGAAGGAAGTGAGCCTCGCCTCGCAAGAAAGGAAATTTGGAAGCGAGGCTCGACCCGGGGCCACCATCTTCCACAGCTGAGGCCGGGCCGACTCGGGTCCCTCGTGGGATGGGACCCTCGGCTGCAAGTCAGCCGGACACGGTGCTCAGGGGAGCACGGGGATCCCGCCAACAGGGAGCGCACGCACGTCGGAGGAAGGCGGGTGGGCGGGCAGAGCGGCTTTGGCACTCAGGGGCGCCAGCAGGGAGGGGCCAGTTCTGCCCGTGGGAGGGAGCCTGGCATCTGAGGACACCAGGCTCTGATCACACACGTCACCCCTCCGGGGACTGGCAGACCGGTGCCTTCCCCTCTCTGAGCCTCGCTTCCTCGTGTTCCAGAGGGAGAACGCGTGTTCCCAGGGTGATCTCTGACCCCAGAACAGGCTGCCCTCAGCAGAGAGATGCCACTGCCCCTGCCCGGCTCTCCATGGGGGCGGGGGTATCTGTGCTTCCCGTCCCCCGGCGGCTGCAGACACCACACACCGAGCCGGGCGCTCAGCGAGCTGATAGCGTGCGGGTGCTCGCCCGGTGGCCACTGCGTTATCACTTCCGAGTACATTCCCATCGCGGAACAGGATACTTCAGGCCGAGCGGGCAGGGCGAACACTGCTATCTCCGTGTCACAGATAAGGAAGCTGGGGCGCGGGGGGGGGGGGGGGGGGGGGCAGCAGGGAGAACCAGCACTCCCGGCCGGCTCAGTCGGGGAGCCTCCAGCCGGGGAGTCTCCGTATCCCCCCAGCAGCTGTAAGGGGGCAGCATTACATCCCCTTCACAGACCAGGGTGCTCGGTTCAGAGAGGTGAAGGGCCTTGTCCAAGGTCACAGGCTTTATAAGAGGCTGAACTTGCCTCAAGCACAGGCCCTCGGAATGGAGAGAAAAGCCGGGGGGATGTGTCTGTGCCCGGCACGAGTCCACACACACGGCCCAGGCCTCGGCTTCCGGCCACAGGGAGGGTGGTGGACAGGTGAACTGACCTTCAAGGCCTCTCGGGTCTCACCCTCCCATGGACAGAGCACTGGACACCGAGGCCTCAAAGCCAGGCTGATGTCGGGCGAGACCGGCCCCTTCCTGGGTGTCCGTGTCTTCCCTGCAAGGCTGGGAGAAGACAGGGGTGGCCAGGGCAGAGGCAGGTGAGACCCAAGGGCACCGCCCACTCAGGGCCCATTGGCCAGACCCAGAGCACCTGGCGCGGAGGCCGGGACCTGAGCGGGCCGGGGGCTCGCACAGCCTCTGGGGCTAATTTATTATGATGCAAAAGTCAGGCTCCAGAGTGGCGGGAAGCAGAGCTGAGCGCCAAGCACGCTCCCATCCTGTTCTGTTCCACATATTTTCAATATTTATTGTCCCCATATGTGATGCTGAACATTAAAAAACATGTTGCTGAGATTCCTCCAGAAAGGGCTGACATTTCACAATATTCCTCTGATGCCGGGGATTACTGCTCAGGATGATGAAAACGTGGTTTATTCAAAACAGATTGGGGCGGAAGAAAACAATGGCGAGGCCAGGCGCTGTGTGCTGCGCTCCCAGGCCTCCCAGTGCCCCCAGTCCTTCCAGCCCCCCCAGTCCTCCCAGTGCCCCAGGCCTCCCAGTGCCCCCAGTCCTCCCAGTCCCCCCAGTCCTCCCAGTGCCCCCAATCCCCCAGTCCTCCCAATCCCCCCAGTCCTCCCAATCCCCCCAGTCCTCCCAGTGCCCCAGGCCTCCCAGTCCCCCCAGTCCTCCCAGTCCCCCCAGTCCTCCCAATCCCCCCAGTCCTCCCAGTCCCCCCAGTCCTCCCAGTCCCCCCAGTCCTCCCAATCCCCCCAGTCCCTCCAATCCCCCAGTCCTCCCAGTCCTCCCAATGCCCCCAGTCCTCCCAGTGCCCCAGGCCTCCCAGTCCCCCCAGTCCTCCCAATCCCCCCAGTCCCCCCAATCCCCCAATCCCCCCAGTCCTCCCAATGCCCCCAGTCCTCCCAGTGCCCCAGGCCTCCCAGTCCCCCCAGTCCTCCCAGTCCCCCCAGTCCTCCCAATCCCCCCAGTCCCCCCAATCCCCCAGTCCTCCCAGTCCTCCCAATGCCCCCAGTCCTCCCAGTGCCCCAGGCCTCCCAGTCCCCCCAGTCCTCCCAATCCCCCCAGTCCCCCCAGTCCTCCCAATCCCCCCAGTCCCCCCAATCCCCCAGTGCCCCAGGCCTCCCAGTGCCCCAGTCCTCCCAGTCCCCCCAGTCCTCCCAATCCCCCCAGTCCTCCCAGTGCCCCAGGCCTCCCAGTCCCCCCAGGCCTCCCAGTCCCCCCAGTCCTCCAAATCCCCCCAGTCCTCCCAGTCCCCCCAGTCCTCCCAGTGCCCCAGTCCTCCCAGTCCCCCCAGTCCTCCCAGTCCCCCCAGTCCTCCCAGTCCCTCCAGTCCTCCCAATCCCCCCAGTCCTCCCAGTCCTCCCAGTGCCCCCAGTCCTCCCAGTCCCCCCAGTCCTCCCAGTGCCCCCAGTCCTCCCAGTGCCCCCAGTCCTCCCAATCCCCCCAGTCCTCCCAGTCCTCCCAGTGCCCCCAGTCCTCCCAGTCCCCCCAGTCCTCCCAATCCCCCCAGTCCCCCCAATCCCCCAGTCCTCCCAGTCCTCCCAATGCCCCCAGTCCTCCCAGTGCCCCAGGCCTCCCAATCCCCCCAGTCCTCCCAGTCCTCCCAGTGCCCCCAGTCCTCCCAGTCCCCCCAGTCCTCCCAGTGCCCCAGGCCTCCCAGTGCCCCCAGGCCTCCCAGTGCCCCCAGTCCTCCCAGTCCCCCCAGTCCTCCCAGTGCCCCAGGCCTCCCAGTGCCCCAGGCCTCCCAGTCCCCCCAGTCCTCCCAGTCCCCCCAGTCCTCCCAGTCCCTCCAGTCCTCCCAATCCCCCCAGTCCTCCCAGTCCTCCCAATCCCCCCAGTCCCCCCAATCCCCCAGTCCTCCCAGTCCTCCCAATGCCCCCAGTCCTCCCAGTGCCCCAGGCCTCCCAGTCCCCCCAGTCCTCCCAATCCCCCCAGTCCCCCCAGTCCTCCCAATCCCCCCAGTCCCCCCAATCCCCCAGTGCCCCAGGCCTCCCAGTGCCCCAGTCCTCCCAGTCCCCCCAGTCCTCCCAATCCCCCCAGTCCTCCCAGTGCCCCAGGCCTCCCAGTCCCCCCAGGCCTCCCAGTCCCCCCAGTCCTCCAAATCCCCCCAGTCCTCCCAGTCCCCCCAGTCCTCCCAGTGCCCCAGTCCTCCCAGTCCCCCCAGTCCTCCCAGTCCCCCCAGTCCTCCCAGTCCCTCCAGTCCTCCCAATCCCCCCAGTCCTCCCAGTCCTCCCAGTGCCCCCAGTCCTCCCAGTCCCCCCAGTCCTCCCAGTGCCCCCAGTCCTCCCAGTGCCCCCAGTCCTCCCAATCCCCCCAGTCCTCCCAGTCCTCCCAGTGCCCCCAGTCCTCCCAGTCCCCCCAGTCCTCCCAATCCCCCCAGTCCCCCCAATCCCCCAGTCCTCCCAGTCCTCCCAATGCCCCCAGTCCTCCCAGTGCCCCAGGCCTCCCAATCCCCCCAGTCCTCCCAGTCCTCCCAGTGCCCCCAGTCCTCCCAGTCCCCCCAGTCCTCCCAGTGCCCCAGGCCTCCCAGTGCCCCCAGGCCTCCCAGTGCCCCCAGTCCTCCCAGTCCCCCCAGTCCTCCCAGTGCCCCAGGCCTCCCAGTGCCCCAGGCCTCCCAGTCCCCCCAGTCCTCCCAGTCCCCCCAGGCCTCCCAGTGCCCCAGGCCTCCCAGTGCCCCAGTCCTCCCAGGCCCCCCAGTCCCCCCAGTCCTCCCAGTGCCCCAGTCCTCCCAGGCCCCCCAGTCCCCCCAGTCCTCCCAGTGCCCCAGGCCTCCCAGTCCTCCCAGTCCTCCCAGTCCTCCCAGTCCCCCCAGGCCTCCCAGTGCCCCAGGCCTCCCAGTCCTCCCAGTCCTCCCAGTCCTCCCAGTCCTCCCAGTCCCCCCAGGCCTCCCAGTGCCCCAGGCCTCCCAGTGCCCCCAGGCCTCCCAGTCCCCCCAGTCCTCCCAATCCCCCCAGTCCTCCCAGTCCTCCCAGTCCCCCCAGTCCTCCCAGTCCCCCCAGTCCTCCCAATGCCCCAGTCCTCCCAGTGCCCCCAGTCCTCCCAGTCCCCCCAGTCCTCCCAGTCCCTCCAGTCCTCCCAATCCCCCCAGTCCTCCCAGTCCTCCCAGTGCCCCCAGTCCTCCCAGTCCCCCCAGGCCTCCCAGTGCCCCAGGCCTCCCAGTGCCCCAGTCCTCCCAGTGCCCCCAGTCCTCCCAGTGCCCCAGGCCTCCCAGTGCCCCCAGGCCTCCCAGTGCCCCCAGTCCTCCCAGTCCCCCCAGTCCTCCCAGTGCCCCAGGCCTCCCAGTGCCCCAGGCCTCCCAGTGCCCCCAGGCCTCCCAGTGCCCCCAGTCCTCCCAGTGCCCCCAGTCCTCCCAGTCCCCCCAGTCCTCCCAGTGCCCCAGGCCTCCCAGTGCCCCAGGCCTCCCAGTCCCCCCAGGCCTCCCAGTGCCCCAGGCCTCCCAGTGCCCCCAGTCCTCCCAGTGCCCCCAGTCCTCCCAGTCCCCCCAGTCCTCCCAGTGCCCCAGGCCTCCCAGTGCCCCATGCCTCCCAGTCCCCCCAGTCCTCCCAGTGCCCCAGGCCTCCCAGTGCCCCAGGCCTCCCAGTCCCCCCAGGCCTCCCAGTCCTCCCAATCCCCCCAGTCCTCCCAGTCCCCCCAGTCCTCCCAGTCCCCCCAGTCCTCCCAGTCCCCCCAGTCCTCCCAATCCCCCCAGTCCTCCCAGTCCCCAGCAGCCCAGGGCCCTGCCAGAAGTCCCGCCTCCAGGCCCCTGGGTCCAGGTCAGGCCTGGAGTCCCAGAGGGCAGCGGCTCGGGCGGACAGCCGCCGTCCTGGCCACTGTCCGTGGGGACTTCTACATGCCGGCAGACGTGCCGCGCTGCGGCCCCAGCATCGCCCTGTCGCCTCGCCTTTGCCATCTTAAAAGGGAAGGACGGGACGGGGGTTTCGGCAACTTGCCCGAGCTTCGGGGCAGAGCCAGGCTCAGAGCTCGGGCTTCCCTCCGAAGACCCTGTGGTTCCCCTTAGCCAGGAGGCGGAGGAGCCGCCGGCCGGGGCAGCTGGCTGGATGTGGCCGGGAGAAGCTCTGGGCCCGCGTCTCCTCACATGAAGGTGGAGGTGCCGGCCATGTTTGCCGACTGCTTCCAACAAACGTCTTGGGTCCTACAGGGGAACCAGAGGGTGAAGAGAGGCGTCTCGGTTCTCCTCCCAGTGACGTCACCGTGACGGGGCTGGGGGAGCCGGCCGGCTGCTGTCCCGAAGACAGGTGGCTGGGCCCGGGCCCCGCTGGTGCCTGTAGAGTGAGCCGTGCGCCGGGGCATCGTGAAGGAGGCCCGGCCATTGCAGCCCTGCCCTGTGGCCTCCGGTCTTTCTTGCCCCCAGTCTCAGTCTGCCCCTTAGCTGTTTGGCTCTGCTCATGGGGAGCCGTGAGCACTGGTGGCCGCCGTGGAGGGATCACTTCCAGCCCAAGGCAGGGCCCCACTGCCCCATCCTGCTGGGGGTGCACAGGGACACCCACACAATCTCTCTCACCCCTAGGCCCTTCCCGGGGCCCCGGGGCACAGGTGCCATCTCAGACGCCCTTCTCTCGAGGCCTGCACATCCCCCACCACCACGAGCCCCTGACCCCCTCCTCGGCTCCTGCTTCTGCACAGCTCTGTGTCTCCCCAGCGCGTGGGCCCACCGTCCCCGCCTCTGCTGTGCTGTCCCAGAGCACGGCGGGGCGGAGAGGGGAGTCAGCTCCCAGGCACCTGGGAAAGGCAGCTGTGGGGTCTGGTTATGGTGAGCACGGAAGGCGTGCCCTTGGGAGGCAGGGCCAGGCCCCGGGGCCTGCGGCAGCCGGGCCCGAAGGCGGAGGTGCTGGGAAGGCAGCACAGGCCTGCCTGCAGAGCCTGGAGGCCCGGCCGGCGCTCTGCGGGTCCTGGCCTGGCCCGGTGCTGCCCTCTCCTCAGCGCCTGGGGACCCGCAGGCTCCCGTCCCCGCGGGGACTAGGGCAGAGGCTGCTATGGAGTCACCAGGTGTCCGTGCTGGATCCCCAGGAGCCGGACCGGAAGGCCAGGGCCTAATGCTCTCTGCCTGGGGGGACTCCGCCCAGCTTAGCTCGGGGGCCACAGGCCGCGTGCAGAGTCCCGTCCCCATCGGCGGCCTGTTCGGCAGTGGCTCTGAGGTCTCTGGGTTCAGTTTCTCCAGGGCCTGTGGCTAAAGCACCGGCTTCCTCACTGGGCTTCTCCGGGGCTCAGGGTCCAGGCTTCCCCTGCGCCCAGCCTGCGCCTCTCCTTCCTCCCCTGTGAGCCCGGCCAGCCGCGGAGCGCTCACTCGCTGAGGGCGGTGTGGCCTCAGCGCTCGTGTGGGGGGGACCGAGTACGAGCACCGCAGGGCGCCAGAGCACAGCAGGCGTTCAGGGGCGGCAGAGGCAGCCTCTCTGCGGAGGGCACGGGGCGGAGGCCCACAGGAGGCGAGGGACAGAGACCGGGGGGCAGGGGCTCCACGCAGAGGGAACGCCAAGTACAAAGGCTGAGACGGTGGCCGGCAGGTTTGAGGCCCAGTGAGAAGGAGGCCTGTGAGGGGCCTGTGAGGGGCTGTGAAGGTGGGGAGAGGGCGGAGGGCGGAGGGCGGGGGAGGTGGGACTCCGGGGCCACATCGGAACCTGAGGCTGTCAGAAGGGGGGCAGGTCATGGGAAGCGCCTCGCTGATTCCACGGAGTCCCTAGCTCCCCCCGAGAACCATCCTGGGAGAGAGGGGTGCGTGATTCTGGAATCTTCTCAGCGCAGGGGAGGAAACTGAGGCCTGAAAGGTGGTCCCACGTTCCTAAGCTCATGGATCCTGGGATTCCACGCCACGGCTGTGACTTCAGAGCTCGTCCCCAGGCCGGGAGTGAGTGTGTGTGTGTGTATGTGTGTGTGTGTCGGGGGGGGGGGGGGTGACTCGAGGCAGCGAGACAGGAGGCCACCGAGGAGGCAGCCGGGGCAGGGGCTGTGGGCCGGGAAGCTCGGGGTGCGGGCCCCACACGTGCTCACACAGGACACAGAGACTGGACGAGGAGCTGGGCCTCAGTGGTCATCTGCACCCGGAGGGATTGGGACCCAGGGTGCCGGCCCCCCGGGCCCCGGTGCTGGCAGATGGGGTTATGGTCCCACCCCAGAGGCCTTTAGAGCCGCTCCCGCACCTCGGGGCTGTGCCAGGGCAGGGCCTGCCTGGCCGGGACCCGTCTGCGCTCTCTGAGCCCCTGGGAGCTGCCCTCGGCCGCCCAGGAAGGGGTGGAATCGCAGGCAGGTGCGGTGCTCAAAGTGCGTCTCACCTGTCCACTTCCAATGCCCACCGAGAGTTCTAAAATCGTTCCCATGTATTTGTCACATACACTATCCCTGTCACCAATGCTGCTCATCCTGATGCACCTTATAATGCATCTTCCACCAAATCCCTGTGAATATCTCTTCCCCGGTCCTCGGACGTGGTAGTGAGATCACCCCACGCCGCTGTCACCTGGTCAACAATGCCGAGGCCTGCGCCCTGCCCTGAGGAGGGACCCCCTCCCGCACCCCCACGCTGTCCCCACCGCTGTCCCCACCGCTGTCCCCACCGCTGTCCCCACGCTGTCCCCACCGCTCTCCCCTCCGCGCCCAGAGCCTGCAGCGCCCGGGGGCCGGTGCGCCTGCACACCAGAGCTTCCCGTGTGGCCTTGCCCCAGAGAGCCCGCTGTGGCTCTGCTGACGACCCCTCCACAGGGAGAGGCCCCTGCAGCCAGGCCGCCCAGTCCCCTCAGCAGCCGAGGGCCCTCGTGCTCTGTCATCAGCCACAGGGTCCCAAGGAGCCTGCAGACCAGCACGGACCCGGGAGGAGGTGGCGGTGGCAGAGAACAAGGGCGAGGGGCCTGGGGAGGAGGCCGTTCCTGGGAGGTGGGAGCCCTCCGAGGGTTCCACTCAGGGGAGCGGTGCCACCTGAGGTGAGGGGTCCTGTCTGCCAAGGGGGAGGGGGGTGTAACTGCAAGGAGAGGGATGAATTGCAGGTAAACAAGGAGTAAATTTTTTAATTTACACACCTTTCATGCAATAGTTGGACATATGTTTACTAAAACTTATTTGCTGCGTATCTGAAATTCCGATGTAACCTGGAGTTCCGTGTTTTATCTGGAAGCCCCAGCGCCGGGGCCCAGGTGAAACTCAGGAGGACAAAGGAGGCCACCCCACACTTCCGCCCCTCCCAGGCCCCAGCTGAGCCCACTGTCAGGAGTGGCTGCAGCCGCCCCGGCCCTTCTCCTGGCAAGCCCCCGCCCGGCCGGGTGTTCTCTGAACACAAGGCCTTTGCCGACCAAGCCTTTGACCCGCGCTGGCCTCTAGCCACGGTTTGGCACGCTGACCTGGTCTCCAGGCCAAGCCAGGTCCTGGGTCCCGGGCTGGGCTCTGTCCTGGGTCCCGGGCCTGGTCCCTGGGGTGGTTCCTGGAAGAGCTCACCAGCCTCTCCGCGCCTGCTTCCTGTCTCCCGCAGGGGCTCCTTCATCAGGAAGTAAGCACTGCGTGCCTACTGTGTGCCAGGCGCCACGCGGAGCTCTGTGAGTGCAGAGGTAAGTCAGACACACCCCAAAAGGGAAGTAGGGTGATGGAGGCAAAGGAGAGCCGTGCAGGAAAGGAGTGATTTAGGGGGAAGTGGCTCATGAGTGTGCCAGGCAGGGGTCAGGAGCACAGGATTCGAACCCAGGCCTGCTCCTCACGCTGGGTGGTGCTGGGCGGCTGCGTTAACCTCTCTGGTTCTGGAATCCAGTCTGTGAATCTGTATTTCTTCCTTGCACAGCATGGTATTCTTATAGCTGCAGGTGTCCTATCAAAGGTTGGTTTGTCTTACTAATGCTCCGTGGTAGCGAGAAGGAAGAAACGGAGGGGGATATATGAGCATGAATTTACACCCTGTAAATTAACTTGAATACAGTAACACGTGCGGTGTCTTTGAGGCTGGAACAGCAGTTTAGTACAGGAAGGACCCTCCTGCAAGCAACTGAGAGAGCACAGCATAGCCAAGAGCAATCTATCTGGGTTCGAGTCCCAGCTCCCCGCTTACTTGGCTGTAGGACCTTAAAAAAAAAGCCTTAGATTTCCGTGTGAATACTGGCAGTGAGGCCTTTTCCTTGGAGAAGAAACCAGAAGGACCTTCTCTGTGGAACCTGACGAAGAAAGACCCAGCGTTCCGCCAAATGGCGCAGCTAATCACACAGCCCACCAAGCACCTGTGCGCTCTGAGCCTCGGCTCAGCTCAGCTCGAGGATTCCTTGGAACCGCCTCTAACGGAAGAGTTACCAAGAAAATCAATGAGGAAAGAAAGAAGTGAGCCTAGCGAGCCGGCGTGGCTCAGTGGTTGAGCGTCTATCTATGAACCAGGAGGTCACAGCTCAATTCCCCTGTCAGGGCACACGGCCAGGTTGTGGGCTCCATTCCTATTATGGGGTGTGCAGGAGGCAGCCCCTCAATGACTCTCTCTCATCCTTGATGTTTCTATTTCTCTCTCCCTCTCCCTTCCTCTCTGAAATAAATAAAATATATATTTTGGAAGGAAGGAAGGAAGGAAGGAAGGAAGGAAGAGAGGGAGGAAGGAGCTGGCAGGAAGGAGAGCACCAGGACTATCACTGATATTGCAGGAGGTAAGAGTTCTATTACAGCCGAAACTGGTTTGGCTCAGTGGTAGAGCATCGGCCTGCGGACTGAAAGGTCCCAGGTTCGATTCCAGTCAAGGGCATGTACATTGGTTGCGGGCACATCCCCGGTAGGGGGTGTGCAAGAGGCAGCTGGTCACTGTTTCTCTCTCATCGGCATTTCTAGCTCTCTATCTCTCTCCCTTCCTCTCTGTAAAATATCAATAAAATATATATATTTTTTAAAGAGTTCTATTACACCCCAGAAACAAGAAGAGGATAGTATAAAACGAACAGTCAGAAAAAAACAGCTATTGGAAATTAAAAACACGAGTCAGAAGTTAGAAAAATAAGTGGAAGAATTTACCCAGAACACAAGAGCACAAAGGCAAAAAGATAGAACGTGTAAAAAAAAAAAAAAAAAAAAAGTAAGAAAATATGCAGCCTAACAAGACCTTTGAAAATTTGGCATTCCAGAAAGAGAGAATGGAGGAGAGGAGGGAGGAAATTGTCACTGAGATAATTCCAGGGAATTCCCAGAACTAAAGAGCATGAGTCATAAGAAGGACAGGAAAAAAGGCCAACACGATAAATGAAAATAGACCCACACAGGCTGCGTTAGCTGGGCATTCTGAACACTGGGACAGAGAAAAGACACTCTCCTCACAAGAGAGAGAAAAGAATGGTCTCATGAAAAATTCAGAATATGAATGGCTTCCATCTTCTCAACTGTTTGGAAGACAAACACAAAGAAGTAAAGTCTTTAAAATTCTAAAGGAAATGTATTTCCGACCTTTGATTTCATACCTAACTAAGCAAACCACCACTCAAGGACTGCAGTCAGGTCCAGCTGGGAGGTGGACATTTCAGAAAGTTGACCTACTATGCATGCTTTCTCAGGCAACGACAGGAAGATGCGCTTTGGTAAAAAGGAAGTGAAAAAGAAAAGGAAGAGATGGGGTTCAGGGAACGAAGGAGGGGCTGAGGGTCTCCCCAGGAGGACAAGGAGGGAAGCAGTGGGTGGTGGGTGCCTGCAGAGAGGGCAGCCAGAGCAGCCGGGCTGCTGGAATCGGCAGAATGCCTGATGTAAATAAGACAAGATTAGACAGTTGGCAGAACTGGGGGCACAATTTGTGGTCGTACTTTGGAAATTAGGTGAACACTGAGAGAGACCAAAGCAGGGAGATCAATAAGTTGCTCGCAGAGGAACAGCATTCCCGGCGCTCTGATGGCTCAGAGCTGACTGGTGGTCACAGCTGTAGTCACTTAATTTATGAAAACATGTAAGTAAAGTGACTACATTTGGGCACGGGGTGGGTGCGAGTGGATGTGCACGTGTGATGCGCAGGCAAGGAGGAGAGAGAGCTAAGCCTCATCGTGCCTGGCAGGAGGGTGAGCCAGAGCGAGCCCTGCTCACATGTATTTAGAGACAAACTAACAAAGGAAGGGAGGAGGGAAAGAAGGAAGGGAAGGAAGGAGGGAGGGAGGGAGGGAGGGAGGGAGGGAGGGAGGGAAGGAGGGAGGGAGGAGGGAGGAAGGGAGGGAGGAATAGCAAAGAAAAAAGATTGGGGGGAAGTTCCTGCCGATCCTAATCTCTGGGTGAGGGGACAGGTAGTTGTTCTTTTCTGTCCTCTCAGTTTGATAGTCAGTACCCATTATTATTGGTTTAATCAGAGACTACGAGTTGGCCAACACAGTGCCACCCTCCGAGACTCTGCCGGGATGAAGGGAGTGGGCAGCCAGGTGCCCGTGAGGACCAGCAGAGCAGCCAGTGCCCACGCTGGCCCTGGACAGGCCCCACCCCCGGGAGGAAGGGACTGAGCAGGCCCGAGGTCCCCACTTCAAACCTCCCGACAAGCGTGGCGGAGCAGGTGCTCCCTCGCCCTGACAGCACCGTTCCCAGGCAGAGCCAGAGCAAGGCGGGGTGAGGCCGGGGCCACGCCGGGGGTGTGACTTCACACCCAGCCCCGGCCAGGCTTTCACTCCCATCCAGGGCTGGGCCACGTCGGACTGGCTGGTCACAGGGTGTCTGCCTCAAACACCTTCCCCTCCTCTTCCCGCCACCCAGCCCTCCGCCCATCCACCAGGTCTCAAGCCATTTACCTCCCAGGCGGAGAGGGCAGGAGGCGGTGGAAGGAGGGTGGGCTTGGAGCCAGGCTTTGGGATATTAGGAAGGCGTTTCACCCTGGGCCTCAGCCTTCTTCGTCTGTCACGCAGGCTCACACCCTCGTTGCTGGGTTGCCGCGTGCTTCACAAATAATTCCACGCTGTGGCCCAGCGTGCAGCGGCATCTCTTCCTTTTTCCCACTGCTGCCCACATCCAGCCCATGCTAGTTGCTTGTGATGCTGGGGGTCAGGAGCCTGGCGGGCTCGGTGATCCGCCCTCTGCTCCACTCGCTCAGGGCGGCCGCTCCGCTGCCAGCTGGCCTCTGGCTGCGCGGGGAGGCCTGGCTCACAGGGCGGCCGTGGCACCGGCTGCCAGCGGGCTCTCCACTGGGGTGTCACCTGGGTGCCGGCTCTCCTACAAGCGGGACAGTCCACGTGGCTGCTGAGCTCAAGGGGGAAGGGTCCAGGATGCAGAAGAAGCTGCAGATCCCTCAAGGACTAGAGCTGAGCTTGCAAGTCACAGTGCCGCTTCCGGCACATTCCATGCGCAGAGTGTTCCTGTCCAAGGGGAGGGGACGCTCAGCCTCTGAGGAGAACAGCCAAGCACGGCAGCCCTGCAGTCTCCCACAGAGGAGGCGTCATTTTCATCCCCGCCCCTCCCTGGCCAGGGCTGTGGGCGGCGGCTAAGCTCTGTTATAGTGTGGCTTGTGATCAGCACCCCTGTGTTCATTTAGTCATTCAGCAACTGATGTGTACTGAGCACTTGCTATGTGCCAGGAATGCAGTCCATGAGCGAGAACTTCCTGTGTGCACGGGCGGCTCCTCAGCCTGGTCCTCCCCGGGGCACCAAGCCTCAGACCTCCATGGCGGAGCAGGGCTGCGAGCTGCGCAGGAGGCTCAGGGACCCAGAGGAGGACCCGCCCGGCGCTGGGGGAGGGGGAGGGGGGAAGCCTGCACAGGCTGACGGGGCAGCGGGGGTGCGGACGGAGCCGTCCAGGGGCAGAAGGCAGGATGCTTCCTATCAGTCGATGATGACTTAGTTGTGTCAGGCCAAAGGGTCAGTAGACGCCGGCCCTTGGAAAGATGACCGGTTGCATCACAGACCCCAGGAAGAGGGGCGTGCCATAGCTTAGGGCACATGGGGAAGGAAGCACAGGGCTCGGTCAGGAGGAGAGAGACCAAAGGGGAATGTGGGCAAGCGTCTCCCTGTGGTTTCCAAAGGGGGGACACAGGCAAAGCAGGGTCAGCAGGCTCAGGACTGGCCCGTTGGCATCACTGCAGGGGCACTGGGCCCAGGACTGTCCTTGGTGGCCCTGGGTGCGAGGGCCGGGGATAGGGCTCAGAGAGGAGGAGGTGGCTGTGCACGCTGGGTTGGTTGGTTTGCACTAGGAGAGAACACACGCTTTTGTTTACTATCTCTGGGAATCACCCGGGGCCCAGCCATGCCTCCAGAGTCAGGGAGGCCCCAGATGTCAAAGCATCCGAATGGAAGACACGGTTCACACAGATGCCCCCGGCCAGGAGGCAGAGCTGAGGGAGGACCAGTGTGGCCAGACCATGGCTGGAGATGCCTGCATGACCACGTCAGTCGGCGCCTTGCAGGGCAGCCACTGCGGGGACTTGACAGGCGACATGATTTGATTTGAGCGTCACAAAGGAGAGAGAATAGAGGGATCGATGTGCTGGGCTAGAGAAGGTGCAGCCATGTGCGTGGGCAGCGGGGGTGAGGCTGGGAGAAGGGCACATGGGCTGTGAGTGCTCAGGGGCGCCGTGGCCAGCATTAGGAGAGGCTGGTGAGGAAGGCGCCTGGGGGGAGGGGAGGGGCCAAGGATGGTGTGAGGCTCCTGGCTCGAAAGTGAGGGTGGACGTGGTGTCCTTCATGTGGATGATGGCACAGTCTGTGAGCGGCACGTGGGGTAGAGACAGGAAGGCAGGAGCACAGGGACTTCAAGATGGAGACGTCCTGACCCTTCTGCCATGTCCACCTGACGTCTAGAAGAGAGGTTTGGGCTGGACATACCAGATGGCTGTAGCACAGCCAGGCAAGCCTGTGATGCCTCAGTAACCAGCAACCCTCAAACCTAAGAAGCTTGTAATAACAAAGGTCTCTTTGTCACTCATACTACAGTCATGAAGGTTAGGGGCTCCTGAACAGGCATCTCAGAATGGCCCTGACTTCCTTTCTCAATGAATACAGGGTCCCAAAGGCTGCAGAGTCAAGGTTCGGACTCCCACATGCCTACCCTAGGCCGCCCAAGGCCTGTGCTCTCACAAACTTGGAGTGGGTACCACTGGGCAGGGGCTCTGGAACTGACCGCTGGCCCGAGCCAAGTGGAGTTGGTTGGAAGGCTCTGGGCTTCCCAGGCTGCCGGGAAGGCTGAGAAGGCGGGGCTCCAGCACACCAGCCTGCGGCCTCCACGGTGTCCAAGAGCCGGTCCAGTGACAGACAGCCTCTAGAGTCCATCAGTTCCTACCATCTTTCTCCTTACTCTGGCCAACATGCTCATTCCAGGAGGGAGTGCCCAGCGGGCCACACACGGTCACGTGCCCACAGTGAGGTTGTGCCCACTGCGAGGGGAGGCATTCCCAGGGGCAATCGGAGCAGGGACACTGAGAGACCAAGGCACCACACATGCCCACTACCATCCACCAGGTTGTGTGCGGGCTTTGTTTGTTTAAACAGTTCCTCTATTTTAATTAAGATATAGCAGGCATACATGAAAGTACATACAGTTGAAGTGCATGACACTCATGTAACCAGCACCCAGACCAAGATATGCCTAGCCAGCACCAGAAGGTTCCCCATCACCCTCCTTCCCAGTCTAGAGGCCCTCAGAGGTGCCATCCTTCCTCCCTCCATCCCTGGGCGAGGGGTCTGCTCCTGACCTTCCTATCGACAGAACCAGACGGTGCGTGCAGCGGCTGCAGGGCTCGCTCCTGGCTGAGTCCGCGCACGTGTCCCGGACAGCAGGGGTGTGCTCCTCACTGCCGGCAGCATCCCATGGTGGGAACAGACCACCATTCATCCAGCCGTTCTCCTAACGTGGGTGTCTGGGATGTGGGCACCATGCTGTACATTTTTGTCGAACCGAGCCTGGCTGTGTTAGAAAGGAAGCACACGCCGAGGCGAGTGGGAGAGCCTGGCTCTCTGGGGATTGCCCGGAGTTCTCAGCACCACGTCATTCTCCTGCCCGGGCCGCCCGCGTAGCTCAGGGTCTTGCACAGGCGGCTTCCTGGCCCGGCGCCCCCTGTGCCCTCAGAGGTGGCTGTGGCCTTGGTGCGCTCTGCGCCTGACCACCCAGCGGATGGGATGGGGTCTCACGAGGCACAGGGATGACACTAACCTCCTCCGGGCAGATGTTATCTGTAGCTGTCATGGGACTAGCACAAAGATGGCGCTCCAGAAATATGTGTGGAATGAATGAAACTGAATTTCCTGGACACTGGGATGCAGCCCCAGGCTGGACAACTGCGAGGGGGACGTGACTCTCAAGTTCCCAGAGGCCCGATCTGCCTTGGCCTCGGGCCTGGTTCCAGCCCAGCAAGGACAGGGATGGAGTCTGCGTCTGTTTTTGCTACAGTCAGCAGAAAGCCATGTCTTGCTTCCCTTGGGCAAGGCCTTCGCAACCTGGACAGTCAGAAGATGGAGAGCAAGGAGGGAAAGCAGGGGAGAACCCCTTCACACGCCTCCTGTTGGTTTCTCAGGCTGCTAACCCCTCACCCCCACCCCCCTGCCAGCAACGGTGCTGAGAACCACAGTGGCCTTGCTCTCCCAGCAAGCCCCGTCATGCACCCTCCAACCCCTCCCACCCCAACTGAAACTGTTGCAGATCTTCATCAGCTCAGAGGATTCGGCCATGGGCAGGTCAGAAGGTGAGGTGGTTGGCAGGGTGGGTTAGGGAACCACAGGCAAGAAACCCACCTTTGAGCACCTCTCCTAGCACACTGAGGGTATCAGTGTTCAGGGGAAGGGCATTGAGATTTGGAGCCTCCAGACTCATGTGTGAGTCCCAAGTCTGCTCTTGACTGTCTGTGTGACCGAGGCGAGACATTTCACCTCTGACCCTCACTTCTCTTGTTGGAAAATAGGAGTAGCCCCACACCTCAAAGATTATAAGGAAGATCAAGTCGGAGAAGTTCCATGAAAAGCCTGCAAGAGAAAAGGTGCTGACAATATCTTTTTTTTCCTTTTCACTTTCAGCTCTCTGTCTATCAGAAAGGACTGACAGAAGAAGTAAATGGACCCAAAGGCCCAAGAGCAGTTCAAGTTGGTCAGCAACTTACCAGGCTCTGGGAACGCTGAGAGGGGCCTCCCCTCTTCCGATGTCTCCTAACACCCAGCTTCCAGGACCAGCTTGGAGCACTGCTTTCTGAGAAACGTCCCAGTCCTCAAATCGAAGGCTCGAAATGGAAAGGAATAAAAAGAACCAAAAGGAAAATCAAGTTCACTTCCTTGGACTAGAACAGTGACTGTAAATGAGCGAGTGAGTGAGTGAGTGAAAGGAGAAACTGAATGAGTGAATTGAAGAACAGTAGAAATAAAATAACAGCTAACATAAAATACTGTGTATGATGGGCACATTAACAAGTATGTATCTCACTTAAGCCTCACAAACAGTTCTATGATATAGGTGCCCTTGTTATTCCCATGTACAGTTGAAGAAACTGAGGCACAGAGAGGTGAAATCACCTGCCCAAGGACAGAAAACTTGTAAGTACTGGGCCAGAAAGGCAAACTCAGACCACTGGCTCCTGAAGCCTGGACCTTACTGCTCTCTGATGAGCACGGATTGAATAGATGACTGAATGGATGGGTGGATGGTGGGTGAATGGGTGGGTGGATGGATGGGTAGGTGGATGGGAGGGTGGATGGGTGTGTGGGTAGATGAATGAGTGGGTGGGTGGATGGGTGCATGGGTAAATAAATGGGTGGGTGTGTGGGTGGATGAGTGTTTGGGTATATGAATGGGTGGGTGGGTGGGTGGGTGGGTGGATGGGTGGTGGATAAATGAGTAGGTAGATGGATGAGTGGGTGGTGGATGAATGGGTGGGTGGGTGAGTAGATGGGTGGGTGGGTGAATGGATGCATGGATGGATGGGAGAGTGGGTGGATGGGTGTGTGGGTGGGTGGATGGATGGATGGATGGATGGATGGATGGATAGATGGATGGATGGGTGGGAGAGTGGGTGGATGGGTGTGTGGGTGGGTGGGTGGATGGATAGATGGATGGATGGATGGATGGATGGATTGATGGATGGATGGGAGAGTGGGTGGATGTGTGTGTAGGTGGGTGGATGGATGGATGGATGGATGGATGGATGGATGGATGGATGGGAGAGTGGGTGGGTGGGTTTGTGGGTGGGTGGATGGATGGGTGGATGGATGGATGGATGGATGGATGGATGGATGGATGGATGGATAGATGGATGGGAGAGTGGGTGGGTGGGTGGGTTTGTGGGTGGGTGGATGGATGGGTGGATGGATGGATGGATGGATGGATGTATGGATGGATGGATAGATGGATGGGAGAGTGGGTGGGTGGGTTTGTGGGTGGGTGGATGGATGGGTGGATGGATGGATGGATGGATGGATGGATGGATGGATGGATGGGAGAGTGGATGGATGGATGGATGGATGGGAGAGTGGGTGGATGGGTGTGTGCATAACTGAATGAATACATAGGTGGATGGATGAATGGGTGGATAGGTGAATAACAGGTAGATGCATGGATGGATTGATGGATCAGTGGGTGGCTGGATATATGGATGCTGGGAGGGGAAGGTAGATGGATGGATGAGTGTGTGTAGATGAATGGATGGGTGAATGGCTGGATGGGTGGGTAGATGGATGGGTGGTGGATGAATGGGTAGATGGGTGGGTGGATGAGGGGCTAGATGAGTGGGTAAGTGGATGGGTGAGTGCATAACTGAATGGATACATAGATGATTGGAGGAATGGGTGGAAAGGTGAATAACAGGTGGATGCATGGATGGATTGATGAATTGGTGGGTGGGTGGACATATGGATGCTGGGAGAAGTATGTAAATGGGGAGATAAGTAGATGGATGGGTGGGTAGGTGGTTGGATGCATGAATGCATGATGGATGGAGAGATGGATGCAGAAGGAAAAAAATAATGTACAGGTGATGGGGAGCGTGAAAGAATGCAGGAAACAGGCTGGTGCCTGAGGCTAATTGCTAATCTGCTCCAGGTATCTGCAGGGAAGGCAGGAGCCTGGATTTAGAACGATGCTAATAGGTGCCTGGAAACCAATGCTCACCCTTACCTCCCTCCCTTCAGGTATCCTGATGCCGCCTGAAATCTCACAATTTCCAATTCCTCCCTACAGGGCAAGTTTCACCCTCAGCCAGCCCACATTAAGCTTCAAATCCCGCTGGAGGGCCCCCTCTGCAGTGGGAGAGCCTGTGGGAAGGACTGCACCAGATGCACCTCCTCCCAGGGAGGGCAGTGCTGGCACGGAGGTGTCTGGGGCAGCCTCCTGAACTGGAGGACATGGAGTATCCCCTCCCCAGTGCAAGGGCAGGTTGCCATCTCTGGGCCAACCCATCCCTCTCCCTCCCAAGCAATGGGGTCCCCTCTCCTGGTGCAGAGTGTAAATGGAAACCAGACGTTGGTCCCCTCTCTGCTCTCAGCTTCCTGCTGCCCACAGTGCTGTCACAGTCACATGAAAGCTCAC